>OZ012700.1:34602922-34617922 GCA_963942565.1 Maea johnstoni
TATATATATATATATATATATATATATATATATATATATATATATATATATATATATATATATATATATATATATATATATATATATATATATATATATATATATATATATATATACTAGTATATACTAATATATATATATATATATATATATATATATATATATATATATGTATATGTATGTATGTAAGTGTGTGTGTATGTGTGTATGAATGTATGTGTGTGTGTGTGTGTGGAGAGAGAGAGAGAGAGAGAGAGAGAGAGAGAGAGAGAGAGAGAGAGAGAGAGAGAGAGAGAGAGAGCATTTCCTATTCTAAGATCTCCACGGGATCCGGGTCCCTTGGGGCTTGTCAAGCATGTATTACACGGTGGTCAGTGACCTAGTATAAGCGATTGAATTTGCATTATTCTAATAGACAGGCATAATACCTTTAGTGGAACGTCTTGCTTGCATTATTGGTTACCACTCAGCATCATTTATGTGATTCGCAGAGAAGACGTATGCCTGGTACAACGTCTAATGGAAACCTAGAGATACTGTCATACACTCCATGCCAAGAATTATATGAGTAGGATAGTATTACATTCCACTCATATATATTCATAGCACGGCAAACTTCAAAATATCTGGCAATTTCCAAGGTTATACAGGGTGACTTCTAATAGTCAGATCACGAGTATCGGCAAATGCAGCTAGGAAGACTACCGTCTATTGCACGATAATTATTTTGGCAGAGAACAAGTGACTAGAGAGAGGATAGGAATGGACTTGGAATTCCTCTTGACACTCGTAATGTTCTGTCTAATATGTGCAATTTGCAATTGTACTGGCACACCACATCCCTGGTGGATAGGCAATATAGATAAAAGTTCAAATGGCATTTGTAATTTTTCATAAATGATTTCAGATACTGACTTTGATTGATAATCATTTTCTACCGAAGGACGAAAGTATTATGTTTAGGTACCCATGCAAGAGTTTGCAAGAGTTTGCCTCGTAACTGTTATATAGAGCCGAGGTGTTGGATTTGCCAAAAGGTTCATTTGGGGGGACAATCTTTTTTTGCCCCAGGCGTACGGAACCATTAAAAGCTTCGACTTTCCTTGAAATTTACTTTCTGGCTCCTACATTACAAAAATAAATGGAAATCATAAGGAAATATGAAAACTTATTGAAGGACAGATGTTCTTTTGGTTTTTAATAAATCCCAAAAGAGTTATCCTTTTCGGGTGCTACAAGCATTCATGGCTACTAGTTCTTCCAAAAGTGACGTAAGGATCTACGAAAAATAAGTAATTACAAGGAGATGTTATTCAAAACAAATCAAACAACTCTCCATCAAGCAGTTTGTGAATCCATTCTCAATTGTAAGTATCATAGATCCAGTCACAACTTGCGTGTAGGTTCAATATGGCAAAAAAGTGACGATAAACGAATTTCTAAAGCATTTGCGACATCTGGCACATGAAAAATAATCTCACATAAAAAGTTGGGATATATCTACTTGAATGTATCATTCCTGTTGACGTTATCAATCACTTGTCAAAAAATTCCTGACATGTCGCCAACTTATGTCCAAAATTTGTTTTCAGACCTGACGTTTTATGTGCGTTCGCGCGTGTGTAGCAAATTGCCAGCCTTGACATTTTGCCAGCTATGAAATGAATCCCCTCGTTCATTCGTCAAGCAATCTAGGATCCTCGTCCCCCGCCTTGAACCGAAAGCTGTACGTGTTTGCCGCGCCCGGGGTTCATCGAAATCCTAAATCTTTATAAATGCCATAACTCGAAAAACTCATGCGTCTTCATGTGAATTCATCTCTTTCTATTCAAATCTTTCACACCAAATCAATCATTTTCCTTTCACTCAAAATTGAAACTCGTATTTTGTCAGTAAAAAATTGTATTTCCTCGAAGTCGTGAATGTTATTATTTTGTGAGGGCAGGCAGAAGAAAAATCAAACTAGGAAGTCAATTTCTGTTGAATATAGCTGTCAAATGCAGATCTCTCGCTCAGATAAGTTTTGTGAAAATGATTTCAGATACTGACTTTGATTGATAATCAGTTTCTACCGAAGGACGAAAGTATTATGTTTAGGTACCCATGCAAGAGTTTGCCTCGTAACTGTTATATAGAGCCGAGGTGTTGGATTTGCCAAAAGGTTCATTTGGGGGGACAATTTCAATCTTTTTTTGCCCCAGGCGTACAGAACCATTAAAAGCTTCGACTTTCCTTGAAGATTGCCTTCTGGCTCCTACATTACAAAACTAACTGGAAATCATGAGTAAATAGGGAATATTTTTGGAGGACAGATGTTCTTTTGGTTTTTTATAGATTCTGAAATAATTACCATTTCGGGTGCCACAAGCATAAATGAGTGACGCCAACCATGACTACTTCTTCTTCCAGAAAGTGACGGAAGGATTTACGAAACATTTGACAAAAACCCTGAAATAGAAATTGATTTCCCAAAATCTTTGAAGGAGGATTGTTGGTTGATATTGTTCTGACTGACATTTCCATTTCAAATATTTTTAAAATCGGTCTTTCGCCTGAAAGATTTTCCTCAAAATAGTCAGGCTGCTTTTACGTACAGCCGTTGTTAACAGTAATGACTAATAATTCAGGTTTTGGCTAGGTGTGAATTTTCTGATTGGCAATTTTCCCCTGGGTATCACAGAGGAAAAACACATTTGGTCAAAACAGCCAACATCCTCATAAGAGGAAAGCAATGACACTCAGACTTGAAACTCTTCGGTGCTCTAGTTCTGGTTGTGCAAAAACAGAACATGTATATGCAAATTTGCTTTAACCCATTATTGCTCACAGGTGCCATAATGAGCATGGATATCTTAATAGCTCTTGCGAGCGACGCAAAGTAAGAAATTACAAGAAGAAATGTTATTCTAAACAAATCAAACAACTCTCCTTCAAGCAGTCTGAGAATTCATTCCCAATTGTAAGTATCATAGATCCTTTCACGAATTACATGTAGGTTAGAAAGAAGTGACGATAAAGGAATTCTTAAAACTATAGCGTGGTCTAGCGCAACCAAAGTATTATGCCTTAGAGCAAAATTCGGGAAAATCTATTTGAGTGTATTATTCCTGTTGACGCAATCAATCACTTGTCAAATAATTCCTGATATGTTGTAATACTTAAGTTGCCAACTTTTGTCCAAAATTTGTTTTCAGACCAGGCGTACATTCTAGATGTAAAAGCTTAATCTGGCAGTTTTAGGCCTAAACGGACCTGCCCTGATGGCCAAGTGGTCTGATGTGTAGCTATCTCTCACCTTTGCCCGGGTTCGAATCCCATCTGGGGCAAAAGTGGCCAGTGACCTGGGGTTGAGCGTTGATTTTCTACGGGGACTACATTTTCCTTCAGCACATACTACTGGCTACACACGACTTACACGTAGTCACACTGTGCCAGAAAATCAAAGTTCCAATATTATGCCTAGAAACTTCTGTTGCTTTGCGCTCTCGTGGTAAGCCAATTATTGGACAGCAGCCTGACATATGATCATAAGTACCCACTATCAATAAACGTATTCAGGCACTTTGAACGTTTGTGCGTGACGTATTCTGATTGGCCAAGATATCTACTTTATGATGGCTTGTCAGTAAGAATTCTTGGGTGACGTTAATCGGATGGGACAAAGTACTGAATAACCCAAGTTTAATCGATACTTTCTCCTTCCTTGTTGATGAGCCGTCGTGTCAATAATGCATCATGGCGACCAGATCACGGCTAAGCTCTGCCTAATTGACGAACCCCGGGCGCGGAAAACACGTACAGCTTTCAGTTCAAGGCGGGGGACGAGGATCCTAGATTGCTTGACGAATGAACGAGGGGATTCATTTGATAGCTGGCAAAATGTCAAGGTTGGCAATTCACTACGCACACGCTAACGCACACACACACGTTTGAGTACACACTTATACAAAGCATCAAAGGGTTGGCATTGAATGAACGTTAAATATTCCAATTATTATTAACTTCGATTCTGTAGTTTTAGGCATGATAAGAAGTAAATAGTTGCTTAAGCTTTAGTGAACATACCCACAGTATAGACATTTAATTACTGCACCAGTAGACGACTGGACTTCTGTATAGCGTGTCAAATAATAAGCCAAGCACATGAATGACCCAGGTATCTTGCGAATCAAAGCTACGTACAGTTATGACGTCATCCATGTCCAGGAAACCGGGTGGCAATCGGACTTGCGGTCGTGTATCATGTCCGGACTGCCCACGCATTTAGCACAGGAGTTAATTATTCGCACTTTATCTTATTCTTAGTCTGCATATCTAGAAACCCCATATCTTATATTATTATCAGAGTACCGGTATCTACAATGACAAATGTGGCTTGTTTACATCCCCGATAATTAGCCAAACTTTGTAACTACATGTACAAACGTGCCACTTCTCTTATGATATCACTTCTTTGTCTTATTTCAGACAGGACTTTGATTTAGTTGATAAGTTATTAAGCTTATTGTGCAAAACAGAGATTTGAGACTTTTGATCTTGATGTAAACTAACACATCTGATATCATAGTATAGGATGGATTATATCCAATGAATTTACTTTCCCCTAAATGTCTCTTTTAGCCTTAGAGAGAGAGAGAGAGAGAGAGAGAGAGAGAGAGAGAGAGAGAGAGACCATGGCACGACACACAATCCAAGGCAATTGGTAATCAATTAAGCAATGGACGCGATGAAGTTAAGTGTGTTGGATTGGTACGTGCTTTACTGGTGGGATTTGGTAATCTATTTTCGGGGTGACTAACTGTTGGCGTAAGGTTAAAATGATGGAATAGGTTCAAACTAAGCCTATAGATCTACAGCGTATGACGCTTGCTTAATTAGGGTTAGCTCAAATACATATACCGTATTCCTTTGTCTAGAGTGACGCTATACATGTATATATATATATATATATATATATATATATATATATATATATATATATATATATATATATATATATATATATATATATATATATATACTGATTTACATATACATACATGCATGCATACATACATACATACATACATACATACATACATACATACATACACACACACACACACACACACACATATATATATATATATATATATATATATATATATATATATATATATATATATATATATATATATATGTATATATATATATATATATATATATATATATATATATATATACGATAGCTACACTCTAAGAAAGCTTCGATGTGTGTGATATGCTTGGGATGCTAGGAGGCGAAGCAACAGTTACTGTCCTAATTCATTTGGCCATCTGCCCAGACATTTGAATAATCCGCAATGCCAAGCCCATTGAGTCTGTCTATAATTAGTAATTTGTATGGAGGGGTTCAAAAGGTTACTGGTTGTCCCTTGTAAAAAGCAACCATATCAGTTAGAAGTAAGATACAAAAAAGCTCCCGAAAGTAGTATATAAAGTCAGAAAAATGCTTGTCTTTTCATTTGAAGTAAGTGGTATCTAAAATCAGAAAAATAATTGTCCTTTCATTTGAAGTATGACCATTGAGCTAACGGTGGTCTTGCGGCTTATCAAATTGATGGTACCAGCTCTGTGTCGGACCTCCAAATGAAAGGGCAGGCATGGTCAGGCAGACAGTTAAAGTCTCGAGATATGGCAGGGAACTCTCTGTGGTCTTTAAATCCCCTCCTTTTTAACCAGAGAGACAACTTTCAGATCAACACAAGAGCCCATTGCTAAACTGTTGGGGCATTTGCTGGAACAATTAAATCGACCCAAACTAGAACCAGGATAGCAGGATATGGTTAAGGACTCTAAGCTGGAAATGTTATTACTTTTCCCCTTTCAGATGACAGAGCAATTGCATATGAGTCTGTTAAGCATATCCGTGCACTGTATCTGTGTACATGTAATACTAGCTGCACGTTTCAGACAGACTCAAATAACTTTGAATCAGGTCCTATACAAACACTTGCCAGTGTCCTATAGACAGTGTTTTTTTGAGTAAATTACGCCTTAATAATATGCGAGAAATAAATGAATAATCAATGAATATGCACCTACATATACGTTAGTGGTGAAACATTGATATTTGTAAATATCTCGCCATAATGTCAGCTGCTATCTTTGACTTCTCTCCTATGTAACCAATAAACAACTCAGATGGTTACCATGTACTTAAGATCATATAGTAAAACAAATTATCATACATAATTGACTACAAAGAGGCAGAAAGATAGCGAATAGACTTTTTAAATTCTATTATGTATGTATTTGGCGAATGTGTTGTTCATTTCTTGTTTTTTAACACTTTTTCGAGGAAAAGTGGGTGTTTAAGTACATATATGCAAGACCTCAAACCGCAGATTATAACGGTCTGCAGAACTAATGGATATTCTTATGGCATACTATGTATTAGTACAAAATCGATTTTCGGACATTCTCTGAAAATGAGCAACCTGCGGTTTTACACATTGAGGTGTCCGTATTGACAGTTAAGACATTACTTGCAATGACTAATGCAAGAGAGTGCTCGCTGACAAGTTACGTCACAGGGCATTACGTCAATTTTCTCAGGTTTTATGACAAATGGTCAACTGCAATTTAGAAACATGTAGGAAGGCACTGGGTGCATTATTCAGTAAGTTTTCAAAGAATCCATTTCGTGCGTCACCCCCCCCCCCCCAACAACAAGTGACGCCTTGATACCCTTCAAAATAAGCAGACCATACAGGCTTGCATTACATAAGTCACCATTGGCTTGCTTTGTTATGTATGGCATTATAAAATGAAAGGCTCCGTTGGTTTTATCATTTGTCAATTCACATCCAGTATTCTGTTAGTATCACCGTTCTTCATATGTTACATAGATATTGATGTACAGTTCTTCAAATATTCATTTCTTTTGTATGGTTTTGTAAAAATGATTTTACAGTCAATAATATTACATACTTTCATGACAGAGCCGTGTTAAGGCAGAAAAAACTGACGGTAAACAAAATTCGTACTTGCGCCTAACTCCAGCTCACTGGTAACTTTCCGGAACCTGACTCGCAAAGCTTAGACATATGATAATCTTACACGTGACTTTGTTTTGTCTTCACCAATATGGCAACAAGCGTTTTTCGGTTCTAACCCATGGCAATATAATGGGAAAGTGAGATGGTATACGCAACAAAAACGGCCAAATGGCGCATGTTTGTGAGAAGTAGAGATACGTCTTTGCTCCGGACAAAGAAGTTTCAGATAAGAAGAAGAAACCGGATCCATTTATGTTTCTAGTGGTAATCTTTACGGTTTAACCTTGAAACCGAAATGTAGCGTAATGCAAAGCAGCTTCCCCAGCTAAAATAGACGCACAAGATTACATTCACTTCTCCTGTAGACTCTATGAGTCCACTCATGCCTACAGTGTGTAATTTTAGAGGTGTCAGAATTTACGACATACTGTCATAAAAATGTTCCGCCGGAATGTTTTTACGACATACCGTCATAAAAAGTGCCGAAATCTACTTGTTCGTGTCTACTCTTGCCTAGTGCTGATGTTTTCCTGGCGTCAGAATTAAAGACCTACTGTACTAGAGATGCTTCTACTGGAATGTATTTTCGAAAATTAGGTCGGAGATGAGTATGCGATATTTTCGGTTGCTTTCAGAACTAAAGTACTCTCCGAATGCTTAAAGAAGCGAGGCACCTGAGCATTCTTTGTTTGTTTGTACAATTGGACGCTCACATGACTGGAAGATCGCTCAAGCAGCCAAACAATTCACTTATTTTCCACGGGCTAATGCACATAGTTCCTATAACCTCACACCTCCTGCAGTACTTAAGCCTAGAAAATGTACGCATACTTCAACTGGTAACCTTTTCCAAATGGAATTTGGAATTTCAATTATCTTCCGCCAAATCGTGACTAGCCGAATGAAAGTGGGGGAAGAAATTAGAGTTCTCGGCGAAAGTAACCGGAAGTCCATGACAACCTCCATACAGTGCTGAGAGACAGCAAGCAGTCAGCACTCGGCTATCAGGACAGCCCCCTACGTTGACTTATAGCTTTAAACATGCACAACGTGAATTCATAAACAGACGTGATTGGCATATGAAAATGTTACCAGTGACTTGTGTTAGACGGAGGTTCCACCAGGTACAGGTTCGCCGATTTTCAACAACATTGATTTAGTTTCACTATGTGAGAAAAAGTGACAAAAACATAATTCCGATCCCCATATAAATGTAGGTTTTTGTACATATCTAACCTCAAACTGAGAAAAGGATTTTGAGTCTGGAATTCCAAATATCGAAACGTTTTCCGCAATAACAAGGTTAAAGCGTGTTCAGCCTGCTATAAGTGGTGGGGGAAAGCGCCGCCTAACCCAACGTCACTTGTAACTTCCTCACAGGACGCAAGCCGGATTTGAACCCAGAAAGTGGTGAAAGGCAGCGAGTGTTCATTGAGACCAGAGCAGGCCAGAACTTAACGCGAGAGAGATGATGTCCTCCTGATGGCGACCTCTAAAACAAGAACGTATTCCCCTAAATACATCAACTTCATGCAAGACAAATGACCAGCCCAAAATAGAAACTAGGGTTTTGCCAAACTGTCCCATGTGTAACATGCTTAATAAGTTATTAATGATTCTTGTACATAACTTTGAACAAGTAAGCAAAGTGAAAATTAATATTTTTAATAACTAAGTCACATAATAATGAAGTATGCGTGGTGTGACAAGTTAAAGAGGATTAAACATAGACAAGCTATGTGCTTGACAAGCAGGCTTTCCTGACCGTTAATAGGTTACTTTGCAAAGACAGTCTGTATGAATGGAAAGGGGTAGCCGGCTCTTTATGGGTACGGCTCTGCTATTCTAGTGGTCACGGTTAATTATCACTCTACTACTACTACTAATAATAATAATAATTGATATTTGATATAGCGCCCTTTCCACCTATAATGTTCAAAAGCGCTTTAAAGTCATTGGACAGTTGTCATGGTCCATATAGTCAATTAAACTCCTTTCGAAATAGCAATGTTTTCAGCTGTTTCTTGAAGTTTTGCACACTATCAGCAGCCTTGATGTTGTCAGGGAGCTCATTCCAAAGGCGTGGTGCATAGGCACAGAATGCTCTGTCACCAAACCTCTTCAGATTAGTGAGTGGTAGCTGTAATAAGTTCTTAGTGTTTGATCTTAGAGTCCTTGTATTAGCTTGTTTGACTAACAGTTCCCTCAAGTATAGAGGGGCACATCTACTACTACTACTACTACTACCATTGTTTTCATCATCACCATCATCATCACCATCATCGTTATCAATACAATTACTAGTAAACGTATTATTATTATTATCATCATTATCATCGTCTACTACTACTACTACTACTACTACTACTACTACTACTACTACTACTACTACTAGTAGTAGTAGTTATACTACTACTACTACTACTACTACTACTACTACTAGTTCTTCTACTACTATTACTACTACTACTTTATCTTCTACTACTACTACTACTACTACTACTACTACTACTACTACTACTACTACTACTACTACTACTACTACTAGTTCTACTACTACTATCTACTACTACTACTACTACTACTACTACTAGTTCTTCTACTACTATTACTACTACTACTTTATCTTCTACTACTACTACTACTACTACTACTACTACTAGTTCTTCTACTACTATTACTACTACTACTACTACTACTACTACTACTACTAGTTCTTCTACTACTATTACTACTACTACTTTTTCTTCTACTAACTCAGCGGGCATCATGATCTCCGGATCCTGCCAGCCACACTGAGATATTCAGTATGGACGTCGAGTTGAGTGGTCATGATGGCAATCTCGTATTACATGACTATCTATGTTCGGACACCTCCTCGTGATCAGAGAATGTGTGATAATTGCACTAATAACCTGGTCACTGTGTCATCTTTCCCTGGGGATGAGATAATTGAAGTAATACGTGTTAGTGTATACACCCCCTCACTTCGCAACACATCATGATAACATGCTCTCAGGTGGGGGTGGGGAAGAAATGTAACACCCCCTCCCTTAATTGGCTCTACTCTGATTCTCGTTGCTGGCCAATAGGTGTTGGATATGTCATAAGGTTATGTACATTCAGCCATTCAGGTTATGTCGATTCAATATCACACCGTTAAATTTCTAAGTCGAGACATTTTCACGGTATCACTTTCTGTACAATGGCACCGATCACTCACACACACACACATTTAGATGCTACAATGACGCTGTACGTTCAAAACTGGTGCCAGTTTCCAGAGCAAAAAAAACAGGTTTCACGCCATAACACTGACAAAGCTATCGTAGCTAAATCATTGCATGCGCAGTCTTTAGGTGGCTATATTTAGCTTACCATTCTATACGAGAAACATCAGAAGTCCATATGAAGTATATATTTAAATGCCTTAGCTCTTGCTAGTTTCAAAAGTGATATTTGTATACTACAATAAAACCTACTCTGCTAAAACATTCCTCCAGAATGTATTTGAGAAAATTGGTTAGAGATGGTCTACATCAGACGACAATATAAAGTATATTTTACAGTGTTTATGATAGACCTATGCACGTTTGAGAAACAACATTTGTATAATGAAATATTTTATTACAAAATGGGTTATACCACCGAAATGTATTTTCGACAAGCATCTCAAACATATGTTAGTTTCAAAGGTAATAGCGAGCGAAGCGAACAAGTGCGCAGTGCCGTTGTGGAGCATTTATGGCAATGTGTGAGAGACACACTGGTACCTTGAAAATGTTCCGCTAGTTTTCTCCAGTTACCTTGGTTGTACAGGTCCTTCACGCTAGAGAAGAGTAAAGTGAAGGAATGTTGGACTAAACACCTGTTCGCGTGGTATGTATGTATGCATGTTTATTAACTGTAATGTCACAATTACAAAACCAAACTTTCATAGAATAAACATAATATACCTTCCCTGCATGAAAATAGACTAGAGGTTGGGCTACCAGAATGGGACAGAGCACTTGATTTGATATCGGCTATAATGCAAAAACAGTGCCTACAGCACTATGTTTGAGATATACATAGCATGTATAAAACTAAAGACTATAGAAATAGATTATCGGAATTATTCTTGGTAACTACATCCCTGACAAACCCACTTGGTAAACTTTAGTGATGGGAAATAGAAAAAAACGACAAGTGTCAGTGCTTGTGGGAAGAAAACACCTCTGTGATGAAGTTTTTAGGGGGGGATGGATACCTTATCTGGTGGTCTTAAGCAGGCATGGAATACATAGACATGCACACAGGAGAAAAACTGGTCTCAGGATGTAGCATGCTAAAGACACATAATTACTGATTAAAGGCTACCGTGGAAAATAAAACCTGCATAGTATGTGATTTAAGTACTTTAGAAGACGTTTATCAGCAATGCCCATGCGTACAGACAGAAAGATATAACTTATTTGATGAGATACACAATACTGAAAATGATATGGGTAAAGTAATATTACCATGCTAGGAACTAGATGTCATGACCTATAGTATGAGGAATGTATGTATATTTATTGACTATGATTTCCATCATAAAAGATTACATACAATATAATCAGAAAACATACAATTAAAGACAAATGAATTGAAAATAAATAGACATTTGGTTGTACATAAATAACACAGGCAAGAATAGTTTTGTACATGCATAGATTTCTGGAAGGTAGCAGGCAGAAATATTACAAAGATCTATAGATACTACATTACATCTTGAGATGGTGTCGGGTAGACACAATCTAATGACTTGTAAGTAAGGGAGAAAGAGATAAAAAAGAATAGAAATTTCAAGTGTAAATGTATA
The DNA here is from genome assembly GCA_963942565.1 of Maea johnstoni. Taxonomy (NCBI): domain Eukaryota; kingdom Metazoa; phylum Annelida; class Polychaeta; order Spionida; family Magelonidae; genus Maea; species Maea johnstoni. Next base: position 34,614,806 of record OZ012700.1, read on the forward strand.
TTGATCGTCGAATAGGTGGCGACACAAGTATATATGCATGAAGGTATGATACGTACACTATATATCGTGTGGTAAAAACCAAAAGGTTGAAGTGATAACTTAGTTTTGTAATAGTACATTTTGTGTGATCTCATGTACATATCTTCAGAATTGTAGCTATAACCTGTATTAAGTATGAATCTAACTGCTATATTATATTTTGCTCAATTTTAAAAATGTATGATGTATGGTTTTTATTGATAAAAGATACAGTCACTATACTTACACATATAAAATGCTTAAAGCAGGTGATAACAATTTGTCAGTATTTATTGTAGAGAAGAGATAATGGATGGAAAATGCTGTTTGGAAGATCCATAGTAATTGGGAACACTGTCGAGGGAGTGTGGAAAATATATATTGTTTTTCTTATAGAATTCGGAATATTTACAAAAATAACAATTTTCTTTCAAAATGAAAATTTGGTGAATGTTTCATATTAACACCCATGCGCAATAATTATGCAGTAAAATATATACTCTTTTGTAGAATTTATTCTTTAAAGTGTCAAGAGATCGTTAAGCATTATTTTGCTATATATATATTTAACTACGTTATCTGTTACAACAGGCCAATCTCGTCTGGAAGGAAGCGTGCATATATTCCTTGTAGGAAAAGGGATGAAGCATATCTGAATACATCTGGCCCTATTTACATGTAACTACATAGATTTGAATCCGGGGTAGGGCATATTGACAGTCAACGCCGTTTCACACTGTAGTATACGGTAGCCTGTGGGGTTAATTTCTTTGACTCTATTTTCACTTATATTTGCACCGCCTGACCCAACAAAGCAATATCTTTTAACAATGTATAGGTGTGCCGGTAAGACGTGCATTATTACCAGTCCTTCTATGTAACCTGCCCAGTACATCTGGCACGCGACCAATGTTAAGGTTGTTTCATTGCATAACTAACCATACATGTACTTTCGCCACATTGCAAGTACATGTGCTCATACGAGACGTCATCACGTTTCATGGAAAAGCATTATTCAGTAGAGGGCATGTCCCGATGGTCGAGTGGTCTGCCACTGACAGCTCAACTCTGTCCGAGGTATATGAGAAGCTACTGAGAGTGAGGCGGTCAATTCCTCAGTTATTTCGTTTTCTTTCCTACTAACAACTTTCTTAGACACGATGTAGCCTCAGTATTGCAAACAATTGCGATAAAAAGTTAAGAAAGGTTCATTTTATATTTTCGTGTAAGCGTTACATACTGTATATGTCACTCAAATGTCACTCATTTTGTATTTTACATATTTTCGATGAGGAATCAAATGCAAACGTAAAGGTTAACTTACCTAACAACTTCATGTAAACGCTCACACATAATGAAATATGTGATGGGGCAAAATTGTAGACAGACAGCAATAAAATGTGTGTGCAAGAAAACAATACACAACTGGAAATCCGAGGAAGGCTTCCTTTCAAAACTATCAGGACATATTAAGAGCTCTGATGAGAAGGGTGGTAACTGACCCTGATGGATTCTAAATTGAACCCCGGATCCGCCTATAAAAAATCATGATCCATTCTTGTCAGGAGTATAATTGCTATATCGGTAACAGCCGGTGTCCGTCTTTAAGTGGCATCTAGTCTAGTGCAATCAACGCAACCGGCCACAATTGTATCATGATGCAGAATGTTTGGTTTCTTTAAACTGTTTCCTCAGTCCAAGCAAACACTTGACTTGGTGACCAACGGGAGCAGGTGCTCAAGCGATGCACCAAACCTAGTCAAGATGGATGCCCGTAAGGGCAACTTAGGGACAGTTTTAAATCACTGTCATAAGCCATTACTGAGTATTGGTGAGAAGAACAGGTTTATGGGTGGGCTGATTTAAAAGGTGACATGTTTAAGCTCACTTTGAACTTAAATCAATTTGATAGTGCATTTGCCCTTTACGTTTTGCAGGAATTTTCCAGCATGGTCGTCAAAGTGCGGAGTACAATAAAAAAAATGTGTGAGCTCCCACACTTATGTTCACTCATGTCTGCCAACTTGAAAGCAAATATAACCGAAAACGTTAATCGATGTTTCTCAGGCAACCGGATCCAAAGGGTGTTGAATATAAAGTAAATCGAAGTATACAGAAAAAGTTACTTTAAAATTGGAATCATCAAGGAAGGACATGCTACTAAGTATACGGACGAAGACTGTAGAAACCCATTACCTTTAAAACATTGGCATGAAAAGGTTTCCGTCGAATGTTGCAAAGTAGAACGTGTGGTTTTATCTAGGGGTCTAGAGAGAAATGGCCGTCATTTCCTTTATGTAGGGCATGTTCGGTATCTGTCTAGTCTTCCCAGGCAGAATGCTGCTAGAGGCACGCAGTGGCGAGAGTGGCTGATGTGATAACCATGTAAGGATTTCCTGCAGATGCAGATGGTCAGGATAGGCACGCACATTGACCGGCGTCAATCAGCTCTCTTGCTGATTGACTTGGTCAATCATACCATCACAGCCTGGAGATACGATTGTCAATTGTTGTCTGGTACGTTGATACCTTTGAAATTGTGTCTGTTTTTTTGATAATTTAAAAGAGAACTGTCATTAAGTTTCTGATTAACACTCACTTCAAATACACGTCTGACCATATTACTGTTTCTAGACTGTCTATCCAGCCGAAGGCTGGTGACCTGTTGGGTGGTATTGAGGGGACGTGTCTTTATTACAGACGCCTATAGAGTGGCATGACCAGATCTGCAGTATAAGGACACCTGTTTACTAAAACCATCCATCGCGCATCTCTTAAGTGGTCTCTCCTCCTAAGTATATACTATCAGAGGTCTACAGAACCTCATACGTTGACATGCATCTTATAGCCGTCTATAGTAAAACAGGCAAAATGACCCCATAGACCGTGCAACAGGTGAAGGTAGACTGACCTAAGTGGACTCAGGTGGTGTTTTTGTAAATGATGTGTCATAAAGAAAAGTGTATTTAGTCGCCAATGACCAGACATTATCAGTCTGAAATGGTTTTTATGGACCGATCGACGAAGGGCGAAAGAGGAACCTGTGTGCGAATACCTAATGTCCACCACAAGGTTGAAATGATCATCGTATATATATAT
>OZ012700.1:34622922-34633093 GCA_963942565.1 Maea johnstoni
TGTAAACGAATGGAAAGTCCATTTCTATTTTTAAAACTCTTGCCAGACGGACGTCTGGAAGTGACATAATGCAATTGCAGAGGAGGAAGAACCTTTGGTGTCTGCGGTTAAAAGGTCAGACGGTGGTCAATGAGGGGTGTCGTACATGATCTATGGTGTATTCCATTACGTAACACCGGTTGTGCAATTGTTTATAGATGATAGCCGGCTAACAGGCGTGCCGTCAACCGCTTGTCAGTATTCGTTACTTCACTAATACATACCTCATCGCAATCGAACATTTCTCACCATTTCTGTACATTATCGTGAACGCATTTTGCGACTTATGTCCATAATCTAATACCCACATAAGAATAGCGTGATTCCATATAATGCATTTCAGCTCGGAGATCTTCTTAAAAAGTGTCTTCTGTATGTAGTGTACTCCTAGTATTATACATGAGATAAGCAAAAGAATGAAACAAAATGCAGAATAGTTGTTAGTTGGTTTCTGACTGAAACTAGTACATTGACAATTTTCCGCTGGGAGTTTTGGTTAGAGCTCGAGAGACATCATTAGGATAGGCAAGCGGCTTCGGCAGTTGCAAGCACGGGGGGACTAATAGGTGTTTACATCGCACCAGGTATCATCTGTGTCTCTTTACGTTTTTTTTTGTTTTTTTTTTGCGATACCATCTCGTGTTGTTTCTGTTTGTTTGGTTATGTATTTTTTATATTATGTATTGCTCGAATTTAGTGGCTTTCAACAATTAAGAGTTTATCGCAAGGAGGTGCAAACTCAGTGAAAAAGAAATTCGTACACAAAGTCGAAGTGTACCTTTAATGTACCTATTCACGTCTATAAGATCCTTCCAATTAAAAAAAAACTCTCACTAATGCAATACGCTTACTAACGCAATACAAACAAGAAGATTTGTCCAATACTCGTTCTTGTAATATAAATGAGGTTTAAATATTCATTCTGATTCAACAATTGTCACCTTAAGTCGAACAGAGGACATACTAATGGGCAGTTCTCACGATGATTGCTGAAAACAAGAATACATTGAGGTTTAGTTACTCACGTGTTGTTTATGCCGTATGGCCTCTACCAGAACAGTTAGATTTCCCAGCTGGTCGCAGCTTGCATCAGGCACAGGACCTTTGGCTTACGACGCGCGAGAAAAATTTGATTTTTCGCTCCCAGTGATCGCTTTAAATTCCTCATTCAACATTCCGCCACTCTCCATCGGTCTCTGTCGCTAACTTGGCACTAACTTCTTAATCACATTCACTTCTGGCTGCTCCTCTGCGGGAAATATCTTGATTTTAAGGAAATGTGGCAGTGAGTTCCCAAATTCCTCTGAGATACATTACTTATCAATTAGAAATGATCTACATTTATGTTTTCCTTCAGAGAATTTCACAGTAAATGTCCAGATTATTTTATATGCGCACTTCATTGAGAATAAGTTCTATGTATGTCTAAGTCCACGATATGTCACACATTTTCTCCCAGTAATCCCTCAATGAATGTCCGGATTCGCTTCCAATTCATAATTCATGAAGAATACACTTCCTATGAGAGCGTTTGTCCATTTGGTGTAAACACTGTTGATACTGTCTGCAGGTCTGAAAGTAAGCGCACAGACAAATCTCGAGGGCTGTAACACAGCAACGTTTTCAGTCCTCTCGAGAAACTGGCAGCAAACAGAAGTGAGGAAACTGTGCTACCGGTACGTGTGAGCCCGTTCAAGTCACGTGCTGAAACTCTGGTAAGAGGGATGGCAATCATTGGTCTCTGTCTGTTTGTCCTTCCGCTTGGCACTTGGCGAGATCACGCCGTCGTTAGGACTGGGATCCGCAACTAGAGCTCCCGGCCTCGAACTGGTGCTACACATCCGGTCACGTGGTCCCGCAGAAGTCATTAACCCGTTCGTGCTTGTAACGCTCCAAAAGGAGTGTGTATATTCTCTCTTAAAAAAGCACTTATCGGAAGAATGTATGAACAGAAACGGTATAACCCGAACGATAACACTACTCTCCAAAAAACCTCGACTATTTTTCTCATCGTGAATTCCTCATTGACTAATTACAAGAGTATATATCAAGTCATGTTCTTCATTTCTGTCAGAAGTTATCAAGTCTGCAAATTATCCTATTAGAATCAATGGAAAAATAAGAAGAATTCTCAATACTGATACTGACAACCAAGAGTGCCATTGTCTCACTGGTGACATCACGCCTTGACTATTGTAATGGACCTCTCTGTGGGATCACTGATGAGCTACTGAGCAGTCTCCAGAAAGTCCAAAACAATGCCGCTAGAGTGGTTAGTGGCTCCAAAAAGTATGATCACATTACACCAGTTATAAACGATCTTCACTGGCTGCCCATCAGAAATCAGAAAAAGGATTGAGTTCAAGATTCTGCCTTTGACTTTGAAATGCATGCGAGGAAGTGCCCCTCTATACCTGAGGGAATCGTTAGTCAAACAAGCAAATGCACCGGGACTCTAAGCTCAAACACTAAGAATATATCAAAGATACTACACACGTATATTCAAAGGTTAGAGCCTTCTGTGCCTATGCACCACGCTTTGGAATGGGCTTGCCGACAAAATCAAGGCTGCAGATAGTGTGCAAAACTTCAAGACGCAGATGTAAACATTGTTATTTGACTATATAGACCATAAACATGTCCACTGACTATTCTTTATAAAGAGCTGTCAAACATAAGTGGAAAGGACGCTTACAGAATATCAATTGTATATACATATGTATAAATATATATATATATATATATACTATATATATATTTTAATGTAAGCCACAATTTTGGACTTTACGATGACGTCATGAGGATGCTTTTTGGTGTTGTCATAACTGTCATATATAGTAAATCTCAATGGAGAGATAAAGTTTGGAAAGTGGCATGGGACATTGAAGACCGATATTGGGTACATAATGCAGTTCTCTATAGAAATGAAAATCTCCTTTTCAAGACCACCTTAAACCCAAGGTACTTAACCTGGTGGCATCATTCTGACTTAATACCAAGCCTGATGAGAGTACATGAAGATATGGCCAGAATGGTATGTGGCACCAGTAATTTAAAGTGTGTTGATCCGAAACTTAGAAAAGAAACCCTGAGCAACAGAGCTTGTACCCTGTGCGATTTTGGAATTGAAGAAAATACTGTCCATTTAGTTATGCAATGCCCATACCATGAAGCTACTCGCATTTGCATGTATAATGATATAGGTAAACTCCACGTGGAGACTTATGGTATATTCAATGAACTTCAAGGTGAGGAGAAATTCCTAACCCTCATGGGAAAGAATATTATGACTATTGACCCGGATGATATGCTGAAACTATGGACTATATCGGGATATTATATTAGTATGATGTATAGAATCACCATCTCCAAGCAAAAAGTGGTGACCTAACACCTCATACATGCATTTTTGCAGATAATACCCTGTGGCTAAATTCTCGGACACTATCAATTCAGGTCTCTCTTCCCACACAACATGCGTAATCATGTGCTATAACTGTTTCTCTTCCTTATTTATGCTTACTACTTTATTTATATAATTTGTTTCTGTATGTCTTTGTAAATCACCTTTACAGTCAATAAATATACAAATACAAATACAGGCATGCAATTGGTGGAGAGCCTCAGGTATAAATGCCAAAGTGGACGATGCTGCTACAGCGGCTAAGTGATGCATGGTATTGCATTAGTGACCTGGCTCTGCTATAACATGACTGCAGACCCCTCTCATGTTCAATTATGCCCCTTTCTGAGAAGCAGCCGAGATATTGACGTGCTAGCTGTCACATCTATTGGATTTAGAAATAGATACAGACCCATTATAGATGGATTAAATCTATTTTCTCTTCATAATCTCTGTGTTAGTAGGTTTTCCTTAGATTTAAACCCATAATGTGAACCTAAATTGAATTCAATACTTGGTCTAGCCCACCACTATGATATATAGAAAAATACTAACTTATTTATACTGGAAGACAATTCAATAACCTGTTCCAGCATCAAACCAAACATAAGATAACGACGTAGTTACTGGATCGGGGAGGACTAGGTTAGTGTCTTATGTATATGTTACGATTTGAGTAATTGTGTTTGACCACTCGGGAAAAGCCATTGCTCTTGCCATATATATATATATATATATATATATATATATATATATATATATATATATATATATGATACAGTCAAACCTGTATTAAGCGACTAGTCAAGGGAAATGTTAAAAGTCGGCTTTTAAAGATGTGGTCTCTTAAGAAAGGGTTGGGGTCTGAGTGAGGTTATGAAAAAACTATGAATTTCTAACAATGACCAGGCATTATTGAGGTTATTATGTTTAGCTGTCTTTGTTGAAATTTTGTCATTGATATTCTAAGATTAAACAATTCAGAAAAATAAAGTTGAACTCCAACATTAATTGAGGACCCTCAGAAATTATATTTTCTTTCAATTTCACCGATTATTTCATCATTTCATTCTGCCCTTTCCAATAGTCAAGGCGTCTAGACATTCAAGTGGCCGTTGAATGAATGGCAATTTACTGTTAGGGAACGGTTTGCATGGTCGTTGGTCGCGTCAAGCAAGTGGTTGTTTAATCAAAGTTAAATATGCAGGGAATAGCCTTTGGGGGATCTGAAGTGGTCGTTTACAGCAAGTGGTTCTTTAAGAGGAGTGGTCGTTTGAACAAGCTTGACTGTATATATATATATATATATATATATATATATATATATATATATATATATATATATATATATATATATATATATATATATATATCAATTAAAGAGACAAAATGAATAGATAAATCCATTGGATTACTGCTTAAAAGCAGGCACAATTGGTGGCTGAGGTAAGCGGCAGACAACAACAGCATTTACGAATGTGGGTAGTGGGGAAACTAGTTTCTCTAACTTTTGTGACATGTGGGTATGGGACAGTTCTAATTTTCGGAAGGTTTGAGACCATGTGGAATTTAGGTCCGTAGTCTGCTTATCCAACTTTGCTCCAGTTGGAGTCTGATAGCCAGTGCTTTGTCACTGTCTAGATGTCGTTTTGCGAATTGAAGGACATTGTGTTAATGTCTGAGATGCCAATGTGACCCCTCTCATTGAAGTGTCTGCCAACACTATGCACAATAGTATTGTTCTGGGTGACATTTTTGAAATGTTCACATAGTCTTGACCTTAAGCCTCGTTTAGTTTGTCCCGCATACATCTTGTCACATGACTTGCAGGTGAGGCAGTAAATTAAATCATTGCTTTTACAATTAGCTATCCTAATTGTGGTGTATGTGCTATTAGTCATGGGACAGTAATGTCTGCCTGTCAAGTTGATTTTATTGCAGTATTTACAATTTTTCCTCTTACATGCCCTGATTTCATGTTGTTTGGTGGTTCCTTGGGTATGGGAGCTACCTGAACATGTCGCAGGTTGGTTGTCTAGCTCTAATTAGAGTTTCACTGCAATTTTTGAGTTTCCTGTACCCTCGCACAATTCTGTACTCCAGTAGGGGTAAATTTCCAAGTCTCCTCAAAAGATGTTTGTTTTGATTTCCTTGGGTAGCCCGCTCTATAATAATACTTTTTAAATCATATGATAGATCAATCGTTATTTCAAATTTACAAATTTACAAACAAGCAAATACCATTATGGATATGGATAAAAAAGCACAGGTACCAACGAACAGTTGAACATATGTCCAATGCTGTATTGTTATTTTGACAAACATGGTTAACAACACACGTTCAAGTGCTATTTGAAATTTAAAAAGGTAACAACTGTATAGTCTCGGCTACCATCAATATGAGAGAAAATGAGATGGTAGGGCTGATATTTGGCTGGGGCTACTGGTGTTATGTAGGTAACGTGTTATTGTCTATGCATTACGTAAGAACTGGAAGAGGTGTTGAGGCATTGGCAGCAATTTCCTACCCGTAGAGAGATGATACTTCACGTATGTAATATAGGTCCCACGTGTAGAACCTCCTCTCTCTCTCTCTCTCTCTCTCTCTCTCTCTCTCTCTCTCTCTCTCTTGTCTTGGCATGGGTGAGTGTGTGTATAGATTAACATGGGTATCTCATAACCCTACATAATCAAGATAATCCTAAATAATCCAATAAAACGACATTGGCTAATTTTTGCCCAATAGTTGTACTACAGGAGTCCCATGGTGGGAAATATATGCATTTTGTATAACTAAGTTGTTGCCATGTTCTAAATTCTTCAATTCCATATTGTATGAGCCAGTATGGCTAGTAGGAGTTGGCTTGGTGCTGACTAGGCGAGTTAGTTATGGTCATTCTGACGTACATGTACTATGCCAATGTATTATCAAACACAATAGTACAACCGCTGCTGCTGGCAATAATAATAATAATAATAATAATAATAATAATAATAACAATAATAATAACAATAATAGTAATAATGATAATAATAATAATAACAATGATAATAATGATAGTAATAATGATAATAAAAATGATGAATATGATGGTGATGATAATAAAAAAATAATGATAATAATAATAATAATACATAATAACAAAGATGTTGATAATAATGATAATGATAATTAAAATAATAATAATAATAATAATAATGATAATACTAGCAACAATAACAACTATAACAATACTGATAAGATTATGAAGAAGGAGATGATTATGAAGGACGAGTGTCAGCAAGGATGATGATGATGATGATGACGACGACGATGCTGATGATGATGATGATGATGACAAATATCTCGCACCTGATTGACCGCTACGTGGTCTCTGTTCCTTAGCTTATAATTACAAGATGACATGTATCATGGCCATTCTAAAGGAAGCACGTGACTGCCTAATACCTGCCTGTGATTTAGAGTTTCCCAGACAGGATGTTTCTGCCGGACACTGTTGGTGTGGTTTATTGACCGGCAACCGATGAAATGGCCATTTTGCTTGGCTCTATTGGCAGCGAGTCGACACATCACTGTGAGTAGACGCGGGCTGAAGAGAGCGGCGGACAGGTCTATATGTCAGCTGACAACCGACACGCTTAATTCCACTGTGGAACACGCACTTTAGTGGCGCATTACCACGCTACCCGTGACAGATACATAGAGACAGGAGATGATGGTGCTGGACGTTTATAACCTCCAGAATAGACGTCCACTTTACCCAAGTAGTAGTAGTAGTAGTAGTAGTAGTAGTAGTAGTAGTAGTAGTAGTAGTGGTACATAAAGTAGTAGTAGTAGTAGTACATATAGTAGTAGTAGTAGTAGTAGTAGTAGTAGTAGTAGTAGTAGTAGTAGTAAAAGATGATGTTCTTAAGGACTATTTTAGCTCTTAAAGAAGATGATGTGTGTAGAATTATCCTTTCTAAAAGATCTCTGGAATTCTCTCAGAACGGAAATGTTGCAGCCAATAATGAATACGACAGTCCTATATATGACCTTTTAAACACAAGTGTAGATGTAGGTCTGTATGACACAGTGGTTAGGATGATTACTCAAGGACATCTTCACTCTAAAGAACAATGGAAGAAGATTGTCTGGGAATCAGTATGGCAAAAGGAAGACCACGACTGTACCAGGTTATATAGAGAAGTTAGAGACCCCCCGATGTTGTTCACCATAATAGATAAGACATATTACCTGATATGGTGGATAATATCGGACAGTTTCCCAAAAATGATGGGCATATGCGAAAAGATGGGTGCGATTGTATCAGATGCTAGTTTACTCAAGTCAAACGATGTTAACCTAAAGAACAAGTCTTTTTGGACCAAAACATGTACGAAATGTGAGTTGGGTATCATAGAAAATACAAAGCACATCTTGATGCAATGCCGGTTTTATGAGGAAGATAGAAGGGAAATGTATCAGGAGATAGCAGGTCTAGAATGTGAAGAGATAAACGAAGCATTAAATGAGATGACAGAAGTTTTCCCAATAATAATGGGTAAACAACCTGAAAACGTGTCGATAGAGAATATGTTCAGGCTGTGTTTCGTTACCGGACGACACATAGTCAGAATATATGATAGTGTTACTATGCGGTAAAATTTCTGTATATAGGAATCTTTCATAAGAGTGTATCTTAATGAAGGCACATGGATTCCGCTGTACATACTACGAGTCTCGTTACAATGATTTCTGCTATGTGTTAATAAGCTCTCTATGAGCTTTTTCAGTTGAATACTTTCTTTGATAAGTTTATAGCTTAAGCAATATTCTGCGGCCTATTATGATTCTCGCTCCAGTGTGTTTCTAAGCTTTTAAGGCGCAAAAACGTTTTGCTATTGGTTTCGCTTTATGTTATAAGTTTTGTTTTTGGTTATTATAGACCCATTTATGTTGTGTTATTACTATGATTTGATATATTTTTTGTACTAGTATGATTTTGCGCCTAGTGCGCCGTCAATAAACATACAATACAATACAATACAATACAATACAAGTAGTAGTAGTAGTAGTAGTAGTAGTACATATATTAGTAGTAGTAGTAGTAGTAGTAGTAGTAGTAGGAGTAGTAGTAGCAGTAGTAGTACATATATTAGTAGTAGTAGTAGTAGTAGTAGTAGTAATATTAGTAGTAGTAGTAGTAGTACATACAGTAGTAGTAGCAGTAGTGGTGGGGGTGGCGGCGGCGAGAAGTAGCAGTAGTAGTAGTAGCAGCAGCAGCAGCAGTAGTAATAGTAGTAGTAGTAGTAGTAGTAGTAGTAGTAGTAGTAGTAGTAGCAGTAGTGGTGGGGGTGGCGGCGGCGAGAAGTAGCAGTAGTAGTAGTAAGCAGCAGCAGCAGCAGCAGTAGTAATAGTAGTAGCAGTAGTAGTAGTAGTAGTAGTAGTAGCAATATTGAGGAAAGTCTTTAGTAGTTAGTAGCAGTAGTATTGGTCATCATAGTAGTGGTGGATTCTGCAGTTTAGTAGCAGAGGCTCTGTACTAGCTGCGCCCTGAGGTAGACAGTCCATACTATTTTGGCACACACAACACAACTGCCCACTGCCTTCCCTGTGCGTAAAGAATATTGACTACCCAATCCCAGGATGTTAATTGGCTTCAGGCGAGAAAGGAGTATCAGTCATTGGCACTGATTAACATGATCGCTATATGGAGATTGCAAGAAAATAAGAACTGCTATTATCTAACAGGCAATTGGTAATTCAATACAGTACCAATGTGTCTAACGTGTTAAGATCCGATCCCTTTAAACGCCAGTATACCATACTATATGAGAAGCATTCTTAGTATATCACTTATAACAGAATCGTACTTACGCTGCTGGTATACATGTAGAGATTTACCCTCTGCCATTTTCTGTAGGAGGTCCGCCTCAATAGCCCAGTGGTCTAAGGTAGCCCATGTCTACTGGCTGTCTTTCCCAACATAGGGAATTCCTGGTGTTTCACCACAAAGGGGGTTCGAGGCAAGATAGAGGCATGCACTGAATTGATAGTGATTTATTGCTGAACCATGGTTTTCCCCAATTGCTCTAGTTTCCTCCAACACTTACAAATGGCCAGTCGTGATTTAACACTAAAAGCAGGAATAACTATAATGACAAAATTATAATATCTCAATTGCTTGCAGGACAACATAGACCATCCATTTCCCTCAAAGGCCAACTGATACCATCAATATCAGGCCTTACTTGTAAATAAATAGACTTTAGAAACATACAACTCCATTATAAACCTATTTGAGTCGGAACAAAAAAACCTGCTGGCTAAGGGCGCTGAACTCCCTCGATGCGTATTGCACAGTTGGAATAACATGCTGGTTATTTACAACAGCACATGGATTAGAGGCATTAGAGTCTCCAAAACACGTTATTGCTGCATACACTTGGCTTTGGTATATTCAGGGGGCGATCCTTGACTACATATATATATATATATATATATATATATATATATATATATATATATATATATATATATATATATATATATATATATATATATATATATATATATATATATATATATATATATGTATATATTTATACACACACATATATATATATATATATATAAAAAAAATTATATATATATATATATATATATATATATATATATATATATATATATATATATATATATATATATATATATATACATATATATGTATATATATATATATATAT
>OZ012700.1:34633293-34697097 GCA_963942565.1 Maea johnstoni
TCTCTTAAGAAAGGGTTGGTCTGAGTGAGGTTATGAAAAACAATGAATTTCTAACAATGACCAGGCATTATTGAGGTTATTATGTTTAGCTGTCTTTGTTGAAATTTTGTCATTGATATTCTTAGATTAGACAATTCAGAAAAATAAAGTTGAACTCCAACATTAATTGAGGACCCTCAGAAATTATATTTTCTTTCAATTTCACCGATTATTTCATCATTTCATTCTGCCCTTTTCAATAGACAAGGCGTCTAGACATTCAAGTGGCCGTTGAATGAAGGACCATTTACTGTTAGCGAACGTTTTGCATGGTCGTTGGTCGCGTCAAGCAAGTGGTCGTTTAATCAAAGTAAAACATACAGGGAATAACCTTTGGGGGATTGAAGTGGTCGTTTAAGAGAGGTGGTCGTTTTCACAAGTTTGACTGTATATATTATATATATATATATATATATATATATATATATATATATATATATATATATATATACATATATATATATATATATATATATATAAATATATATCAATTAAAAGGACGAAATGAATAGATAAATTCATTGGATTACTGCTTAAAAGCAGGCACAATTGGTGGCTGAGGTAAGCGGTAGATTGCAGCAGACAACAACAGCATTTACGAATGTGGGTAGTGGGGAAACTAGTTTCTATAACTTTTGTGACATGTGGGTATGGGACAGTTCTAATTTTTGGAAGGTTTGAGACCATCTGGAATTTGGGTCCGTAGTCTGCTTATCCAACTTTGATCCAGTTGGAGTCTAATAGCCAGTGCTTTATCACTATCTTGATGTCGTTTTGCGAATTGAAGGACATATGTGTTAATGGCTGCGATGCCATGGTGACCTCTCTCATTGCCGTATCTACCATCACTATGCACAGTAGTATTGTTCTGGGTGACATTTCTGAAATGTTCACAAAGTCTATACCTTAAGCCTCGTTTAGTTTGTCCCGCATACATCTTGTCACATGACTTGCAGGTGAGGCAGTAAATTAAATCATTGCTTTTACAATTAGCTTTCCTAATTGTGGTGTGTGTGCTTTTAGTCATGGGACAGTAATGTCTGCCTGTCAAGTTGATTTTATTGCAGTATTTACAATTTTTCCTCTTACATGCCCTGATTTCATGTTGTTTGGTGGTTCCCTGGGTTTGGGAGCTACCTGAACATGTCACAGGTTGGCTGTCTAGCTCTAATTAGAGTTTCACTGCAATTTTTGAGTTTCCTGTACCCTCGCACAATTTTGTACTCCAGTAAGGGTCTGGTAGAACTAGATCAGTCTAGGATGTCCCAATGTGTAGAGACTATCTTGTCTAGTATGCTCCCACTTTGATGAAAAGTGGTAATGAGGATGAGATTTCTCTCTTCTACGTTATCCTTGTCTACTACTTTGTATTCTAGTGATTCTTCTCTATCAAATTTCCAAGTCTCCTCAAACGATGTTTGTTTTGATTTCTTTGGGTAGCCCGCACTACTAAATACTTTTTAAATCATATGATAGATCAATCGTTATTTCAAATTTACAAACAAGCAAATACCATTATGGATATGGATAAAAAAGCACAGGTACCAACGAACAGTTGAACATATGTCCAATGCTCTATTGTTTTTTTGACAAACATAGTTAACAACACACGTTCAAGTGTTCCTAGCTAAATCTTGACCTTGACTATAAGCATAGCCGGTTCTCCTTTCTCAAGTACAGGGACCACCTTTCAGCAAACAACACGGATCATTGATAACCATCCTTTCATCTGACTTGTTAAGTGTCTAGACGATTGATTTTTCCAGGGATATTTGACTTAATTACATGGACCATCTACCAAGAAACTCGTGTACAAATACCGACTGGGACATGTGCAAGTGAGAAAGTTGACAGTGACTTGAAGTTAGGGGATGATTTTCGCAGGTTTTCCTCCCCCAACTGGAGATTTGTATTATTTTTAATGACTTTGGAGAATAAAAGAAATCCTGTTTCATATGTGTGCAATTTGAAATTTAAAAAGGTAACAACTGTATAGTCTCGGCTTGCAGCAATATGACAGAAAGTGAGATGGTAGGGTGGATATTTGGCTGGGGCTACTGGTGTTATGTAGGTAACGTGTTATTGTCTATGCATTACGTAAGAACTGGAAGAGGTGTTGAGGCATTGGCAGCAAATTCCTACCCGTAGAGAGGTGATACTTCACGTATGTAATATAGGTCCCATGTGTAGAACCTCCCCTCTCTCTCTCTCTCTCTCTCTCTCTCTCTCTCTCTCTCTCTCTCTCTCGTCTTGTCTTGGCATGAGTGAGTGTGTGTATATATTAACATGGGTATCTCATAACCCTACCTGAACAAGATAATCCTAAATAATCCAATACAACGACATTGGCCAATTTTTGCCCAACAGTTGTACTACAGGAGTCCCATGGTGGGAAATGTATGCATTTTGTATAACTGAGTTGTTGTCATGTTCTAAATTCTTCCTATTCCATAGTGTATGAGTTAGCATGGCTAATAGGAGTTGGCTTGGTGCTGACTAGGTGAGTTAGTTATGGTCATTCTGACGTACTGTGACTCTGCCAATGTATTATTAAACACAATAATACAACCGCTGCTGCTGGCAATAATAATAATAATAATGCCTTTCTTGTTTTATTTTTATTTTTGAGCGATAAATCTTTTAACTTTTTGTGATCACTTCTCTTTTTCTTTTTCCTCTTAGTACCCAAAAGGAATAATTTTTTACCGACCCCATGACCCGATTTTCAGTCGATGTACGGTACTGACTGAAAAGCCGGTCTATTTATACTCGGGCCAGGGCACTTTTGCTATTTTTCTCTTAGTGTTCTAAATGGCTTATATTACTTTCCTCTGCCGTAAATTGTCAGTCTTTCGTTTTCATCCAGTGCTATATAACAAATTACTTTACTTTCTCTGCCATATGCGAGATTGTTTTCTTCTCCCTTACTCAATGTGCATTAGCACTGCGTTTATGTGTGCTGCTACTTCCGTAATGTTGTTATTTTTGTAACTCTATCGTTTTGATTTATGTGTATATGTTTTTCGTCTCAGCAGAGATGGCCAATAAAATACTATACTATACTAATAATAAGAATAATAATAATAATAAGAATAATAATGATAACAATTATATAAATGATGATGATGATAATAAAAAATAAATAATGATGATAATAACAACAATAATAAATGAGAGTAATAATAATTATTATAATAATGATAATGATAATATAAAAATAATAAAAATAATAATAATAATAAGGATAATAATAATGACAATAATGATGATAATAACAATAATAATATGATAATAATAATGACAATAAAATGATAAAGATAGCAATAATGATAATAATAATGATAATAATGATGATAATAAAAATGATAAAAATGATGGTAATAATAATAGTAAAAATAATAACAATAATGATTATGATAATAATGATAATAATAATAATACTAGCAACAATAACAACCATAACAATAATGATAAGATTATGAAGAAGGAGATGATTATGAACGACGAGTGTCAGCAAGGATGATGATGATGATGATAATGATGACGACTACTACGATGCTGATGATGATGATGATGACGAATATCTCGCACCTGATTGACCGCTACGTGATCTTTGTCCCTTAGCTTATAATTACAAGATGACATGTATCATGGCCATTCTAAAGGAAGCACGTGACTGCCTAATACCTGCCTGTGATTTAGAGTTTCCCAGACAGGATGTTTCTGCCGGACACTGTTGGTGTGGTTTATTGACCGGCAACCGATGAAATGGCCATTTTGCTTGGCTCTATTGGCAGCGAGTCGACACATCACTGTGAGTAGACGCGGGCTGAAGAGAGCGGCGGACAGGTCTATAAGTCAGCTGACAACCGACACGCTTAATTCCACTGTGGAACACGCACTTTAGTGGCGCATTACCACGCTACCCGTGACAGATACATAGAGACAGGAGATGATGGTGCTGGACGTTTATAACCTCCAGAATAGACGTCCACTTTACCCAAGTAGTAGTAGTAGTAGTAGTAGTAGTAGTAGTAGTAGTAGTAATAGTGGTACATAAAGTAGTAGTAGTAGTAGTAGTAGTAGTAGTAGTAGTAGTAGTAGTAGTAGTAGTAGTAGTACATATAGTAGTAGTAGTAGTAGTAGTAGTAGTAGTAGTAGTAGTAGTAGTAAAAGATGATGTTCTTAAGGACTATTTTAGCTCTTAAAGAAGATGATGTGTGTAGAATTATCCTTTCTAAAAGATCTCTGGAATTCTCTCAGAACGGAAATGTTGCAGCCAATAATGAATACGACAGTTCTATATATGACCTTTTAAACACAAGTGTAGATGTAGGTCTATATGACACAGTGGTTAGGATGATTACACAAGGACATCTTCACTCTAAAGAACAATGGAAGAAGATTGTCTGGGAATCAGTATGGCAAAAGGAAGACCACGACTGTACCAGGTTATATAGAGAAGTTAGAGACCCCCCCGATGTTGTTCACCATAATAGATAAGACATATTACCTGATATGGTGGATAATATCGGACCGTTTCCCAAAAATGATGGGCATATGCGAAAAGATGGGTGCGATTGTATCAGATGCTAGTTTACTCAAGTCAAACGATGTTAACCTAAAGAACAAGTCTTTTTGGACCAAAACATGTACAAAATGTGAGTTGGGTATCATAGAAAATGCAAAGCACATCTTGATGCAATGCCGGTTTTATGAGGAAGATGTATCAAGAGATAGCAGGTCTAGAATGTGAAGAGATAAACGAAGCATTAAATGAGATGACAGAAGTTTTCCCAATAATAATGGGTAAACAACCTGAAAACGTGTCGATAGAGAATATGTTCAGGCTGTGTTTCGTTACCGGACGACACATAGTCAGAATATATGATAGTGTTACTATGCGGTAAAATTTCTGTATATAGGAATCTTTCATAGGAGTGTATCTTAATGAAGGCACATGGATTCCGCTGTACATACTACGAGTCTCGTTACAATGATTTCAGCTATGTGTTAATAAGCTCTCTATGAGCTTTTTCAGTTGAATACTTTCTTTGATACGTTTATAGCTTAAGCAATATTCTGCGGCCTATTATGATTCTCGCTCCAGTGTGTTTCTAAGCTTTTAAGGCGCAAAAAAGTTTTGCTATTGGTTTCGCTTTATGTTATAAGTTTTGTTTTTGGTTATTATAGACCCATTTATGTTGTGTTATTACTATGATTTGATATAGTTTTTGTACTAGTATGATTTTGCGCCTAGTGCGCCGTCAATAAACATACAATACAATACAATACAATACAAGTAGTAGTAGTAGTAGTAGTAGTAGTAGTAGTAGTAGTAGTAGTACATATATTAGTAGTAGTAGTAGTAGTAGTAGTAGTAGTAGTAGTAGCAGTAGTAGTACATATATTAGTAGTAGTAGTAGTAGTAGTAGTAGTAGTAGTAGTAGTAGTAATATTAGTAGTAGTAGTAGTAGTACATACAGTAGTAGTAGCAGTAGTGGTGGGGGTGGCGGCGGCGAGAAGTAGCAGTAGTAGTAGTAGCAGCAGCAGCAGCAGTAGTAATAGTAGTAATAGTAGTAGCAGTAGTAGTAGTAGTAGTAGTAGCAGCAGCAGCAGCAGCAGTAGTAATAGTAGTAATAGTAGTAGCAGTAGCAGTAGTAGTAGTAGCAATATTGAGGAAAGTCTTTAGTAGTTAGTAGCAGTAGTATTGGTCATCATAGTAGTGGTGGATTCTGCAGTTTAGTAGCAGAGGCTCTATATTAGCTGCGCCCTGAGGTAGACAGTCCATACTATTTTGGCACACACAACACAACTGCCCACTGCCTTCCGTGTGCGTAAAGAATATTGACTACCCAATCCCAGGATGTTAATTGGCTTCAGGCGAGAAATGCGTATCAGTCATTGGCACTGATTAACATGATCGCTATATGGAGATTGCAAGAAAATAAGAACTGCTATTATCTAACAGGCAATTGGTAATTCAATACAGTACCAATGTGTCTAACGTGTTAAGATCCGATCCCTTTAAACGCCAGTATACCATACTATATGAGAAGCATTCTTAGTATATCACTTATAACAGAATCGTACTTACGCTGCTGGTATACATGTAGAGATTTACCCTGCCATTTTCTGTAGGAGGTCCGCCTCAATAGCCCAGTGGTCTAAGGTAGCCCATGTCTACTGGCTGTCTTTCCCAACATAGGGAATTCCTGGTGTTTCACCACAAAGGGGGTTCGAGGCACGATAGAGGCATGCACTGAATTGATAGTGATTGATTGCTGAACCATGGTTTTCCCCAATTGCTCTAGTTTCCTCCAACACTTACAAATGGCCAGTCGTGATTTAACACTAAAAGCAGGAATAACTATAATGACAAAATTATAATATCTCAATTGCTTGCAGGACAACATAGACCATCCATTTCCCTCAAAGGCCAACTGATACCATCAATATCAGTCCTTACATGTAAATAAATAGACTTTAGAAACATAAAACTCCATTATAAACCTATTTGAGTCGGAACAAAAAAACCTGCTGGCTCAGGGCGCTGAACTCCCTCGATGCGAATTGCACAGTTGGAATAACATGCTGGTTATTTTGAACAGCACATGGATAAGAGGCACCAAAACACGCTATTGCTGCATACACTTGGCTTAAGTATATTCAGGGGGCGATCCTTGACTACATAAATATATATATATATATATATATATATATATATATATATATATATATATATATATATATATATATATATATATATATATATATATACATATACATATATATATATATATATATATATATATATATATATATATATATATATATATATATATATATATATGTATATATTTATACACACACACATATATATATATAAAATATATATATATATATAAATATATATATATATGTATATATATATATATATATATATATATATATATATATATATATATATATATATATATAATTATATATATATATATATATATATATATATATATATATATATATATATATATATATATATATATATATATATATATATATATATATATATATATAAATAAATATATGTATATATATATATAAATATATATAAATATATACATAATATACATATATATATATATAATATATATATATATATATATATATATATATATATATATATATACATATATATATATATATATATATATATATATATATATTTATATATATATATATATATATATATATATATATATATATATATATATATATATATATATAAAAATACATATAAATGTATATATATATATATATATATATATATATATATATATATATATATATATATATATATATATATATATATATATATATATATATGTATATATATATATATAGACCGCAGTTCATTGCGAAAGCTTTATTCATTTGCAATTCAAACATTTTAGTACTTGAACGAAACACGCACAAGGATGTTAATAACGTACAATATCAGAAAATAGTATAAGTAAACGTATTAAAGGTTGATCTCCATAGAGAGAGTCCGTAAACAATCTCATTGAACAGCTGGACTTTCAACTTATCCTACCTCACATCTATTCCGCGGACATTCCCAATTACATCTAACAACTGGACCACACACCAGCCAGAATGCTATCATGTGATGTCTCGACTCCCTCTATTGGTAGTCCTAGTAACCAAAGATAATGTATTAGTGAAAATACAATCAATGCTCCTGACCTCTTGATACATTTTGCCCCTATGGTCTTGAAGGTTAATACGACACTGCATAGTGATATGTTGTATATTTTTATGCATTACATGTCATTGATCCTGCAACCCCTGCTTATGTAGGATTCCAATTTCAATCACAATTTCAATTACACTTCCTCGCGCAACGACTTTTCCTATCGTCTCACATATCCGAAACCTTTCATGGAATAAATCGCTCAAATATCAACACGTTAGATGGATATGGATTAGTCCGAAACGGAATACCATTGCCAATGAACATACATACAGTAATTATTAAAACGTATCCAGGCTTTCTCCCAGACTTTCTTTTTCCAATCACTTCTACTCATTTTGACACTGCCGGATGATAGCCTGGCAATCAGATTTGAAACATCAAAACTTTCTCCCATACGTAAGATATCCAATGACGTACTAAACCAACAGTTTGCCCTTCCCCCCTCATCATAATGTACAAATTCCACCCTTTGAAATATAAAACGTTGCACAAAGTCGGCATTATCAATAATGAAGTTGGAAAACAGGAATAGTATTGATTTTCATTTGAATCTAAATACATAGTGCAGTCCACCCTAGTCCGTGAAAACTGCTACTATTAGGTGATCAACTAAGTGGAAATCCCTGCGTAAGTTTGGAATGCTTGTATATTTTCCATATCCTTTTTGGGCATAATGCGTAATTCTCACTAAAAATTGTAATTACTGGTATGATTACCATCCATGGTATGAGATTAACTGTGGCCATAGTCAATTTATTTCTCCTGATTCTAACACCAGACACAGCTTTCAGGGTTCTCCTCCGCTTGGAGATAGTGTCAGATACCCTATTCAAAAAACACCCTCGAAAATACCCTTCAGTACGCCAACATGATCATAGTGATCCCTCTCTTAAACTTGTTCCGGTCCCAATTTAAAGAGTGCTCTTTTTATTGTTCTGCCGTTTCATTATGTGTTTCTGTAGTGAGAGATGTAAAGTTATATCTGGTAGGTATCTTTAAAATCACAGCAAAGATCTGCTTGTAATGGACTTTTCGAAAGCGTTCGATAAAGTCGGGCACAAGCGCCTCCTCGAAAAGCTTGATTTCTACGGTATCCGGGGCAAAACTAACCAGTGGATCAAGACCTTTCTACAGGATAGGAGACAAGCAGTTGTGGTAGAAGGAGAGATGTCGGAGTATGTCAACGTATTATCAGGAGTGCCCCAGGGCTCGGTCCTAGGACCGTCACTTTTCCTATTCTACATAAACGACATCCACAACAACCTAAACTCCATAGTGCGACTCTTCGCTGACGATACTATCTGCTACCTCACAATAAAATCTCAAGAGGATGCTCAAACTCTACAGGCAGATCTAGACAGACTGGGAGTTAATATGGCAAATGGAGTTCCATCCTGAAAAATGTGAAGTAATACACATTAGTAATAGCAAGAACATCGCCAAGACAGAATACAACCTACACGGTCACTCACTGAAAGCAGTTGAATCAGCTAAGTACCATGGAGTCACAATCTCATCTGACTTCAAGTGGAATCGTCACATCGACAACACAGTGAGCAAAGCAAACAGGGTACTAGGATTTCTACGCAGAAACCTAAGAGTTAAGTCTCCATGCCTGAAAGAAAAGGCTTACAAAACTCTGGTTAGACCTACGTTGGAGTATGCGTCGTCGGTATGGGACCCACATACAGCAAATAACATCAACAAGCTGGAAATGGTCCAGCGAAGAGCCGCACGCTTCACAGTTAACAACTGGGATCGACATGCCAGTGTAACAAGTATGCTTGATGAGCTGGGATGGCCATCTCTCGAAGCGAGAAGGAAACAAGGACGTCTGACAATGCTGTTCAAAATCTCTCAAGGCCTCGTCGCCATCCCAACCAGACCACACCTAGTACCAGTCACCAGAGCTACCCGCCACTGCCACGAACTAGGCTTCAAAATACCACACTCAAGAATCGACGCTCACCTGTATTCGTTCTACCCGAGAACTATCAGAGAGTGGAATATCTTACCATGTGTAGTTGTCAGCTCAGTAACACTGGAAGGCTTCAAGTCCCAACTTGAAGGTCACTCCAAAATATAAGACACACCGAGCTGGTTTTTAACAAAATAACATCACTAATTGGCTTTTATCTATTTCTCCTAAAACTATGTACTAACAAGCACTCTACCCTGCCAGAACCTTCAAGAGAAGTTTGGCAGTGTCAACTGGAAGAAGAAGAAGAAGAAGAAGAAGATATTTCATGCAGTAGTTTGGTGGTAAGAAGTGACCCTTCAATTAAAGTGTCTAGCTATGAATTACAAACAGGAATCACATATCAACAGGATTTTTTGATCAGTGAAAAGAGCTGACACTGTTAATAAGTACATCCTGTTTGGCTAGCTGTAAGGCCAGGTGTGACTGTAGGCCTGTCAGCAGAATCGGTCAGCACCAGTGACAGGTGTTATACTAATGATGAGCAACAGGTGAGTGAGAATCAGTCGCTAACTATGTTTTACTTTTTCAAAGAAGAAAGGGAAGTAGTAGTAGTAGTAGTAGTAGTAGTAGTAGTAGTAGTAGTGGTGGTGGTGGTGGTGGTGGTGGTAGTAGTAGTAGTAGTAGTAGTAGTAGTAGTAGTAATAGCAGCAGCAGCAGTACGAGCATTTTTAGTAGTTTTATGTAGTCATATGTTCAGTTCATGAAAATAAGAAATGTATATTGTTGCTCTCTCTCTCTCTCTCTCTCTCTCTCTCTCTCTCTCTCTCTCTCTCTCTCTTTTGTTGCCAACACTTGGTGGGAACTAATGTACAATTGTGAGATTTCGTTTATCGTCACCTTTTCTGCCATATTGCAGCTAAGTCCCGACAAGCCAGTTGTAAGTGTTGAATCCCGAGTGCCTGGCGAAAAGACCGCCCGCTTGAGCCCAAGTCACAGGTAACTTTCTCAAATGTCCAAGCTAGGAATCCAGCCTGGACAGTGGCGATTGACTGCACGCAATCAGTGGCAACGCATTAGACCACTGGGCTATTGGGGTAGGCCTTGAGGGACATGAATGTGTATGGTTTGCTACATTGATAACGAGTGTTGTTAATGGTTTCATTCTTTGATGACAGTATCATCTCTCATCAATACCTCTGAGTAATAGGGAAGCGAATGCGATGTGACCGCAGTGGATATGGATACCTTATGAGCACTCGCTGCTGAGGCAGTTTTTTATTGCTTGCCAATCGATCTCCTTTTTCTCAGCTATAATATGCTAAATCCTAAACGCGGTTGTCTCCGCTGATTCAACAGTAACGCTCTTCGGAATTTAGAATTTCCATTTAGAGTTTCCATTTATCATAATTCCTTTCGCGAAGAGATGCCGAGGGCTTTTATTACGCAGCACTCCCCTTTATGTCTACCATTCCTAAAAAGATTGTGTGTGTTTCGCTCATTCGCAGGAAAATATGCTGAAGTGTTTATTTTTTTGTAACCGCTGTATCTGCAGTAGGAAATATTCAAGTATCTTGAGTGTTGGAATATCGTAAATCATACATAAATCTAGAATTGGTATATTTTCGACTGGTCCACTTGAACCAAAAGTTCCAAATGCGCTTGAACGCTGCAGACATACATGTACGCTTATAAACAATGTATGGTGTTATAGAGGGCCTCTCCATAATTGAGTAGTCTAGCGAAAACGTGCCCTGGCAATGGCTTGAAGCATGCAAGGATGTTGGCAGTGCCGACTTTGTGGAAGCCTGTGTATTCTGATGTGCCTGCAGTTTTCCCCCCACCATAAACAACTGGTTTTCTACGACTCTAGAAGAAGATAAGGCGATAATTGAGTTCGCAAACAAATAAATGAACATGTAAGAAAAGCTGCAGGAACTACTTCGGTAGCTGTAACTTAAAATCATTTATGCAAAAGTATCACGTCTTATTAGATAGCTTTAATGCGACTGCAGGCGACAAATGTAATATGTGTGGTTAGAAGCTTATTTTAACAGTTCTGCCTCATGCACCATGCAGTGAAAATGTGTGATTAAGGGCTAATTTATACGAGAGAGTCTCATCACGTAGAAAGCAGTAGAAATAATGGCATGCCTTCGGCTAGGTGAATTCAAAAAGGCCTTCCCGTGTACACAAATTATCTCAAGCGTATAGATACAAGTTTGCAGCAACGTTCCCAAATGATTTCATTGCAATATCAATTGGCATGAGTTCGGTTACTTATAATTATCTACTAGCTTAATGGTAATTCACATAGCTTTGAAGAATCTCCTTAAAAAGTAATCCTTTAATCTATTTATGATTACAATGGCCCGTGAGATAAGACTATTCTATTGACATCCTCATGAAGGAGGGTGTTTAGTAATATTTGAGGAAAAAAAGATTGATGAAATCAGACCAACGAATCCCCTACGTATGTATGTATATATATATATATATATATATATATATATATATATATATATATATATATATATATATATATATATATATATATATATATATATATATATGTATACTAGTATATATATATATGTTTATATATGTTTTGGTTCTATTCTTAGACTAGATTGGCAGGTGCAGGATAGAATCACAAAGCAAAAAGTCATGGAATGGGCAGATTGTGTCACGCATAAACTATGCAATCAAGCGACCTTTTCTTTCCACTTCTCCGGCATTTTACTTCTAATTATAGACTAAATAATGACTTGATTAGTCCAAAGAACGAGAGAAAAGAAGCTTCTGGAATACTTTTGGAATAATATTTGAATTAAAAATATTGTGATACCGTTCGTTTAAAAATACTCTTAACTACTGATATACTTGAAATCCAGCAAATCCTTCAACATTTGACGCTCACAATGCATCTTTGAAACTATGTTTTGGTTTCGCCCCTACTTATGTGCACCCAAATGAGTGGTTCTGGTGTGTTTAGTCTCTTACTCAGCTCATTGAGGGCCTACACCGTCAAAGCTGGTCTGATTTTAAGGCAAAAGGGTGTGGGCTGTAACATTATTTGAAATCTCAAATTGGTGATATGTTCACAAATCATCTCCAGGCGCCACATTAATCTTAAAGAATCAGTGGAAATAGGCAGCCTTGGGAGCCTCAAGAACGTATGTGTGCAGTCCAAGCATTGTGCAGTTTATGCCACTTCCAAAACAGATGTACTCAGTGAGACAAGTTCTCAGAAAATGCAGATCAAGCTATTAATAGAAAGTGGCCTGAAAATGCCACCACAATGCTTTGGAAGGATATTATGCAATGGTAACTGATTTACTTGTAGTAGTGTATTGACAACGGGTTCTAGTCCCTGTCTCTATCATGAGCAAGTTGGCATGGTCGCCCTTCTTTGTCCCAAATGTGCGGCTTTGTGATTGACAGTCTTTCCCGCCTTTGCAAACGGACAACATTTGGACGCTTCACAAAGATAATCTTAGAGGTTCCAGGTTTATTGCTATAAAATATACATGTATGTCTACCAATTACTGTATACTATACACATATGTTCTACCAGAGACCATTATGGTTTAAAGCAACGTTAGAAGTACACACTACGAAGGGCTGGGTTTCTAAAGGTATTCTCGTTATATCAGAAATAGTTCATTATCTTAGAGCTCCTCTTTCTGTAGAGGCCATTGACATTTTCAGAAAATGGTTATTTGACCGAGAAGATTATTAAGTAGCACTAGGAATGGAGTGACAGATCTCACTGGTCCTTGCCTTCTCCCCAAAGTGTCTCCTTAACATAATTTTGTCCAAGGATACTATATCAAACAAAGACTGCTAGAGGGGACATGAGAATATTCTCATAGAGGTATGTATAGAAATAGTCATATACTAAATAGCATTCCATCATTGACCCCAAAGGTTATCGATAATTCTATGTAAGAAAAATCAAGACCATTTATGACGTGGGTGAAAAGTGAACTGAAAAATCTTTTATCATCGAACAAAGTACAGCTATTGTTTAAAAGAATAAAAAACAGTTTGAGGACAAATGTTAAAGTTAAACAATAATGTGGTTATAAGTGAAATACACTTATATAATGATAAACTGGCATGATTTTTCACTAATATTTTCCAATCAATAGCTATGCCATCTACACTTCAGCTAGGAATTTTAGTTTTTAGTGAAGTAAGGTATATGTTTCAATTTCTGTAGCTAATGATCCTATAAATTCATATTTACATGAATAAAGGCATCGTTACATTGCTGATTCCTGTGGTCTGTTATCAATGCAGATAATTGGTTGCACATGCATTATGACGCTTGTTGGCAATCAAATGAATAATCATAAAAACATTCAAATAAATAAATAATATCACTTGAACATGTTCCCACTGATTCGACTTTCCAATCGTACTATTAGCCACAATATGGCAGAAAAGTTTGGAATTTCGTTTTTCTTTTTTTTTTGGCGAAAAACAAAATTCCAAATCCCAATGGCAATACGGCAGAAAAAGACGGAAAATTAAACGATGCTAATCCAAATGAGTAGGTGTCCCTCACATCTTAATGATAAAGGCATCAATGGATCGAACTGTATACATTATATTATCTATCGTCATAGCTGACAATAAGGAAATCAAAACATGTGGAAAAGACACTTTCCTGTTTCCTGTGAGAAGTGACAACCAAGGTAACTAGTGGGAAGTGTGTGAAGTGTCCTTGCAAGCTGCTAACCTTACCCATCATCACAGGAAGGGAGGAAGGAAGGGAGGAAGGAAGGGAGGAATTGGGTTTTACGTCGCTTTCAACAGCTTAGGTCATATCGCGACGAGATAGAAACCCGGAACCGGGAAAAACTTTCCTTCTCTTTATGAATAGTTCCAAGGGGTCTTTCAGTTGCAGAAGGACCATAGATAGCCCACCACAACGCCCACATGTATATAGCGACCAGGCCAACCCGCTTGGTGATCCAGCGGAGATTCGAACCTGCGAACTCCCGCTTGGGAGCGAGGCATCGTAGCCACTAGGCCACGGCGGATCCCTTTATCATCACAGGTGCTGACAAAGTTTACATGTGTTCACCTTGGACTGCTGATTGACATCATACG
The DNA here is from genome assembly GCA_963942565.1 of Maea johnstoni. Lineage (NCBI taxonomy): Eukaryota > Metazoa > Annelida > Polychaeta > Spionida > Magelonidae > Maea > Maea johnstoni. The sequence continues at coordinate 34,648,128 of OZ012700.1, forward strand.
TCAAGTACTTGGTCACCTCACTCTCATCACTATCAACTCGATTAAAGTCATCATATTTTTCTCGTCATACTTTCTTTCATAATCTTTTAATCATAAGTTATGACATGTAGAGTAAATGCAGTTCATCTGAAAGGGGAACAGCGGAAAATAAAACGAAACATATGCCAAATGTCAAAACGTCCTTAAGTTACTAACTGGAAAAAGAAAAACACACTTTGCACACAAACCTTTAGTGCTTGAACTAGAACAAGCAACATGAGCTAAATAAGATTTCCTCATCACATATATAAATAATGCATAAACTCAAAATTGAATCTTTTCAAAGAAAAACCAAAATGTAGCATACATTCACTCTATATGAAAGCATTTTGTGACACTATGGTTTCTTTCGCGCAGATCAATGGCAATATGCATGTTAAAACCGTAATGTGACACTGAATGTTCTGGCGTCTACATACTGTAATCTCGAAAACTCACCCCTTATTTGATTGCAAAACTCAAAAACTTCCTTCACAGATTTTGCAAATTTATTCATTAAATAGTTTATGGTATCATATATTCGCTGCAAAATATGCTGACCAGTTGTCAAATGCAGTCCAGACATGGGCGGACGCCTTAAGCTTTACACATTTTTTCAAATAATATATTGTTTGAAGAGTATCGAAGGAGGTTTTTTCATTCCAACAGGAATAAATTTTGCTTCTTGATTGTTTCAATCAAATTCGTTTTGTGTGTATGCTCTAGGTGTGGAAGAGTACACAAGCAGGTGTAAAATGCATTTGTGGGTTAAACAGTTTTTTTTTACATATTGGTTTTTGATAAGAATCTTGTGACTGGACGCTTCAAGTACAAACAATTAAATAGTATTTGTTTCCCTGACGAATTGTATAGTAATTGTAACTTTATTGACTATATCTATTGATAGAAATTGGTACAAATACAAACAAAGAATAAATAATAATAACAAAAGAAAGAGAAAAAATACAACCTTACATATACCCTATATCTTAAATAGGTTTTGTGAGATGTGGTTAGACTAACCAAAGAGAGACCCAACAGGGTAACATTTCAGATAACTTCTTATACATATACCCTATATCTTAAATAGGTTTTGTGAGATGTGGTTAGACTAACCAAAGAGAGACCCAACAGGGTAACATTTCAAATAACTTCTTATAAGTTTGGAAGTTGTAGGGAGTAAGTGTTTCGCTAATCTCATAGATTGTGCTTGCACTTATTCTAATGAAGCAAGTCTAAAAAGATAAGTTATCAACAATTATTAATAATTTCAGTATAAGTCTTTTACATACACATCAACATTATATCAAATGGTGACCTAGGTTTGATTTACCCCACACCTGTCTTTTCTGAGACAGCACATACACGGCGGTACATTTCAACAATATGCGTCCCAGAGATTTTCCAGAAATCATACATGTCATTAAGGTCTATACCTTCTATCACCTTGCCAATTAACCAATTGAAGGTTTCACTCGGGTTGTCAGCAAATATCACTCGTAAGTTTCCATTCTGTTGATACAATGCATCATACATCTTGATCCTTATGGGATCGTTCTTTGGGCATTGCATAACCATATGGAATAAATCTTCTTTAAGATAAAAATCACACTTTGAATGTCATCAAATTAAGTGCAATTTTCTTTTATAAAAGAAATAATAAGTAACCGGAAAACGACTTCCATTCATTTTTCTCCAAACATTATGTTTTTGTTAGGATATTTATTTTGTTATCAGATCCTGTATACACCACAGAACTTCATATGTAAATGGGTTAACCACAATCCACTTTAAACTGATTACCGTATTACCCCACATACAACACGCACTTTTATACACTGCAGCACCTACGTCAAGGAAGGGGTGCGTGTTATCAACGGGTACATGAATCAGAACTTTTTACATCGATGCTATGGACTCGTGAGGCATGATCGAAAATACTTTGGTGGGTTCCTATTGTCTATTGGCCTGTCACCATGACGACGTTATGATGATTGCCATTCTGACACCCTGGATGTACCAGCTATGTTTAAAAATAAACTTTTCCCGTACTGTTAATTGGTATCACTTGCACAGAGACTCTGAGCACTATAAACTCTGTAAGATTTAAGCCTCTAAATCTCTAAATAAGAGTCAACGCGGGATACGATACTGGGGTCAAGTACTTAACCCGGCATTCCCCACTCCACAACTCCGCCTGCGTGTTATAAACAGGGCATTGTATTTTACATATGGGAAAGGGACTTGGGGAGGGGGTGCGTATTATCTATGGGGTGCGTGTTGTATGCGGGGTAATACGGTAGTCTGAATCTGGTGCGAGAGTTTGGTGAAAGAGTATGGTGTGAGAGTGTGATTATTTTAGACATGGGTTGGGAATTCTAATTACCTGCACAGCGTATCAAGGGAGATATCCTCAACACATTTTGGAAACGATTAATGCCAATTTGCCCACTTTGGTATTAATATACCTCTTAGGTGAGCAGCTATCACGTAATGAACAAGGCCTTGTACAGCCTAGCCGTTTGCTAATGAGAAGGGGCGAGGTAGTTGTAGTTATCGGAGCATTCCTATGGGTTTTCTCGTTGCAAGAGTTCATTCCCAGGTTAATTTCTACGACTAAGCGAATTACCTTTATGCTATTGCGGTTACTTTGCGTTGTAGTTGCACAGTATTTTTCTTGAATACAACTAATCAAATATCCTGTCCATTGATTGTTGTGCATCTTGACATTGTCAATCAGGAAGTAATTCCATTGTCCTTCAGTATACACAACTTCGTTATTGAAATCAAATAACACCCTTAACTAATGAAAGAAATATCAATGTTCTATGCATTTATTGTTATACATACATCAATATCATTTTGCTATATATCTTTAATTCTTTTGTGTGTGTTATCCTTTTTGTTGATATTTTGTATGTATTTATGTGTCATGATGGATTTCATGGTCAATAAGGATGCATGCATTCATCGTACAGTAAATACAACTAAGTTATAGATTTATATTAATATGTATTAAACGCGCTTGATATCATATGCATTAAAAGTTATGCAATAAGTAGGATTAATGTTCTAGGCATCCAGTGACGTCTTCTTGCGTTTCATCTAACTTAATGCCATCCGATGTATTTATGTGGTAATATGTAAGTTGACTCCTTAAGCCGTAACGATCGGCAGTAGGTGTTACATAGTACACTAACCTGTTGGTGTCCTACAATACGGTGGGCGTGATTTCGCTGAAAGGCGCTAATACCATTGGAAAACTTACTTGATAGATAATTCTACTGGACAAACAGGAGCTTAATGTACACCTAGGTGGATAGATCAGGATATAAAAATGTGATTTTTTATATTGTTTTTTAGTTCCTTTCGCTAATGGGCTGCCCCTAAAGCTGAGCGATATAGGCTATTGCATATTTACTGTTCACAGCCTCTCACCATTGATAAAGGTCTCTAGAATAGAGCTGATATTCCACATCCATAGGGGACTGTCCCTATAGCCGAGCGATATAAAGTATTGCAATTAATCGTTCACTGCGTCTCACCATTGCAAAAGGCTCTGTATATAAGATGAATATAAGCATGTTTTAAACAATGGCTGTTGTTCCTTGTGTCGAAGGGTTGTCCCTATAGCTGAGTGGTCGAGGTTATCAAAAGTCCATTGCCTCTCACCATTTTCTAAAACATCTGTAAATAAAAGTCAAAATAGTTCATGTTTTTATTTATTTCCTGGACTAAGGTGGACGAGGGTAGAGCACGCTCCAGTTGGTAATGAAGGTGACGATATAGCAAAGCCAAGTTCAAAACCACCTGTCAAATTGGTCATGTTAGCCATGAATTACCATAAAAGGGTAATTGCTACATATCCATTCTGTAGAACTAAAGATATTTACACGTACTTCATGCATATATTTTAATATCCTAACCCATTCATGATAGACGATTCGAAGATGGCGTCAAAAATTACTATTCAGACAGTTTTCAATTGAAACTATATTTCAAGTACCCCCAAGGTGACATAAAATTTCCTTCAATATAGTTGCGAAAATCAATTTGGAATTTTAGACTCAATTTGCATAAATAGCCATTATGAAGTTATCAGACTCAAGCTGAGTGGAAGAAATGTCCTTACTTTGATTATCGATTGCACGGAAGGATTTGATTGGTCATTAGTCGGTCACATGGTATGCATGGAAGGAAGTTGTGGACTATTTGTCTTATAGAAACGGTAGCGCTTCCTTTTGATTAGAACACACTTACACTATTAACATCACATTAGATATTATCAACACACGGGCAATTGCCCAAGCCTCTGTGCGATCATTACTATATCCTTGGCCTATATATCAGTTCTTGAGCTGCTGTGAAATTGAAGCATTTAGCGTGGTCACTATAAATCCACTACATAGGTAGGTTAAGCGCCTGCATACTGCATACGTATGTCATTATATAACAGTTAGGTCGAGGGGAATGACCAGGCGACTTGAACCCATAGTCGCCCGGCGATTAAGTGCTCGTTGAGTCGCCATTACTTCTCATTTGAGAGCATTGCCTTGTCAGTAGCGGTCATCTCCAAGACCCAAAAGTAGCGCGTATTAAATCATTTCAGCGGTAATGCATCGTACTGTGTTATGCATTTAGAGTGACAAGTAAACGTGGATAAGGTTTATAGTACTTAAGTGAACAATCCGCACTTTAGAAAGCGCCAGAGTGTTAATCCTTTCAGACTTGGAGCTACATATAGGCTTTAATGTGGATCGTAAAATTAGCATCATATCAGACAGGCGAGAAAAGTGTTTAAGTTGGGTATAATCCAGAAAGACTCAATTCAGGAGGTGAAATTTTGGATTGAGGGTGTAATATTTTGGTAGGACACGCGAAGCAGTGCGGAGACAGGGCGCCCGCAACCGCACGTCAGGTGGAGAAGAAATAGATCAATCTCACTAAACCCTTGAGACAAAAGATGACCACCTCCTGGGATGGCGAACAAGCTCCCAAATAAACAAAGAATTGGCGCAAAAACGTCTAGAGCATACACATGGTATCATAGATACGACAGATTTGGAAATAGCGAGATAATAATTGAGGGATAAACAATTTGAATTATCCTAAATGTACGTATGTAACAATAATGTTGAAACAGTGGTTCATGCCTCTATAGAATATCCACTTATGACAAATATATAGAGACAATTTGAAATGTGGCTCCATTACTTGTATGGATGAGGTTGCGAAATAAAAGACACAGAAAACATTGTTGGGTCATCCCAGAGAAACGTCACCATCGACATAATGAACAAAACAGATACCCATAGATCTGATTAGAATGAAGGGTACGATGTCGCACTTAAATGAGGTGAAACATCAGATATTCCTGCTGATGAAGTTATGAGAATAGTTGGCTGAATTAGAAGAAACGGTGAATGATTTTCCTACAAAATGACAGTATTTGGTAAGGACCTTGAGAGAGCTTTCTCATAATGTGTAAAGTATATTGGCAATATGATTTTACATGTTATGTGAATAAATATCATGCACATGTTTGCAGAAAAAAAATAAAACAACTAAGGGATAATTGACTGAAAGCCTTCGTTTCAGTTGCACTTAATACTTCCTTTCTTGGATTTCGTTTTTGACTCTCATGCCCTGAAAGCCGGTGCTCGAAGCAGTTGCCACTGACTGCTCGCTATCTCTCATCGCTCAAATCAAATCCCAGCCGAGGCATGTCCAAATGTTGACTTTGGGTTGGGCGGTTGTTTTCGCCGTATAATGCAGTTGCCCTCACCATCTTCAGCTGGATAGGCACGACTTAGCCACAATACGGTAGAATAGAGGATGGTGAGCAAAATTCTAACTCCTAAATCTAAAGGACGCCACCCAATGTTGCTTTCCGATCCTCACTTGTATAGATATGTAGATAACTGAATAAGGAATTGTGAAATATGCGTCTAAAAGTTTGGTCCTGTTAATTCTAACTATCGCTTTTCAAATATATTTTCAAATATGGCTGTATTTGTTGATGTTCATGTCACATCATGTGTGCGTTACTGGGGCAAATGTGTTATCTTTTACACCTGAGCCAGCACAGAAAATCGTAATGGTAATGGTGAATGATTGATGTCACATTAAGTACCATATCCTCTGAACCAGTGCATTATAATAATCACCCACAGAAACCATTAGCAAATTAGAACCAATAGATTTAGCCAAATGTCAGCTTCAGTCCAAGTCACGGAACATCCGTCTACTAAGGAAATTTGGAAAAAGGGTAGCAGGGACGTCCTTCCTAAATGCAATCCTCTCAAGGCTTTAAGAAGGTATCTATGAATATCAAAGAAAACAGCCTCTAACTAATTGATTAAGATGACGATGTCAAATCGCCTTCCTCGTCAACGGGCTACCTCCATGGCTGTGTGGTCTATCAAAACGTGTGCAAGCTAAGTGAGATTGTCTAAGGTAACTTATGGGGTTGATTTCTTTGACTCGGTCTTTCCTCTACCCTGCATATATGTATCAAGTAAGCTTCTTCGAGTAATATATAGCCAGAAAGATATTCTAATAAAAAATACAATAAGCCTCAGGAGGGTGTAAGATTTTTGTGAAAGAAAACTAAAAAAAAAATGCATAGTGTTTTCAAATGGAGCCTCTTTCCGCATCATAAGCAGGGGTCCTTCAAATTTTACAAAATTGGAGGAAGCATCAATGAATATGGAGAAAAGTATATAACATTTTTATTTTCTGATGTTTCGTTTTAAAAAAAGTTGTATTTTTCAACTTTTAGGTTCCATAGCTTTTGATTAAAGTCAAGATTTGAGAAAACATAATAATCTTCCCCGAGAAATACACTTTGTAATAATTATGCCAAACTCCAAGCAAATCATTAAATATTTAATTAGCAAAGTGCACCTTTGAGACAAACATGCTTTGAGGAAATTCGATGTAGAGAAAAGGCCAGAAGCCTTTCCTTCTTGTGTGAGAGCCGACGGGAGGTTCTGTAATAACTGGAATCTTACTTTGCCCATTGGTGGCCTGGACTGTCACAGGTGATGTGATTATCGGCAAATTAAAAGGTTGTGGGTCTTAACATATGTGAAAATCTGAAAATGACCTAATATTCAAGTATAAATTCCATAAGCAACCTTAGATGTGTATATATGGTATACGTCAAAATGCACGCGAGAAGCCAGAAGTATACCGCTGGCTGAACGCAGTGGATATTAAAGAAGACACTAGTTATTAGGCTCCGGTCGACTCGGGCACACTTCTCACTTGAACCCGCGAGTTACATACCGAAATCCATCTAAGGTACATCCTGCTATCTTATCCTCCAGATATACAACATGTTGGCTGATCACATTGCGCAAATAGTGTTTTAAACACATAAAACAATTTCTAGTGGCGTTGCGACCAGCAGTGGCCGCCATTTTGAAATTCCTCTGTAGCTATGTATGCCCGTGATCATCTACCATGGCACTACCGGAAGTAATATAAACATACTGGGGTCCTAACAATAAACGTTGTAAACAGCAATGTTAGAATCCTAAAACAAGCTCACTATTGGACTTCTGACATTGTAAGTTGTTAAACCAATGTCAGAAGCCCAATTTAGCCCAGTACAACAGAGACATTGACCACTCAGCTGCTTGAATCAGAGTGGATCTAATGATAATCAGTAAAAACATTGCTTCATCGAAACGAGACCATTGTTATAGTGCGGTGGACCTTTGTAACCCTTTTTACGTACCTTGGTATGGATTCCAACAAAGGACCTTATATATTCAGAGTGACAGCAAGCAAAAGGTGACCATGTTTTAAACCACTTGCCTATCGTGGCAGCCCTCAGCGTTATTGGATTGAGAGACATTGTTCCATAACACCATTTAATCTATCTGCCAGGACTCATTTAAGTCCCTGTGATACACGTACACAATAAACATATTCTGGGCAGCTTAATGACGGATTTTATCATCCTTGCATCTTTTAAGTTCTGGCAGTACTATTGATAAAATCCAGAGAAAGTCCGATACAAGGCGATAGGAATGGAGATGAATGTAGTGGAAAGCTGTATGAAGCTAGTGGCGCTGGGCGCAACACAGCGCAAAGGTTAGGCAAGTATGGAAGAAGAATGGATCCGTGAGCCAAAATAGAGGCCGGCGCACGGATCCATGTCTCAGAGGGAATGGTTAAAGATGTAACAGTTATGAAATATGAGGAAAATGGGTAGTGAGTAAAAGCAATTTAGTGATCGTGTAAATATATAAGTTCACCTGGGAAAAGAAAGAAACGGTCTGATTTGGAAAATATTTGTTACTGAAATACCATGAAGCTGAGAATATGGGGAATTCAAAAACATTAATCAGAATTTGCCCCCGCATATGGTATGAGCAACCGTCTGGGTCATGGACTATAGAGTGTGATCTGCTACTTGATATTAAAGTACGTTATTTCATAATCATATTTGTATGGTTATCAATTTGCCAACTCCTGTGAAATATAATTGCCCACTCCAAAGCTATATTCTCACCGGACCCCTGGTGGCCAGGATTGGAACTGAAAAAAAACGGCGCGAAAGAAGCCCCAATATTGGACCGCGAGAATTGATGATGAGGATATTTTCAGTTACAAAGCTACCTGTTTGTTCTTGATAACTCTGCAATAATGTGATCTACTACACAAAATTAAAGTTATCCCATTAACATACGTGTACATGGTTATCAATTATAAAGGCGCACTCCTTAAGCACAAGTACAAGTACTAACCTCTCCCCTAGTGGCCAGAATTGGAACTAAACAAAACGAAATCACAACAAGCCGCAATAATAAACCGCCTGAAATCTCCTGATTTTGGAGTGTTGAATGTTGATAGGTATGCCAATGTAAATGCACAATATCAATTGAACATTCCGTAACGCACACGTACCCTGATTTAAGAACTTATAAATGTAAATGTAATCTTTATTTTAAGGTCTTACGATACTCTATACCGGCGACACCTGTTGGGTATTGGACAAACTAGAATAATTTATTACAATTTACCTGACATCACTGGAAAAATCGAAAAGAAATTGATTTTTATTGAATATGTACCAATTCTGAATATCCCTGCCTAATATAAATAGTATCCTATGAGTTTTTTGTTTTTGGCTACAGTGATTTCCTTATTCATTGAATTTGATGTTTTGACACGTTTTCAGGAATAATGTGTGATAATTCATGTGTATAAAATGGGGTTCCCATGCTCACCAATATCGTGTATAAGGATGGGCATGTACAGTAACAATTGAGTAACTCTTTTCTAACATTTTCATGAAAATTTCCCCCCAAAAAGTCCTATTTCACAAACTTTGACCATCTGTGGTTCGAAAACTAATACGATGATCTATCATTTTCTTTATGTCTTCTTATTGAGGGCATTGTGTAGATAGTGTAGACAAAAATTGGGGAAAATTAAACTAGGCAATTCTGACTTATATGAATTTTGGGCTAAAAACTTGTTTCTCGAATTCCTTGATCTTGCCCAATAATTCCCATATAACAGCAGAAAAATAATTTCAACAAGGCAGAACAGTATTTCAGGCAGTGTCAGTATCTTTGAAGGGATAAATCTGGCAAAGAAAGACACCAATTTTGGAGAAAGTGAAGTTTGTGACATAAATTGCATTAATTTTTCAAAAATCTGTAAAAAAAAAACTAAGTCGATGACCCCATGATTTTAAGATGTTTTGAAGATCACTGTGCTATGTTCTTCCCTCATGCAAAATTTCAGGAAAATTAAACTGAGATTTCCAAAAGTGTCGTAAGACCTTAAGTCGGTATATCAATTACAAGAAACACGAGCTACTGAGGCTCTTGGCCGACTGGCCCGACGGCTTACAATGCCCTCGGAAGCACTGGAAAGCAGCAAGAAAATACATTTTCTTTTCCTGCGCCCACATCGGGAATCGAACCCGGGTCGTCTGCCCCGAAGTCAAGCGTGCTAACCACTTGACCAACTGAACTGCTGTGGCCATTTTAAAGATATTCTCAGCATTAGGACTAGACAGGCGTAGACACGCGTGTAGCCAAGCGTCCAGAGAAGTGGAGCAGAGAACCACTTCACTTATTGCGACATCAGTTATTGCGACATGTAAAATGTGAGGTAGACGGGCGCGAAAATATACAGAAAATTTTCCCAGAACTTGCTATCAAACACGCTATCAGTGTCACGCATACCTTAGATTTTTGGCCGCTCTGTTTCATGGATAAACTCGCTGCCAAAAACAGGCCGTTTGCAAGGCACTTTGTAGGACTGTATTTCGTCTTAGATGAGCAACCACAAGTGGATTAGCAACCGGCCGGTGTACCGAATCTTGCTAGCCTCAAACCGATGTCCCGGATGTAAGCGAGACTGGTTGCTCGCAGCTTGCTTGCAAAAATACTAGTTGCTCCTGTGCATGTGGGTGCAGGTCTAACTTCCTTAACAATGTAAGCAAATACGGGCGCTGTTCTCATTCATTTATTCATGCGCTAAGAACGATCTCTATGATTGATTGATCGATTGCGTTTATTTGGGTATAAACATGTACATGTACAATACAAGGTAAAGCAATTTAAATAAGACATGGTTACAGTGTCAGAGGTTATAGATACATGGCATACATATACCTCGGATAGCACTTTAAGTGTCCAGCACTTATTACTTATTATATACAATAGAATGAGCAAATAAGATAGGACTTTGTAAGATGGTAAGATTTCGATTATTTTCTGGGGAATTAATTACACTGACGTAAAGGGGTGGGGGGGGGGAGAGATTTTTAAGTCTACAAGACGCTGCTCATGTTTACTATGTATAATTATTACTGACTTGAAATAACGATTATTTATCTATAGAAGAAGAGGTGGAAGCAGAGGAAGTGATTCCTTGCAAGTGAAACAAGACGGATAATAGACATGTCTAGATATCCACATCCTGTCCGCAATCAATGCATCCCCACTTCCCTAATCCTAATACTGAAATCACATTTTCGGTAAATCAGGGTAAATGCAATTTCCTTGGCACCCACATCCTCCCTCCCTCCTAGGGGATTTCGGTTGGATGTCAACACGGCACTAATTGCACTAAATGCAAGTACATGTACTAGTATATTGAACACAATGGCGCTCACCAATAGATAAGTGTGGCAAACTTAATCTGAGGTTTATGCACTTCAGAAGGATGCAGTTTATATGATGTGTTAAATAACCTAAACATTCTCAGAATGGAATTGCGAGTGATGTCCACTTCTGATAAGGGTTGTGAGTTGATTTTAAAGGAATGAGTTATTGTTAAAATTCATAGAAAAGGCTTTGAAACACTAATAGTAATTTCCTTTATGTTTAATTGTTCTTATTCTTCTACTACAATATACTTAAAAGATGGGAAAGAGGCAATGGAGATCAGTTCTTTTATTGCACATCCTAGATACTGGATGTAGGGATCAGCCTGCTAGTTTTCAATACATTTATGAATACACTTTTATGATTGATAATGATTTTTTTCTTGGACAAAGTGGGCTAAAGATATAGGTATGTAAATACACATGTATCTATAGTAACCATACAAAAAGATTGAGGTACGCCTTAGAAGGAACTAAAAAGCATGTGTCAAAAACAAGATATTTTTGGTGATACCTTAATAGAGAGTCAGTGATTTATTTATCCAGCACTTTTATTTACTTTTGAAGGGGATGCCTAATGTCTTTCAGTAATGATCTAGTATTAACATAGTATTCACAATATGAGAATTTCATATTTAAAGTTGACTTTTAGGAATATTTTAGCTAAGTATTCATGTCGACGTGGCAAGTGTTTGAATAGGATTGTGCTTGTCCACGCTTAAGTACAGTTGCACTGAACTTATCGTCACAAAACAACTCATTTTACAAGATTAATTCAGGAAATGCCTCATCAAAACTACAATTTTTCCATAATATTAATTCTCATCTTTAGAATGGCGCAATACTTAATACTCTAGCTAGTAAAATTACCGAGAAAATTGAATGGAAAACTGACAAAGATAGAATTTTCAGTTCAACATTGCTGTCTTCATGTGGCTATGGCGGGTAGTGACGTCACTGCAGTCACACTCGCCCAAAATAGAATGCGCCGATCGAGGCTATGAGCTTATCACGGCGCCAATGGGAACTGGGCATTCCTTGCCTATCCCTCTTAGTTATATCTTAGATGAGCAACCCTGGATTGGCAACCGGCCGGTGTACCGAATCTTGATAGCCTCAATCCGATGTCCCGGATGTAAGCGAGACTGGTTGCTCGCAGCTTCCTTGCAAAAATACTAGTTGCTCCTGTGCATGTGGGTGCAGGTCTAACTTCCTTAACAATGTAAGCAAATACGGGCGCTGTTCTCATTCATTCATTCATGCGCTAAGAACGATCTCTATGATTGATTGATCGATTGCTTTTATTTAGGTATAAACATGTACATGTACAATACAAGGTAAAACAATTTAAATAAGACATGTTTACAGTGTCAGAGGTTATAGATACATGGCATAAATATACCTCGGATATCACTTTAAGTGGGAAAGAAGCAATGGAGATCAGTTCTTTTATTGCACATCCTAGATACTGGATGTAGGGATCAGCCTGCTAGTTTTCAATACATTCATGAATACACTTTTATGATTGATTATGATTTTTTTCCTGGACAAAGTGGGCTAAAGATATAGGTATGTAAATACACATGTATCTATAGTAACCATACAAAAAGATTGAGGTACGCCTTAGAAGGAACTAAAAAGCATGTGTCAAAAACAAGATATTTTTGGTGATACCTTAATAGAGAGTCAGTGATTTATTTATCCAGCACTTTTATTTACTTTTAGAGGGGATGCCTAATGTCTTTCAGTAATGATCTAGTATTAACATAGTGTTCACAATATGAGAATTGCATATTTAAAGTTGACTTTTAGGAATATTTTAGCTAAGTATTCATGTCGACGTGGCAAGTGTTTGAATAGGATTGTGCTTGTCCACACTTAAGTACAGTTGCACTGAACTTATCGTCACAAAACAACTCATTTTACAAGATTAATTGAGGAAATGCGTCAACAAAAATACATTTTTCCATAATATTAATTCTCATCTTTAGAATGGCGTAATACTTAATACTCTAGCTAGTAAAATTACCGAGAAAATTGAATGGAAAACTGACAAAGATAGAATTTTCAGTTCAACATTGCTGTCTTCATGTGGCTATGGCGGGTAGTGACGTCACAGCAGTCACACACGCCCAGAATAGAATGCGCCGATCGAGGCTATGAGCTTATCACGGCGCCAATGGGAACTGGGCACTCCTTGCCTATCCCTCTTAGTTATATTGGTCCAAGATTTCGTGTAGTGTACCCGAAGCCCTAGTGGCGGGCACCTAAACTAATGATAACCTCTCGGTTATATATACAGGGCGGGGCCCTTTCGAATCGCCGCTAACGTCAAGTGATAAATTGGTCCTAAGCCGAAGAGTATTTCATGAGATGGCACATAACTTGTGGCGACATATCCCGAGAAATTTAGTGGCATTTTATTATTTTGGCTTATCTCATAATCTCTTTTTCATTGTTCAATTCAATTTTACGATCATTTAAATGTTTTTTCATTTAAGCAGATGTCACAGTGAGGGAAGTTAATTGCCCAATTAGATTTCGTCTTGTTGACGGGTGAGATACGTCCAAGACAGGCCATCGGATGCAACAATAAGAGTTCGCATTCATAGTTTAAGATTAATGATAATTTGTCAGACATGCTCGATCCTCATTAGCGCGGTGCCTAGTCGCTATATGAATGTGCGGCACTGTGAAGGGCTGTCCATGCAGTTATTTCTAACTGAATGGATATAGAGGTTCCATCACGAGTGGGTGCAAAGAGGAGGTATCTAGCACTCGTGAGTGATTTTGTGTCTTGGGACGAGGCTTTATTGAGGACAACTTATCCTTAACTGTAAAACACACCTCAGAGTGGGAGAATTGTATATCCTCCCATTTCTCGCCACGACATGACCAAATCTCTTGAAAGTAACAATTTATTTTATGGATATGAGTCCAACTGAACTACGTTTCAAATGCGAATCGGTTACTTCGATACGAGAGAAATAAAATAAGAAGTGGTTTCTTTCGCTTTATTTTATTAGGTTCATTTCAAATATCTTATCAAGACTATTTAAATTGTTGATTTAAAATTTATCGATCACGAATGATCCTGAGTTACAATTGTGAAGGTTCACATGATCTGGTAGTATGTAAATACCCCGATACATAAGCACTGGGTTGTATTCCTCTTCTTCAAACCTTCTCTTCTCATGTTTTTATATTTAATGAGCTTTACTCAACGTTACCAGGCCAGAAGCCAGTGGGTTAAGAGATTAATGGAAACATTGACTGAATCACCAACATAAAATCTGTTATAAAGGAGAATGCATTAAACAATTGAGTTTTGTGGCCATTTCCTTTTAGTAGTCGTAAAAGGAAACGCCTCTCTATGCCTGAGTGGCATTCTGCACAGGAGAAGTGTTAGATACACACGAGGTACGAACCATAATGGTTTTATGACGTACTTCTTTAAGGATTGGAGATTTTATTTATCGTCATTTTTACAAGTCAATGCAAAGTCTTACCTAGCCATTCGTCAATTGTCAAAAAAACAGGGAAACCGGTATTCATACGTCACCGACGAGTTCCAAGTCATTGACAACTTTCCAACAGGCCGCTAGTGGGTCTCAGCATTGTCACACGACGAGCATTCGGGGCACAATGATTCAGATTGCTCAGCCTAAGGGGCAGCCCTCTGTTAGTTACTTGCGCAAAAACTCATTGATAGTAAACTATCCTAATTAACGTCTCCGGTATATCGACGCATGTTGATGTATGTTTGGTTTTCGCACTGATTTGGTCGTATTGCATTGTGTAGATGTAAACCAAATGTATTCGACCTATCGTGAACCGAATTTCACTCAACACCCACACATTCAACAAGAAGTCCGTATTCAATTCATTTGAGATACGTAATTGGCCTACAATGTCAGTCCGTACTGTCCCCAAAGTGTCATTATCTCTTCCTCTAGTACATAAACTAACGATCGTGGCCATTCCAGGCTCCTCCCTCTAGAACTTCATTAACATAGTACCCTTTTCAGTACCACATCACAGAGCCTGCCCCCCTCATAAGCGAGGGATCTAAGGCATTGCCATTCACTGCTCGCGATATATATATATATATATATATATATATATATATATATATATATATATATATATATATATATATATATATATATATATACATATATATACATATATATTTATATACATAAAACACACACACACATATATATATATATATATATATATATATATATATATATATATATATATATATATATATATATATATAGATAGATAGATAGATAGATAGATAGATAGATATATATAGATATATATAGATATATATATGAAAAAGCCTATTCATACAAAGCAACCATGTATTTATGGTTTGGGAAATAAATAAAGTAGTGCACATTAGTGTTAAATGTATACTAAACTGAAATGTCTTATTTTTGTTTATGAGCATATAAGACCAGTTCATCATTTTACTAATAGGAGGCTACAATGATGTTGCCACATACTGACACCATGTAAAGAGTCACGTCATCCTAACACTAGCGCACCTCACCTAAACATGCCATCTAATGAATAGAAAGAGCTCGTTATAAGTTTGCCATTTCTGGATAGCCATATGGTACCTTCTGAGTACTCCTCGTTATCTATGTGATAAGTGGACTCTTTGTGCCTCTGTCCTTAAGTGACAAGGTACTTTGAGGTAAAGCTAAGTAGGTTCTAGGCTTTATGAGATAAAGTGCCACTGATTGTGAGTTTTGAATAGGGCAGCATTGGCACGTCCGTAAACAGCCCTGTGGCTCTTTTCACACTCACCTTCTTAGCGACTTGGAGACACACGTTCGTGTCTGAGGAGCCCCTAGTGGTGGTTGGGGGAACTAAAATCATAAACATGCAGTGCGCATGCGCATATATGTATAGTAAATGTTCGTAATAGTTTTGAAAACAGGCATCCTGAATAACCAACTTAAAGGTAACACACGCACACTTGGAAACCTGCCTAAGAACAAGTTGACTTATCAATGTGTCGACTATTTACTTCAAGAAGCACTACCTGTACCAACTTAAATCAATGATACCCAATGTATAATTAGGCACCTGCTGTTTCTGATTATAAATCTAGTGAGACCCATATTCATCCATAGCTATGGTATTAACTAGCTCAATATTTCTGTGGGTGCAGTGTGCATGTACGTGTAGAACCTTACGAAACATACAATGTATAGAATGCGAATCAATATCTAAAGTTTCTGTTAAATGTGGAAATGTACTAATGGGTTCCTTTGAAGGGAAGTGTTTTAATTTTATACATGGCAAGATACCTAAGTTGTGCTTGTACTTTTGGTGTTCGTTGAGTGAAATGCTTTTCTTTGAAGTTCTGGTGTACTTCGTAATTTATAGTTCAATGTGGTGTCAGGAAAATGCTGTACTCTATATACTTTTTGTGCCCTATGGCGCTGCTCAATAATCTTACAATACAATTTAATACATTTGCTCAGCTATGTGCTTAATTTTGAGGTATATCTTACATTTTTTTTTGTATTTGTATATGTCAAACGTTGATTTCAATTGTAGATAAAATAATATCCACGAACTCTTGTACTTGCTGATAGATTGTCCTTCGAAGTATTCCTTCCCTGTTCTTACTTCACCCACATGCAGAGTAACGTTACTTTGAGTGTTACATAATACAGTACAGACATTTAATTCCTGCACCAGTCGACCGGATGTCTGCCAGTGCCTGATTGTACAAACACCCAGGGATGACGTCAAAAAATAAGCCAAGCATATCAATGACCCATGTAGCTTGCAAATCGACGCTACTTTCAGTTGTGAGGTCATCCCTGCATCCATGCCCAGGAAACTGGATGGCAATCGGGTGTGCGGTCGTGTCCAATGCCCGAGCTGCCCACGCATTTAGTGCAGGAATTAAATGTCGGCATTGTACAGTACAGACATTTAATTCATGCTCCAGTCGACCGAACGTCTGGCAGTGCCTGGTTGTACAAACACCCTTGGATAACATGTCAAACAATAAGCCAAGCTCATCAATGACCCACGATTGTTGAAAACAATAACAAAGCAATAGATGAATAAAAATGATCACAAAACAATGAACAACTTCACAATATAATTTCCAAGCAATCGCACATCCCAATGTATCCTTTCATTCATCCTTACATGCTATTGAGTCTCAGTATTCCAGGCCTACTCCCGTTACTGACAAACTCACTCTATGTTCAAATACATTATTTTGATGATTGAATGAATGAATGAATGATTGCTTAAAGGCACATCGAGACACAAAGGCCATTTACTGCCATAAAGTGTGTGCAAAACAATGGTCCTTTGTTATTGTTGAAAACAATAACAAAGCAATAGATGAATAAAAATGATCACAAAACAATGAACAACTTAAAAATATAATTTCCGTATAACAGGTTGTTTCAAAAGAAACTACAAATTCTTAAAAGGTTTTACAATCGGTAAAACAGACCAATCTCATGTAAATAAGATAAAATGCTGTACGGAGGAACCTTATCAAAGAGTTCCTTAAAGCTATTTACACTAAAATGTCTATTTCTGGATTCTATAAAATTAACACACTCAAATAAAATATGTTTGACAGTCAATTGACAATCACATGCTACACATTGTGGAGGATCTTCCCCTTTCAAAAGGAAGCAATGAGTCAAGTGAGTGTGACCAATTCGAATTCTTGCTAAAACACTCTCCTCACGCCTAATGATTCGAGAACCTCCAGGCCAAGGACCCAGCTGAGGATGAATCTCATGTAGTTTGTTGTTTGCTACCTCATCCCACTGAGACTGCCATTTGCGTTTTAAAAGGACATTGATGTATTTTCTGAAATCACCATAAGGAATGGGAACATTTGCGACTCTTTTTGAAAGACCAGCATTGGCAGCAGTGTCTGCCTTTTCATTACCTATGATGCCAACATGACTCGGAATCCAGTAAAATGATATTGTACTGTACTTGGTACTGTACTAGCCAATTGAGGCGTTCCAGTATGTAGAGAACGAGAGGATGTGTCCAGTTTTGGCCCAAAATGGCCTGAAGAGCAGACTTTGAATCTGAGAAAATAATAAAATTCCTTTCATCATCATCTGCCGTCTCAACCCGATCAAGAGCAAGGTACAGAGCATGCAACTCTGCAGAGAATATAGAAGACTTGTCTGGAAGACGTTCAATGGAAGAATAATTATCAATGACTGCTGTTGCGGCAGCCTTGTCGTCTGAAACAGAGCCATCAGTGTAAATGAAATCATAGTCTCGAAAGATATCCTTCACCTCATTATGTAGGCTCAAGTACTTCGAAGGATCCGTTTGATCCTTCTTGGCATATGAAAGAGTGAGGTTGACCATAGCAGTTGGATATGTCCATGGAGGAGTTTCAGGAAACTCAAACTTTGCGATGATTTCAGGATCAAAGTCCAATTCTTCCAATGACTCCTTAATACGAATACCAAAAGTTGGAATGACTCTTGGTTTTCTAGCAAAGAGGTCCACATATCGAGGGTTAAAAACAGTTTCGTAAACAGGGTTATTTGGGTTGGCAGCTACCATTGCATAATATCCTTCTAAAGCACTGTGGCTAGCATTTCAAGGCCACAACCTATTAATAGCTTGATGTGGATTTTCTGAGAACCTGTCTCGCTGAGAACATCTGTTTTGGAAGTGGCATAAACTGCACAATGATTGGACTGATCACATACGTCTTTGAGTGTTCCATGATGGCCTATTTGAACTACTTCTTTCGCATCTATATGCCTTATTTAAATGAATTGTCGATATACCACCAATTTGAGATTTTAACATATGTTAAAGCCTGCGCACAATTTCTTATAACAAGACCAACGTTGACGGTACAGTAACAGAGTAAGATACTGAACACTCCGAAAACCAATCATATATTTTTTTATCTTTGAATCATTCTTATTTCGTCCTCCAACATGCCAATTATAACTTGCACTCAAGTAGGGGAGTGTGCTTGTTGCTTTTCACTAAGTTGAACTTCAACCAAAACATGTTTGTTTCAAAAATACATTTTGGGCATTAAATGTTGAAGGATCTGCTATAATTCCAGCATACTGATAGTTAAGAGTATTTTCAAAAGAAAGTAGTTTTAATTTAAAGATTTCTCCAAAATCTATAAGTTTATAAGTTCCTTTTCTCCCATTCTTTAGATCAATTAAGGAGGCGTTTAGGTTTTAATTCGTGAATATATAGTCATCTTGAGATTTTTACATATTTTGAATCTTACGACACTTTCCTCATAATCAGACAATATTTCAATTACCCAATATATTACCTGCAAACCACACAAAATAAAGAAAAGCAGACCAATTTCGAGAGAAGATATATTGAAAAGCATTAGAAATATATGATGACTGTCACCTGCGAACGACAAATGCTGTACTGTTTTACACACATACTTCCTGAAGTAAGATTTTTAAAACGTTTTGGAGAAAGTTCAAAGAGAAAGACATCTTTTGCTATGTGGTGATTTCCCCTGAGTATTCTGGTGAGTTGTGCATGGTCTAGTGAATTAATGGATATAGGTTTTTGATGCACTCATGTTTTGGAGTGTACTGCTACTACATATATGTATATATATTAGCTCTTAGAGAGCATGGTAAAACGAGATTGTACACACGGTGTTATAACAGAAATATTAGATAGAATTTAATAAAATGATTCTAACAAATGTTGTTTGTCTTTCTTGATAATGTGTGCCTACTTAAATAAGATTTTAAAAAGATTTTGGAGAAATTTCAAAAAATGAAATTAACTTTTTGTTATTTTGTGATTTTCCCCGAGTGCTTCATCTCATAGCCTTGTCACAACCCGGGGTTGTCATACAGAGGCCGTTCCGCAGGTAGGCCTGATATGATCGCAGGGGTTGTAATCTCAGAAGCGGAAACGATTTATGTCAAATTCCGTCGTTCCGAGACCAACTCAACGTCAACGTCAACTTTCTCAAGGACTTTCGTCATCCTCTTACGCCTTCCATGGTGAAAGACTACACCTTTCTGTTATCCTCCATTAGAGATAGGCAGCCTAATCCTATTCTCTTCATACTCTCGCTGGACGAAAAGCTTTCTGTGTTTTGTGTAACTGGATTGGCTTGACTTATCTTGTCACCACATGGGTAGGCGACCTGTCTATATCACACAGTGAAGATGGGTAGTCATATTACACTTTAAAATGTAGGCAAATACCGCACAAAACTCCACATGCAGTTGGCTTCGCATTTGGAATTTTGTACATATTGAATACATGTAGGAAACACCGGCAATAAGACATGCAATTGCATCGTATGGTATGAAAGATTTATGTGTTGTGCATGTAAAACCTGAATGCAAAACCATACGTAAATATCTCGGAAATAGACCATACCATAAAATACATTTAAACGAACTCAATTTAAGCATGCGTTTTGCGGGAGAATGACATTGGTCCCATTATTGCTTTTTTAATTTGAAACTGCCGTCTGGATCTATGATACGTTTGACATTATCGTCTTATAAACGATTTGAAGGAGAGTTGTTGGAAATGTTCCGATTAGCATTTCTGCTTTAAATACTATCCCAATGAAGTTTTTGCTTGAAAGATTTTGACGTAATTTGTCAGGTTGTTTTTGCGTGAGAATTAATGGGTGAGGTCGTTTTTTGTCACTTTCCCTTCCATGTCAATGCTTAATCTTTACCATCCGCTTGTTAATAGTGGGACAAATACGACTACTCCGAGTCAATGGCAACTCCCTCACACGGGTCTGCTTGCACACTGTCTCCAACCACTGACCGGGTTCCAAATCCAGTCGGGGCATGTGGGAAAGTTGCCAGTGACTAGGGGTTAAGCTGTGGTTTTCGCCAGCAAGCCACTTCCCCAATCACTTGCAAAAGGCCATTGGCGCAATTCCTTCAGGAACCCATAGGCATTAATGGTTCAAGATATTTGAGTAAAATATCCGGTTTGGTATCAATTCTGCATTGCTATATTTGAAACTCAATACTTCCATTAAATTGTAACACTACAACACTCTTATCCAAAGAGCAACTTAGGTTGAAGATTTCCCTTGAGACTCGGATATTCACCTTACTGGTTTTGCCTTTTAACATGTGATGGCGACTTAACAACGTAATACAACTCGGATTCTGCTTCTACTTAATACGTCTCCAATTGGTTTTAACACATTTGTGTCTGCAGCGGCTAAGAAAATGACCATTTATGTGATACCTCTAAAATCAAAACGTATTTCCGACAATCTTTAAAAGATAAATGTTGTACAGAACTAGAACAAAAGAAACGCACCTGTAAACTATCCATTTGGTTGTAATTAACTCCCAAATAAAAGTATATTTAAGAGAACCTAGGCCTCTAAAGGAGAAATGCTGAAAAAGAACTCGTGCAACAATCCGCCTTTGAACATATAAAACTGACCGCTTCAAAGTCATAAACAATTCTTAGATAAAAGCATATTTCAGACGTTTAAATGAGAGATGTTGAGTTGAACAACCCTCATTTGAGTATTTTTTCTTCAGATTTGGTCAAAAATTCGGACGGCGATCTTGTGGTCATCCGTGCTTAAAAAGGCTATTGTGCCAATCGTTACGGCCAGGAAAAAAACGGCTGGTCACTTAACAATGTTTTTGTAAATCGAAGTTAACTCGTTTTTAGAATAAAACGCATTCCGAAATAAGTATACCGATATTAATCGGACATTTACATTTTCATTTCATTAAAATTCATTCCGCATTTGCATTGGAATTTCAAAACTCTAGTTAGGAAGCGAAGTATGCACAATTATGCAAAAACACTACAGTAAACGATGACTAACTTTTAACGAATGAGATCTCATTCAACATATATGTTGATTTAAAGAATTATACGTCATCAAGATCATTCCACACAATTGCGACCATTTGTACGCTGCCTATATTCGTAATCATGCTATGAATGGTTACCGCCCTAACCCCCTGACACCCGTACTATATTATTATCTCCTCATTCTATCCATATTATTTTTGGAGAAACGATGAGCAAAAAGTGTGTATAGAAATTTCAACCCATACTTTTCAACTCATTCAACCCATATGTACAATACTATAAGGGTCGTTCCATTTAAATGTGTGGGCGAGGAGGAACAGAAGATAATTGAAAATTCGACCCCCCCCCCCTCCTGCCAGATATCATATCTAATCCCCCCCCCCCCCCCCCCCCCACACACACTTTTATATGGAACAGCCCTGAGAAAGAATCGAATCGGTATTGAGTTAACCCAGGACCGCTGTCAAGGCCTCTCTCGTGTAAGACAATTCGTCATCCAACCCACTCGTGATGAAAACCTCTTTTTCACTATATGATGCCTTATTACTTATGATGTTTCTGCTTGCCGACTGACAATTATTTTCCTAGCATTTAAGATAAACACCAAACAGCGACTCGATCCTTTCGAAAACAACACATGTATGTAACGATGGGGATCCAACGGAACTCTCGATTGGTGATCCAATGCTACTCTCCCGTACGATCTACTAAGTATGTCTGTTCTTTACTGACTATAGAATATGCCATAATTTACAACTAATACAAAATAAAATAATGTTTCAAGTAGAAATACAAATGTATTTACAAAATAGGAAATAGCTTATTTAAAGACAGAACTACAGCAGTGTAAGCTGTGATGTGTGATACTGGTCATCTCGGATGTAGTTGATAGGCCTCTGAACCCCTTCTCTACATGTTGTATCTTATGACAAATCCATCGTGAAATCTGTGTATCTGCTTCTGTATTCATCATTGATTTCTGATTCGTCTACAGTGTTATGTTAATTTCAACCCTATGTTAGTTACGTGTAGATGTATAAGTTGTGCTCTGGATTTTTCGTCTAAGTAAGTAAAATATGTTATCTGTTATTAAACAGGCTAAAGGTTTTGTCAAGTTTTAGCTTTATTTGGATGTTTATTTCACTTAGCTAACTCTTACAATTCATGTTTACTCGAATTGCCCCGATACCAAATATGTTGTAAATATGTTACAACGTTAATGTATGACACTACTTTGTACTACAGTACAGTTAATGAAGATCCATTCTTTTATTAATTAGGTCGGATTTATTTTTGCGAAAACTTCCTTTCACAGGGGACTGTCCAGTGCATAATGTTTAGGCTATCCTTGAAATTATTTCTGTTCCACTGCTGGGTTATGTTGTCGACGCATCTGAGAATGACGTCAATAAATGGGGGGCTAGTCGATGGATTCCATGGGTGCCTTAGATTTCTCAAAAAAATATAACTAGGCAAATAATAATTTAGCCGCAATATGGAATGGAAACTGATGCTGAAATTCCAAGTCAAAATCAAAATCCACCACGTTAGAACTGCACGATATTATTCACAGCACTATGAGAATCTTACACTAGGATCTTGCAGTATGTTCACGTCTTGTCTAGACTTGGCTGTCCTTTAGTGGAGCCAGTGTACTTAAGCCTGAACATAGAAATCATTTTACCATCTCATGCCATTCCATTGAAAATGTGACATACGTGTACATCTGATGTGTTGAACTCCTAGTGAATACATGTAAACAACGACACTATGCTTTACAACGCCAAAGTCTAGAATGTTAAAGAGTACACTTTAAGTTGTTTTATAGCTAGATAGAAAGTGGTGTGATCTCTTTCACTTAGCTGTTTTTTCTCTACTGTGCATTTATTTAGCTATTCAGCCTCTACTGAGTATATATTGTTTACAAGATCAATATGGAGAAGAGATTATCATAGTTTTCAATTTTTACTCAGTTCAAATTTTTTTTTCAGAATTTTTGTTGGAAATGAGAAAAATGCATTTCAGATTCTATGACTTTTGAGCAAAGTCAAAATTTGAAAATGTATAAAACCTTCCCTCCAAAATACCTTTACTGTCCGAAATTTTATTAGACATTTGATAGCAAAATGCACGTTTGAAGGGACCGTGTTTTGCTGAAATTCTATATGGAGAAGAAGTCAAAGGAATGACGAAAAATGAAGTAATCGATCTAAAAAGCTAATCTCGTCTATGTGGAATTTCTTGGCGCTAATCAATTTACTATCCGGAATTATATGTATTAGATAGTTCTTTGTTGCAACCAAGATATAAATTGCAATCTGCACACTTCATCGAACGATTGGGAATCTTGTAAACACCTTCATAAGGAAACTAAATTGCATTCAGATAGAACAAAGGAAAATAATTATATTGATTGTGTTTAACAAGTGGTGTTACTCTCCTCTATCCATATAACCTAATAGTTGTTGTTGTTGATAAATAGTTTATTGTCCAATCCAGATAATGACACTCATTACATACAATACCAAGTGTTAAAAATCCGGCCAGCCACGAAGGCTTATAATGGACCAAATACAAACATAAATCTACTTATAAATATTATTAAAACGACATTCATTATATACATTGTACAATATATTATCTAGTTAATCATAAAAATCTTATAGTGAGTCTTGTATATAAGGAGTCACTTCTTTTATACACAATTTTCTGATACCCATCTAAAATCGAGCCAGCCGAGTTCATGTCGAATAGGTAAACATGACTAGTATGGTTTAATAACAATCAGTTGCTAGTTAACATTTGTGACCTCCTGTTGTACATCCTATTGAGACAAAATGATGCAGTTTTTAACAAATCCTCAGATTGAAAAATGACCTTAAGTTGCTCTAAGTCAGTGAGTTCTGTAAAATTAGGATATTGCAAATTGGCTAGTTGCAAAATGGGATTTCTCAAATCGTCATAAAAAGGACATTTTAGAATAAAATGCACCTCATCTTCCACCTCCATATTTTGGCACAATATACAGAAACGATTTTCCCTTGGAATCTTTTTGTGGCGCCCTCTTTCAATTTCAAGGTTAGATGTGCCACACATTAGTTTTGCGACAACTGATCTGTGCGACTTTAATAGTGGTGTAGTTACTATGACATCAGCTTTGAGTGGGAGACCACAAATAGCATAGAAGGTTCGGAGTTTACTGGTGGTTGCACAGTTATTTGTCCATGTTTGTTGGGCTTTTTCAATAAGTATGTCCTGTATTCTTTTGACAAAAGACACACCCAGACAAAGCTCCAGATCAAAGACCTCAGTGTGGTCACATTCAGCCATTATCTCCCTGAAGTGCCAATTCCAGTTTTTCCTGCCTTCTAATGCTAGTTTACGGTCCCAGTCCATTAAAATTTTGGGGAGGCGGTCATTTTCCATAGATTGAATTCTGTTCCAAAGCCTTACCATATGAGTTTGCCTTCTATTGTGTGAACTATTCCAACCCGTTAGGGAGTCCAGGGCAAGAATGGGCGTATATTTTCCAACCCCTAAAAAGGCACGGATTGCCCTATGCTGTATGTTATCGATACAAGTTGGTTTTTTATAACCCCATACTCCTCCACCATAATCTAAAATACTAGCAATCCCTGTATGGAAAAGTTCAGAATAAGTGGCAAAACCCAGTCCCCCAAAATTTCTTGTCTTACATAGAAGAGCTGAAAGTGCTTTGCTTGCTGATTGGGCTTAAGCTTGGGCACCTACAGTAAGATCGTTATGCTCATGAAACAGGAATCCAAGGTAAGTGTATGTTTTAGCGAGATCAATGTCAGTGGGGCCACAATGAAAGTTGTGTTCAACTTGCTTAACACTTTTAGGACGGAAGTGGACAACTTTGCTCTTCTTTCCATTTAATGTGAGCCGCCAATTTTTTAACCACATATGAGTTGTATCCAGCATTAACTGAAGTTCCTCAGGGGTTGAGGCAAGGATAGCTATATCATCCGCGTATAAAAGGATACTCAGTAGTGTATCCCCTATTTCAACTCCAATATTTAAATTTTTGATCTCCTTTGCCAGGTCATCAATCAGAATGGAGAAGAGAATTGGTGATAATAAACATCCTTGCTTAAGCCCAATACTACTTGGAAACCAGTCAGTTAAACGACCACCAACTCTTACTGAACATTTTGTATCCTGGTACAGACCTTGCAAAATTCTCAGAAATTTCCCACCAGTACCAGCATGTTTTAGCCTCCACCACAAGAGATCTCTATTTACAACATCGAAAGCCCGCTTTAGATCTATGAACCCAACAAATGTTGATTTTTTTTGTAAAATACGGTTATGGATCACTGACTGCAAAACAAATAAATGTTCATCACAAGACCTTTTCTTTCTAAAACCATTTTGTTCCTCTGTAATCATGTTCTTGAGTTCGCTAAAAATGTTTAATCTCTCATTTAAAATATGGCAGAATATCTTACAGGTTACAGAGATCAAAGTTATACCTCTAGTTTGTAAAGGAATTCGTGGGTCCAAATTACCTTTAGGCAGTGGATGTATAAGCCCCTCTTTCCATGCTGTTGGTATAATCTCATGATCAAAACAAAGACTGAAGAGAGCATGAAGGGCAATAGTTATATGAGTTGTCATGCTATGTATATACATTGTTTTAGGGTCGTTCCATTTAAAAGTGTGGTGGGGGGGGAGGAACGGATGATAATTTAAATTCGACACCACCCCCCCCCCCCCCTCCTGCTAGAAATCATATATAATCTAATGGGATAAAGTAATTCAGAATTCGGCCCCTGCCCCCTTCAAAAATCCTTCCGTTCCTCCTCGCCCACACTTTTGAATGAAACAGCCCTTATGAGATTTCCTCTATTGCAGATAAATCACAGTTTTTAATCAGTGTCAAAATAACTTAAACTTTTCCTGTATGTTTAGATGGGTATCAAACTTACGAATCCTGGCCAAGTAGGAGAATCACGCTGAATCCCGCGGGAGGGAGCTGTCTGGGAATTTAACCAGTTCAGAATATCAATTTACCACAATCATGTCGTCGAGACGTGCAGCGCTCGCGGTGAAATATGGTGTTAATGACTCAATCTGACTTAATCATACACAAAATACATGATTTGTCAAATTTTGACTTTATTGTCAGTTTTTAATGTAGGTCCACATACCAATACCTCGAGTAACCCAATACATCAAGAAGTATTTGGAAAGATACCCCTTCCTAAAATTCGATCAGGCCTGGACACAACTAAACGTGATTGTGTTTTCATGCGTGTAAGTTTAATGTATGGCTTCGATCACGGATTCCGATAAGAGTTGATAGATTACCGTGAGTAATCAACTTTACGAATCATTTACTATTGATTCCCTTTGAGAAGTATTAAATCTTAAAAGGTAGGCGAAATAATTCAGTTTTCGAGGGATTGATATCTCCAAATGACTTACACACATTCTTAGAGTATGTCCCGTATGACTTGAATCTGGAAAAGGCCAGAACACACTTAACTGAATCGTATTGTCTTAACGCGAAACTATTAACGATAATAGAACCTCCTTAAAGCATTGTCGAATCAATAGTTTCAGTGTTGGTAAAGTATATATATATATATATATATATATATATATATATATATATATATATATATATATATATATATATATATATATATATATATATATATATATATATATACATATATATATATATATGTATATATATATATATATATATATATATATATATATATATATATATATATATATATATATATATATATATATATATATATATATATATATATGTACATATATATATATATATATATATATATATATATATATATATATATATATATATATATATATATATATATATATATATATATGTGTGTGTGTGTGTGTGTGTGTGTGTGTGTGTGTGTGTGTGTATTAACACTTTCTAACATTACTCTATTCTACATGACATGCCAAATAATCCATCTGATTGTCTCGGTATTTTATTTCCGATCTTCCGTGGTGTAGTACATTGTAGGTGGAAATACGTTTTGTGCCGGCACGTGGTTTGAAGCAATAGGTTTTCGTCCGTACAAATGACCAATGTGTTAATCGTTGGTGATAGCTATTTTCGTAATTGATTAAAATGGTCTTGTCTTCATACAAATCACAACATCCCAATTTAGCCACTTGAACTGTTGTCCAGCTTTATGGCATACAGAGGATGTGTATAAATGTGCATGGAGGTAGATAAATTGTCATCGGTTCAGGGGCTTAGTAACATAGTGCCAGTGCCTTTGGATTGGCAGGTTTTCCGATTGTCTTCGCCACTTACACTTAAACTGGCTAGTTACGATTAAGCCGAAATATGGCAGCACATTTGTGATGCAGAAACGTAGGTCAAACTTCTAAGTTCTATATGACCCTAATAATAGCCGTCCTTGGAGTGCCACTGCCTTACTCTATGCCATACTAACGTAGTTGCCATGTACTAGAGTCTCAACACTGACCGGTTTCGAATCTTACCTGGGGCATGTGAGAAAGTTGTCAGTGACTTGGGTCGTTCCGACGAGTAGTCCGTTTTCCCACACGAGTTACAACTGGCTAGTCACGATTTAGCCGCAACATGGCAGAAAAAGTGACGACGTTTGGTTAATCACTCTGCTATATGAAGGCCTGTCTCACACTAAGGATGGGGGTGTAGGTTTTGAAATGAGTAAAACTTTCAAAATGACCCTATATCAATTAAATTAAACCAACAAGCCACACACTATTTCTCAGAAAGTAGGAGGACAATGGGTTACTACAAGCTAAACAGGCTTTGTCACAGTTAGGCTTATTATATACTCCAGTCTTCAGTCGCTTCGTCGATTTTCAATTAAGAAAGTGGCAGTCTGGGTGGTTTATTTCTGACGTGTAGCAATTCTAAATCAACCTAAGTACAGCATTCGTCAACTGTGATGCAGTCAGGGTATCTATTGCCTGCTAAACGTTCATGGATAATCAGCGGAAGAACCGCTAAATAATGAAAACAATTACTGTAGACTGGAACACTTTTACTACAGCAGCAGGTGCATCAGTGGTGGCTTAAGTAGTAGTAGTAGTAGTAGTAGTAGTAGTAGTAGTAGTAGTAGTAGTAGTAGAAGTAGTAGTAGTAGTAGTAGTAGTAGTAGTAGTAGTAGTAGTAGTAGTAGTAGTAGTGGTGGTGGTGGTGGTGGCTGCAACAGCAGCAGCTGGAGTTGCAGTAGTAGTAGTAGTAGTAGTAGTAGTAGTAGTAGTAGCAGCAGCAGCAGCAGCAGCAGTAGTAGTAGTAGCAGTAGTAGTAGCAGCAGCAGCAGCAGTAGTAGTAGTAGTAGTAGTAGTAGTAGTAGTAGTAGTAGTAGTAGTAGCAGCAGCAGCAGCAGCAGCAGCAGCAGCAGTAGTAGTAGTAGTAGTAGTAGTAGTAGTAGTAGTAGTAGTAGTAGTAGTAGCAGCAGCAGCAGCAGCAGTAGTAGTAGTAGCAGTAGTAGTAGCAGCAGCAGCAGTAGTAGTAGTAGTAGTAGTAGTAGTAGTAGTAGTAGTAGTAGTAGTAGTAGTAGTAGTAGCAGCAGCAGCAGCAGTAGTAGTAGTAGTAGTAGTAGTAGTAGTAGTAGTAGTAGTAGTAGTAGTAGTAGCAGTAGTAGTAGAAGTAGTAGTAGTAGTCCACTGCCCCCAAGCTGGACGCCACTCTGCAGGAGTCTGTCTGCCAGGTACTCCAGGCTCATCCTGACGCCACTCTGCAGGAGTCGGTCCGTCAGGTACTCCAGGCTCATCCTGACGCCACTCTGCAGGAATCGGTCCGTCAGGTACTCCAGGCTCATCCTGAAGGCATCTTACTACATGACTTCACCTCCGTCTTTCAGGTAGATTGCCAAGGCGTATATATAGTAGTAGAAGTTGTAGTAGTAGTAGTATTGTATGTTTATTTGCTGCAACAAGTGGTTACAAATGTGTGGTAGTAGTAGTAGTAGTAGTAGTAGTAGTAGTAGTAGTAGTAGTAGTAGTAGTAGTAGTAGTAGTAGTAGTAGTAGTAGCAGTAATAATTGGAGCAGTAGAAATAGTAGCAGCAGCAGCAGTAGTAGTAGTCGACACACAAAGGTCATTTTGTGCCATAAAATATTACCAAAAAAGTCACCATTTGCCATTGTTGAAGGACAATCACAAACAAAGTAGAAAATGAAACAAAGGTGATGGTCTGTGGCCGTGGAAGTACACGGCTTAAGCTGTCTTAAAGCCATTGCCCATTGACTAGTCGCTGCCTCTCACCAATGCCCAGGCTAGAATCCTGGTCGGGGCATGTGGGAAATATGACACTGAATCGATTGGTTTCAGTGGAGTTCGGGCCAATAGTGCACTATCCTCAACCATGTACAGATGCCTAGTCACGGTATGACCTACACATGGAAAAAAGTGACGAAAATCGAAATCCTTAATCCTTCCAGTAGCACATGCCTACTTGGCCGCTACTGGTTATCTAATGAAGATATCAAGAGACATTCTGACCATTCCTTAACGAGTGCTGATATACATGTATGCTCCCATTCAAGTGAAAGTGATGGGAATAGGAGATCAATGAAACACAATAAGTATTCTCGTTCATCCTCGTCCTGCCTGTCATTTGATCTAGTTGTCTATGCAGTCAGTATTTAAGCGGCATAATCAGTGGCGATACGGCCAGTAGCAGCTGGCTATGAGAGGAAGGTTAAGCCTGTCAGGCAGGCGCCGCGAGATTGGCTTCTCTATTTAATCACACATTATGGCTCAGTGTGGCAGTGGGCCAGCTCACTACCTATTAATGCTGAGGCGGCCAAAATAGCTCGAATGCATGAGTATTCAGAGGAGACATTTATATATATATATATATATATATATATATATATATATATATATATATATATATATATATATATATATATATATATATATATATATATATATATATATATATTTATATATATATATATATATATATATATATATATATATATATATATATATATATATATATATATATAAATATACATGTATATATATATACATGTATATATATACTACAACTACAACTAAGACTACTACTACTACTACTGCCATTTTGACTATTGGATTTTTACAAACAGGCCAGATTTACCATCATCTGATTCCGTAGGATACGTTACCTATTTAATGAAAGTTATATAAAACGTATGTAAATAACGCACTACCTCAGGGAGTATGTCAGTAAGATTGGCGACGGAATCAACGCCCTATGAGTGATGTTGGAGAATATATTTTACTCTCCTCTGTAAGTTTATATCCCGCTGATTGGGAATTTCCTTTCATTTTTTCAGTCTTTTTATGCAAGGTGTCTTATGCCGTTTAAGCGAAGTTGATTGAATCACAAAATAAATCAATTTCCTTAATAAATATAATACCTGCTAGGAGTGTGATTTCATTGCTTCATAAGTAAATTTGATAAACGCCTGGTACGTGGGCGCGTGTGTTGCGAAATCACCTTCAATACAGGGGCCTAGTGAAGCAATAACCTGTAAAGCGTCTAGCCGCTCATTTCCCGCCTAATGTAGATAACGAGGCAACCTAAGTTTAACTCAGAGCACTTTTCACAATCTAGGGGCTTACATAGTAGATATCTGCGTTGACCTTTCATTCTGTTATTTCCCTAGATATGGGCTTCTGTGGAAGCCACAATAAAGTCACCGATTTTACAGTTAGATCTATCGGGGGCATTGACCAAATTTACCTTTTCTTTCATTAGAGAAAACTTGGTTCTTCCAGTTATGTATGATAGCGTCCACTCTGTTTTGGTCAAACAGCATGGATACATTCAATGGACCAATTGTACTAAGAATACACTTTTAGGAAATTAAAAAACCTTTTATAAATCAGTGAAATTAGCGATTTTACAGTTTTGATGACGTCACAAGTAATTGGAAGCTAATTATAATACGCGACGGTGGCGGCGCGTAGCGGCGTTCATTTACACTACAGACTTGTAGTGTAAATGAACGCCGAACACGAACACGTTACAGTCAACCTTCCCCCCCCCCCCCCCCCCCCCCACCCTACTACACCCATTCTACTGCCGACACATGGCATCCAACCCTAGTTCCGAAAAACAGTGACTGTATCCTACCTGGAATTATATATTGTAACCCAATGGTGTGTTCACCAAAGTAGAACTATCACGTTAAGAGCACACTCGGCCTGAAGATGAATGGTTAAATTAAAGAAGATAGTTACGCATTTGACAGTACTTTTGGAACTTTCCATATCTACCCAATATTCCATATTCACGTACGTACAGCAGGGAAATGACACACAACGAATCAATTCGAAATTGATAAATACAAAAGCGTCTCTGCTTCCCACTATAGTGGAAATTGAGAAGCAGCACTTAAATGAAGAGTGTTCTTGACAACTGATGATAACTTCATCAGACGGAGACGAGATCTGTCCTCATCTTGCTGGTGACGGCAGAACTGTAGCGCGTAAAATCCATGTAATAGACCAATCATTGAGACGATAAACGGACGAGATAAGAAAGTCCATCATGCTTTCTGTGAATGGTGATTGTATTTGATTCGCAAAAGTGTATCGACTTAAGCACGTGGCATTTGGGATTTCAGGTTTCGGTTATCGTCACTGTTATCAGATCTTTGGTGGAGCTATCAAGGGGTATGATTTTAAACCATTTGGAACATGATTTCATACTACATATTTATTGGTTCTATTTTCAATTTAAAATCTCATTTATAGTGATCTTATTCTTCAATACAATAATAAATTGTTACTAGCAAGTCGTAGTGATTGAAGTTACGGAAATGTTATGAGATGAACCACCAGCTAAACTTAGGTTACAGGTTTTAATGCTACTTTGAGTTGGTTTGGAGACTGGTACCTTTTGTAGTGGTAAGAGCCAGCGGCAATCGGTGAAACATGGAAACAGAATAAATATATATATATATATATATATATATATATATATATATATATATATATATATATATATATATATATATATATATATATATATATATATATATATATATATATATATATATATATATATATATATATATATATATATATATATATATATATATATATATATATATATATATATATATATGTGTGTGTATATATATATGTATGTATATTTGGTTATACATATATATATATATATATATATATATATATATATATATATATATATATATATATATATATATATATATATATATATATATATATATATATATATATATATATATATATATATATATAAAAAATATATATATATATATATATATATATATACATACATACATACATACATACATATAACATATATATATATATATATATATATATATATATATATATATATATATATATATATATATATATATATATATATATATATATATATATATATATATATACATGTATTGTGTACCTCCAGCAGCTCTTTGTAGCCTACATTCCTGCGCTATTTAGTGTCTGACTCCCCCGCTGCATGGCACCTCAGTCCTTCAACGCAGTTAGTTCCTCTCCACGCCTCATAAACGGTTGTTGCAATGTAGCATTAGTAGTGTATCAGCAAAAGTCGTTTATGGGCATCATTTGTGAATAGGAGTCACTTTAAAATATCAACGTTTCATATATTTTAACCCTTTCTCTAATAATTAGAGCGACTATATATAGACTATTCCATCACATTTAAGAATAAAAGACCTATTAGAGTATCTGGCCGGAGGAATTGGATGCAAATACGCTTTGGCTGTCTTTAATTTCACCAAAACATGGCCGCCTAAGAAGCAATTTCTGTATCAACTGTTAACGGATTTGTTTGTACATCGGCCTATTTATTAATGTAGTACAGAGGGAGGGGTATCTCGTTTTATTTTCAATTTTGATATTGTTCCATTAAAGTTGATCAACTTAGGAGTTAAGATGACTATGCAATTTAGACATGGAAACAAACCTATTAGTATTGGCCTCGTGTTCGTTACGTAGATGTCATATAACATCTACTTATTAAGGTCTTACGATACTCTATACCGGGGACATCTATTGGGTAGCAGAATAACTAAAATATCAAAATTTTAGTGTCTCACCTGCTCGATAGGTGGGAGCAATTTGCACAGGTCAAGCCAACTGTTTAAGGCCGTGATGCTGGTGACACACTCAAAATAGGACAACTCCTAGTTGATCACTCCTGTCCCCTTTCCAACAATAGTTATCTAATCCATGAGGTATTGGTGTTTCAATTATAACTTTTCTTTAACTTAGCTGTTTGAGCTGACCTGTGTTTACAGTGTTTTACCTCAAATGAGGTTTCTTTGATCAATAAAGGTGCATTTGACGTGTAAATACCATACATGTCTGCTAAATATACTACGCTAGGGCAACTAGATGGAAAATCCTGAAAGATGATACCTACAGCACGCAATTTTGGTGGAAATTTTACTTACGAAAGTAGGTCAACAAGGTAGAGACAGCCTGGCCATTGTGACCTACATGTACTTCCTTAGGTTAGGTAAAAAATTCCACCAAAGTCGTGCGCTGTAAGGCACTTGTAGGAACTCAAAATTTTCCATCCTGTTTATTCAACATTTTGGTTAAAAGCTTGATGTTTGAATTCTTCGATGTCGCTAAATAGTTACTACAGACTAGCCAAAAATGTATTTTATCATAGCAGAATCATATCTCAGACAGTGTTAGTATATCTGAAGGGATAAGATGCACATAGAAAGAGACCAAGTATGCATTAAAAAAAGTGTATTATATTACTTATTATTTTTACGCATTATTTTTTCAAAAATATGTAAAAAAAATGACTGATGACCCCATAAATAAAGGTTGTTTTTATGATCCCTCTGCCTTGCTTTCTTGATCTTTATTGGTGCCAAGTTTTAGAAAAAATTAAACAGATCTACAAAAGTGTCATAAGACCTTAAATATCTGATTTGTGTAAATAGCGTTTTACACATGCTATCAAAGATGCTCCCATATGCGTGTACACAAGCAGGAAAGGTTTTTTAAAGAGGTATTTTGGCTATCAGATGTTGACAGCTTTGCTTGAACTTGTATCACACTTTTATTAATGTTGACCTTTCTCTAAGGTTATGGAATGTGAAAGTTGAAAAATGTGCTTTTTCATATTCAAGAAAAATTCTGAGAGATATGGTTATAGAATTTGAACAGACTAAAACAAAATTTGAAAAAGAATATGATCCCCTTCCATGCGTTTTGATCTTTCCTCCACCTTGGCAATATTTGGTGGTGGGTATGATCTCCGTTCGAAAAGGCCATATTTGTAGTGCTCAAAGTATTCCTCATCATAAGACCTTTCAGGCAATGTATACTTTGTAAAGACTGAATTGTCAAATAAAAGCAGGGTATAGGAAAAGCCTAGCCAAGGAAATTAACCCCTTATTGCAGGTCTAGCCTAAATGAAGAGATCTGTAATGCCGCAAATTGTGCGATAGTCGGACCCTAGTGTGACTGCGGTATAAAAGAGGCTATATGCATAATCTCTATGATCTGTACGATGATAACTCTTTAACTGCAGGTGACATTTGCTGGTCACTCCTCCCGCGACCGCCCCCAGGAGATAGCTATGACCTTCATCCCCGGTGGCCCCGAAACATTACTTTACTTGCTAAGCAAAATGCTGTGTAGGTTGATTCTCTCCTAGTGAGAATATAACAAATCAGTACCTTCTACAGTTAACTTGTTTGCATGGCTTAAGCAGTGTATTTTCATTATTTATTTTCCCACCAGGTTTTATGTGATCTTTTCTGGTCCTGTTGTCCACATATTAACTTAGTACAATAAATCGCTTGGCAGAATACAGCGGTGCGCAGGGATGACGTAGTTAGATGCTCCTAGTGATACCACAGGTTTCCTCGGAGCACATTATGTTCACTTAAAGAGTTAGTTCTGTAGCGGTGATGCTCTCTTGCCTCAGTTAGGAAGTCAAAACACAAATCATGCAACACTAATTGCCAGTGACCTTTTTAAGCCGCAATAATGGCAGATAAAGTATATATATATATATATATATATATATATATATATATATATATATATATATATATATATATATATATATATATATATATATATATACATGTATATATATTTATTTATTTATATATTCATACGTGTGTTGAGCCCATGTTGAACACACACACAGAGCTGATCTTGAATAGTTAGTTTGGGAATCTTAATCACATAGTTTTCTAACTTTGATTTTGGAAAAAAAGGAAAATTCATAAACATGCTGATATTATCTGTAACAATGCATAATGACTAATAAGATGTAATCAATAAGTTTTGTGGATTAGGGAATCGTCTTTACCACTAATGTATTCGTATCAGAGGGTAGGGATATAAATCTATGTCAATAAAGGGATATGCTCAGCTCTAAGGTAATGGTTGAAACTGGGTTCAAATCTGGGCCGAAACGTAAAAAGCTGCTAGAGATTTGAGGTTATGCGGTGCATATCCTCCGCTTCCTCCCATCATTAACTAGCTAGTCACGGTTAGCCGTTGATTGGCAGTAAACGTGACGACGATATTTTTAAGTCCAAATCTAAACGTTCAATTTTATCAAACGTGATTTGCAAGCAATAACGAACTTGGTGACCCGCACCTGCTTAATAATATGGTGACGTGTGACTGTCAAAACGTCTAAGAACCCCATAAATACAACATTGGCAAGCATCAGCGCTCGTGTTATCATGATGCTTCCCATGTCATCCGCCGGAAACTTCTCTCAAACCTGTTGTGCTTGCGGAGAATATTTCCATCGGAGTAGTAAACAGCTTTGGATCATGTTCTAAGGCTACTTGCAATTTCTTTTGACGGGACTGAGTGTCTCATAATGACTGATGCCCTATCTTGAATAATACATTGGTATTTTGGGGCGCAACCCCGGAACCGAGTGGTAAAGCTATTTTCCAATTTCCTTTGGCGGGGCCACTGTTTCACAATTGATGATACTGAATATCATACATATCGTGATTTCAATTGTTCAGGGAGTCCACTGTCGTGTGGTTAGGCTTTTTGCAATCTCCTTTGACGGGGAAACTATCTCACAATATCAGTTATCCTTGTTGTGAAAATGGTATACGTCAATGCTGACTGAAAGCAGACATCGGCCGTGTACCACTTTCACAACAAGGATAACGAGTGAGGAGGTAACTTCTGAGTTCTGAGTGGGTTATTGATAAAGGAAAACGTATAAAAAGGGGAGACAATCAAATATAAAATTACCTTGACGAACGAAAAGACTGATGGGCATGCAAACAAAGACACAAGAATACAAATAAGGATGCAAACACAACAAACAAGAAGAGCAGATATTCGGGTAACCTCTCAGCATTCATAAATTCATGGTTTGTCAAACTATTTGATTTCCTAAAGACTTTTCCAAAAGACCGCGGCCTTTCGCTTGACAGCTTTGACACGGATATTACAAGAGCTGCACAAAGATAATTGGAAATCTCTCCTTCTGTTCCTTACCTCTGATCTGTCCATTAAGAAACCGAACATCCTCAATTTCCCGCACATCACTCGGTGCTATCCCAGTGAAAGAGATACTATGCTTTGCTGACATATCAGCATTCCTTTCTAAAGGGAGATAGGGTGACGTCTTAGAGGTTATGCAAACACACTATCAAAACCTCTTTCTAGTATACTTATGATGATAATCAAAGTAATATCTGTTTGTGCTGTTCTTGAAACGTTAAAGGCTTAAAGCAATCTCGTATCACATGAAATGAGAGAGCAGTTCCTGATTAAACTAGGTATGGTCCTTAAATGCTTGATGACTAAAGACCACGCTTTGAAATGTTGAGATCAATGAATTTTCTCAAGCCAACAAAAGAACGGAATATGTAAGCAGCTATGACACTATTGAATGGCACGTTTGGGAAACATGTATCTTTACTTAATAATGACGTGCAACAGTGCACTGTATATGTGTGCGCCGGTACAAGTTTTTGTATTTGTTAAAACCATATGTTATTAGATGATAAAGTCCGATTGGACATATATACCCCCCCTCCCAGTGAGGGCTAAATCAAAATCAACATGGTCCAAGGGAGGAACCCTCAGTGCTGTGTTGCGGAGAATGATGTGCATTATCGAAATTGCTTCGATTAACCTTACATCTACTTGCAATGAACCTATTAAAGGAATATGGAAGTTACATTTATCGCAAGACTGCCCTTCTTTTTCTGTGTAGACTGTCGGATCCTGTAAGGGTCAAGTCCTGGCCACAATAAACAACTAAAGAGGTTACCTCTCCCTTCCGTCATGTCTGGTAAAAAGGTTGTTTATCAAACGCCCGCCAACACTTTTAGCTGTCATTCTAAATTATCCAAGCGTTAACCCACTAATGCTTGCAGCGGCCAAAGTAGCCTGATAACTGATGGAATGCTATAGGTAAAACCATACTAAGGGGGAAAATGAAGTAGAAATGTTCATCTGAACGCTATCATCATCCCCTTCAAATACGTATATATTCAAATAGTTCATTATCTATGACAACCAGCCTTAAAATAAATAGCTTTGTTTGTAAGTTCACCAAGGTTTCTAGGTCACTGGCTGAAGGAATTGACCGGTCCAGTAAGTTAGCCATGACAACCAGCCTTAAAATAGCTTTGTTTGTAAGTTCACCAAGCTTTCTAGGTCACTGGCTGCAGCAAGTGACCGGTCTGGTCCGGTCAGTTGGTCATGACAACCAGCCTTAGAATAGCAGTGGTTGTACTCAAGCAAAGCATTGAATACCCTAGGTAGTTTAGTTCCGAAGGTGAATAATAGATGGCACTTCTGGAATGGTGATTAACGCAAAAAATAAGATGTAGCAAAAATCTGGAAATGAAAAGAAAGCAAATATCTATGACGCACTTATTACCAGATTTACAGTAGTTTGTAGAAAAAGTTTTATATTGTCGAAGATTTTGTAAATCTAGACGTCATTTTTAAAAGTATCTGCCAAAGTTTTAAAAATGTCGTCTCGATGTAGGCTACTTTCTAAGGCAAAGTTATGCGCACAAGCTATCAATTGCCAGCGTGGTGCACGATACTAGCGTATGGATCGGATGACCAAATAATGGCACGCCGTCAAATAAATGCGGACTCCATGTGTGCGCAAAGAACGCATTAATTCACTTGCTGCTATATAAACACGGTTAACTGTATCATAAAGTGATAGGGTCACTTCTTGGCGTAAATACGGGCATGAAAGGGTTACCTGACGACACACTTGTGTTCTGCATATCAACACGGCATCTGAGAGCGCAGTTCAGGTAGTTTTATGGGGTTAACTTTTTAACCAAGTTTTTTTTCTTACCCATACTCAATGGCGCAGTGGCAAATTGCCGGCGTGAGTTCTGGGAGGCATGGGGTCATGAGTTCAATCCCAGGCCGGGGCGAGTTGGTAATGGACTCCTCTAGAAACTGGAGCAACCACCGAAAACCTTCAACGTTTTACTCTTTACAGTCTGTCGTCCATTATAGGGGGACATTACTGTGAAGAGTTTCATATTCATTTCATATCATCGTTCATACTATCTGTGTTGTCGTCATGTCCAAAAGGGTTCTTCTTCTTATATTTCTGAGCCAGCCTTTAAGAGAAAGGAGTGGCGAACCATTTATAAAGAAAAACAATAAGATAAAATAAAGTTTTTCAATTACCCTGCCTTTATTTGACCATTTGGCAGACATAAAGGATATAATTCCTAGAAGAAGAACTGAAAAATACTTTGATCAACAAAAATGTACCCTTCATAATGCCTAGAAGAAGAAATGAAAAATACTTTGATCAACAAAAATGTACCCTTCACGGACTGGGCAATATTTCAGGGGAAAAATACAACATAAAAACATGAAAGGTGATTTTAATCTATCCAACATGTGTGAAAACGCGACGAGTCAGAGGTGTCTGAAGTAACTGTATATATATATATATATATAGAGAGAGAGAGAGAGAGAGACAGAGAGAGAGAGAGAGAGAGAGAGAGAGAGAGAGAGAGAGATGGCGGACATGAACTGGCACCCACTGAGGGGAAAAGTCAACTGACGGCTAACTCAAGCACACGTGGCACACAGACGCTGTCGTGCACCTGTGGGAAATTTCCACCCATGCTGTAGGTCAAGTAAAAATATTTGAAAACCTCTGGGTACTCAAATGGGTGACGGTCCAGAAAATACTTCAAAACCTCTGGGTACTCACTAATGGCGTCGGCTGGTACTAGGTCGCCTGGTCCCAAATGTACCATTTTAACACAAATTATGAACTGATGATCAACAAATTTCAAAAATGTGAAGGAAAAGGTGTCCCATTTCCCTTATCTTTGCTCTGTTCTAATCTTATAACCATTTCATTTGTTAAAAATATTTGTTGAAAATGATAAAATGAGTAATGCGGAACTTTGTATAAATTTAATTTCAAAGTAAATTCGTTTACCTAAAAAACGTGTTTAAAGCAACTATAAATTCAATACAGAAAAAATAGCCAAAAACCCCAACCTTTCTGTGTGCAAGCCTATTATATGAGCATTTCTGTGACAATTGCTGGTTTACTCTGCTCAGTAATTGTAATTGTAAGTGTGATGTTTATTGACCTTATAAGACATGAAATTACAAATACAATATCTCTCACGACAAACACAGAAACACAACACAAAAGGCATATATTACATATACATGTATATTATATTAGATAACATTTATAACTCAAACAGATGATTAGTCTAATAACAGTACGCAGGCCGTGAGGTGCCTATACTATTTGTCTGAAAGTGGACACAGTGGTGAGTACCGTACTCCATCCTGGAGCTCAGTGACTTAAGATAATAATAATAATAATAATAATAATAATAATAATAATAATCTAATCTTAATTAAAAGTCTCACCTACTTTGGATAAACATATTACAGACAGCTAAAAACATATGCATGTTCAATATACTGACCACTCTTAAAAGAGTTATGAGAGACATTTAAGCAAGTTATTAATACATATCACACAATGATGATAATTCATTAACACATCTTAAAAATCTTTTCTAAGTTTATAAGACACATTCAATGTCCCTGTGGTTTCATCAATTCAGAAGTAACAATTATATGAAGTGTGGGGTAG
The DNA here is from genome assembly GCA_963942565.1 of Maea johnstoni. Lineage (NCBI taxonomy): Eukaryota > Metazoa > Annelida > Polychaeta > Spionida > Magelonidae > Maea > Maea johnstoni. The sequence goes on from OZ012700.1 coordinate 34,689,317, forward strand.
GGGTAGTGTTGGTCCTAAACCATCTACTGTCTCCCAGCTACCACCTCCCTATACATCTTATTAACCCCTATACCTAAAGTGATCAATATTTCAGCTAGAATATTGGTAAGTTTCCCACATATCCTGATCAGATTAAAATGTGTATCAGATATTGACCACCATCTGGTATTGTTCATTGTTCTATACAGGAGATTACAGTCTTCCTTTATCAAGTTAATATATACCAAGTAACCATCATCAAGCTGCCTAGCTTGTTCCCAAACTATGGCTGAAATATGCCTGACTGCCTTTAGAAATTCTATGATCAATGTGAGCCATATATACTCTCGAATTTGAAGAGTAGGTGACAGCTAATATTTCTAGGGTGTCAACTGTAGACATAAGGGAGGGTCCCAAGGGCCATGAAGAAAGTTTTTTAAGGGATCATTTATCACTGATCATACATTGAGATTTCCTCAGGCCAAAGGTACATTGCCACTCCTTGGCATACTCAAAACAAACATCGATCAGTTACTGTAAGCAAGTAACAGTTGCACTCATAAGGGAGATATCATCAGCATATGCAAAAGAGTTGAGATGTATATTTTGAATTTGAATACCAGCATGGTGGCCATTAAGATTCTTTAGCAGATCATCAATAAAGATGTTGTATAATAGGGGCGACAAAATATGTTCCTACCGAGTGCCTCTTGTTACAACAAAAGGTGAACTACAGGCATTTCCCACTTCACAATGGACCTGAGACTATTATACCATATATATAAAAAGAATCTCCAATGTACTAAAGGTAAGAATTGTAACAATTTATAAAAAAGCCCATCGTGCCAAATTCTATCAAAACATTTTTCTGCATCAAGCGAGTAACATCACTCAACAAGTTACATGCAAAGGATGTTCCTCTACAACTGCGAAAACCAAACTGATACAGTGTCAGCCGGCATCATAATCACCTCTAGTACATTAGATAGTGTTGACCTTAAAGTGATTGGTCTGTAATTATCAGGAAAGTCTAGGTTCTGTGTATGTTTTTTAATAATTGGTATTATTACTCCGAGAGAGTAGGAGTTTGGAACAATGCCTAATGACAAAATCGTTGTAATTAAGTTTGTAATTTTGATTAGAACAGTCTCACTCATACCAAATAGCAAGTGCTCTGTTGTGACACCGTAAAACCCCGGTGAAGAGTTCTGACCTAATCTCAGAATGGCACTGCTAACAGATGCTGGTGCAACAAATGCATCTAACTGTACTTTATTAACAGAACGCAATATTCTGGTTGCCTTTTCTTTGATAATCGATTGTACAGGGGATAAGTTGTTGTCATCTGACAGAATAGCTTTGTACTGTGTCGCAAACTGAATGGCTACTAAAGTTGAGTTTACTTCTGCTTCCTTTAATTGTATTCCAGAAATCTGTCAGTTTACGGGATTGATGTACGTAATTTAATTTAACATTGAATTGGTTTAGATGACCATTTACATTCTGCCTTAGCGACCTTCTGAAAGTTTTCTTAACTAACTTGTGACAGTCGTATAAAGTCTCTGACTTTGGCCTGCCACAAGAGAACCAAAGCTGGAACCAGAACTGTTTTGTTCCAGGGCACCAAAAGGGCTTTGGTTCAAATTTCTTTTCTGGAAAGCAACCAGCTGTAGTCGCTGCTTTGTGAAAGGCTGAATTAATGGCATCAAGGGTTGCCTGGGCTGATTGGGAGTTACTTAAAGCTGACAATATGTAAGTGGTGGCGTAAATACACTCCAGTCCTAAAATTCTGGCCATGTTAGTTGGGCTCTGAGGGAACCTTTGTGTGTGTGTGCCTGCATAACGCTGGAATAACGTAACATGATATTGTCTTTATCCCTGTCACTCATAACCCATAATTCTCTCCCTGAAGTCAATATAGGGATTCCGGCTGACCGGAAAATAATGTTACAACACATCATGTTAAGTCCTTTCTCTCTGGTTCTGAGACCAGAAGCAGCACCAAGGGACCTCAGTGCGTGATGGTGTAGGCAGTTACAGTAGGTCTGACTATGAGGAAAAGGATGAAGGATCTACCAAATGTAAAACCTCGAGTGACGCCATATTTATTAATTAGCCCCATACGTCACATTTAATGACTAATTCTATAAAGTTACAAACCACAACGGAAATCGTATATTTCTGAATATCTACAATAAGTGAGCCTGTTATTTGGTGTCGCCATATCCGTGTGGTCTTCACTTTACGCTACAGACCCTTGATTCGAAACCGATCAAGATCCAGGAGACTGCTTTTATTACAGTATCTGTATCTGTAATTGTAGTTTATTGAATGCACAAGTAAACGTACAAATTCATTATTATGCATGATTTAAGAGATCTACACCGGCGGCCCGTCAGGAAAGAATCAAGTTTAAGAATTTGCTTTTGTATATAAAGACACCCTCACTCATAAGCTTCTTAAAGGAAATCTATAAAAGAAAACTCTTTCGACAAATCCCATATCGATATATATTCAAACACCAGTGGCTTCGTTGGTTTTGACAAAGTAATCCCACTTTCCTCCACCATGAAAAGAAGTCCTTAACATTACTTTATAATTGGCGGTAAAATATATAAGAAAATATCCTAATTGAACAGGTAATATGTATGAATAGATTGGCACAGCATTGTTAAATAAAAACAATGCTCTTCAATATAAATCTCCACGTTATCATTTACAATCAAGGTATCTCATTACAGCTCGTAAACAGCTGTGATAGCATTCATGGCGTACTAAACCAACCATTTTAGGATAACTGAGGGATCTTCTGCTGGTAAGGGGGCTTTATATCTAAGACAGCCATAAAACTCCCGTAAACCTAGACCGCCGAAGCACTATAAGGCTTTCAAATGTATACACTATATCATAGTAATAGAAGTTTTACTAGGTAGATTTACGACGCAAAGAACCTATCTCACATTTCCACATCGTGGACGCGATAGATTGTGACAGGGCAGGTCGATCAAAAGTACTTTATTTGCGGATCAACTAGGCCGTTTATGATATGTGCATTCTCAAATATACTCCGTGAAAATATATATGTATAAAGTGCTCTCTCTCTCTCTCTCTCTCTCTCTCTCTCTCTCTATATATATATATATATATATATATATATATATATATATATATATATATATATATATATATATATATATATATATATACCTATATATATCTATATATATATCTATATTTCTATATATATATATCTATATCTATATATCTATATATCTATCTATCTATCTATATATATATATATATATATATATATATATATATATATATATATATATATATATATATATATATATATATATATATATATATATATATATATATATATATATACACACATATATATATATATATATATATATATATATATATATATATATATATATATATATATATATATATATATATATATATATACACACATATATATATATATATATATATATATATATATATATATATATATATATATATATATATATATGTATATATATATATATCTATATATATATATATATATATATATATATATATATATGTGTGTGTGTGTGTGAATGTTTGTATGTATATATGTATGTATGTACATGTATATGTATGTATTTATGTATGTGTGTATGTATATATGTATGTATAGGTGACTATGTTTGCAAGCATTGAATCATTAAAAAGTAAGGCTGGCACTTGAACCAAAAACTTTATTAACGCAAAATGACGCCTGGATGGAGACAGCACAAATATTCTAGAGACGTTCAAGATATATGCACGCAAGAAAATCCAATATATAATACATGTAATATAATTATGGCGACGTGCAACAATATCAATGTTACACAGAAAAGGCGTTCCACCTAAATTTAATGATATGCAATGAAACATTACAATACTATGTTAGCATGTGTGTGTGTTTGTAGTTATGTATGTGTGTGAGGTAAACTTTTTTTACATAGGTATCTGACAACAACTGTAAAAGAAGCACATACAGCTGGAACAACGCATGATATTTCACAAGTCTGCAAATGAGTTGTACAACAACACTTATCATGCAAGTCTCGATTCTAACAGTTCTTCACTACTCTACTTAAGACTAGTCTAGTGTTCTACAAAAAGTCATAAGTGGCAACGCATATTCTCAAAGGTGACAAACGAGACGAAAGCAAAGCACTCTTCCCAAACATCTTTGCATGCACCATTACTCTTCAATGGAGCAGCTGCCTCTGAAGGGTGGCAAACCAATGGGCGTATGTTGATGCTGATATCAGAAAACTAGAAAAACTGCAATTTCACGTTTTTTGTTTTTAGTTACCTTCCCTACCGAATTACTGCTTAGTCCTGACTAGTCGGTAGTAAGTGGGAAAGGAAAGCGGAGTAATTTGCGAAAGCCACCACCTGACCCCATGCCCCTAGCAACTTTCTCACGTGCCTAGCTTTGCTAGCTAGTATCAGGTTAATCTCTCTCGCGTGAAAGACATTCCAAAAGGCCAAAACATTTGGCGACTTCTGAGGAAATGAATATTGAAATATATCTCATTGTAATTTAGGTAACCCAGTTGTTTGCATATTTGTCGTCACTCAGTCTGTAGAAAGTAAATTCTACTTTAAATCTTCATATAAAGTAGATATTTCTTTCCAGCCTGTGTGCACGGACAAAATATGAAACAACTGGGTTACAACAATGAGATAACAAAACTGTATCACAAGTCATATATAGATTACAACCAAAGCTGATTTTATACATGCCAGAATTTAGGATATACACAAGTTTAAACGTGATTATGCACACAGATCTTTATACTAAATCAGCGTCATAGGATCATTTCTTATCTATAGTCAAGGGAGTAGTTGAGCATAACATGTGTACAATATCTTCAACAATTCATGGCCATGTTAGACCGTTACGGTTATGCTATCGCAAGCCATCTACATAACTTTTAACATGAAAGAACCGGCAAACCTTGAGATTGTCTCAGACAGTAATATAACACTATAAAGTCCTTGGAACATACGTTAGTACGAACATCTCAATCTAAATGATCTCTTCTCTTCCAGGACCACCGCACCTTTTAAGAATTTAGTTTTTTTTTAAACAACCATGCATGCGCAACTTTTATTTTGAAACTGTTCATTGTTCATTGCTAATACGTAAGCTCCAGAGAGTACAAAACAACGCTGCCAGGGTAATCACTCTCACAAAGAAGTATGACCATATCACTCCAGTACTTAAGGAGCTGCACTGGCTACCAGTCAGGAAGAGAATTGAATTCAAGATTCTGCTACTGGCGTACAAGTGTTTGCATGGAACTGCACCTTCTTACCTGAGGGAATTGCTGAAAGAATATGTCCCACCACGGACACTGAGATCAACATCCAAGAACTTACTCTGCGAGCCGAGAACCAACATGAAAACCTACGGTGACAGATCGTTTAGTGCCTGTGCCCCAAAACTATGGAATCAGCTCCCAGATAATATTCGGGCAGCTGGGTATGTGGTAATCTTCAAACGGCAACTGAAAACACATCTGTTCAAAGATGTATATATCAAATAACTATGTGGATATCAACATCTATCCTTTGACAATGGAATGTAATGCGCCTTTGAGCATGTTTATATGGAAAGGTCGCAATATCAAATGACAATATTATTATTATTATTATTATTATTATTGTTTTGTGAGCATTCTCATGTACATATTGCTCCATTGTAGTTATCGACAATAACAAAGGACAATTATTTTACACAGATGTTATGGAAATAAGTGGGTTTGTGTGACGATGTGCCTTTAAGCAATCATTCATTCATTCATTGCAGCACCACCTCATGTGTTAAGAGTGCATCTCTCATTGTCCACAGGCATGTACAGGTATTGCGTTAAAGTTTTTCCTGAGCTGTAAATTCTATACAGCGATTGTTTCCTTGCTTCAAAAGGGACGCCTGTGGCAATGTTTTAACAAAATGTATTATGGACTGCAAATGGGACTTGTGTTCTCAATAGTAGTTGTTCGTATATCCGGGATGTTCAAAATGCGTTTTTTACTGCGCTCTGCTAATCCATATACAAAGACACACGGCCAAGGAAGTGCATATTCGACATCGTAAACGATTCCATAATATAGACAGGAATGACTGAGGATTTACCGTAGGCTTAGACGTTCGCCTATAGATAATTGAGAAAGCTCATCCCGCTCATAATGAGCGACAATTTTCTACCTCGTCGTCCTATAAAGGTATTCTGCCTCGACGGGAACACAATATACCTGCATGTCAGAACTGATTGGGTTGCACGCAACACTTCTTCCAGAGTGACGAACCACTTCACGCCTACACAGAGTTCCTCTTGAAAATCATAGTATTCATCTTAAACACATCTGAGCATAACTAAGAAATTTGAAATTTCGATTGTCGTCACTTTTTATGCCATATTTGCCATACGCAACACTCTTTCCAGAGTGACGAGAGAAATCACCACGTCACGCCTACATGGAGTTCTCCTTGAAAAGCATCGTCTTCATCGTAAACACATATGAGAATAACTAAGAAATTTGAAATTTCGATTGGCGTCGCTTTTTATGCCATACTTGCCATACGCAACACTTTCCCCGCGAGAGACGTGATCAATAACGCATTCACGCCTCTATAGAGTTCCCTTTGAAAATCATCGTCTTCATCTATAACACATCTGAGAATAACTAAGAAATTTGAAATTTCGGGTATCGTAACTGTTTATGTCATGCTTGCATGTAGGCTTGCGAGTAACCAGTTGTCAGCGCTGGGGGAAACCAGAGCACCTGCCAGAATCACCGCCTAACCCTGGCAGCTTTCTCACATGCGATGGCCAAGATGCAAACCTGAGCCTTTGTAATATATGGAACTGTGCTGCAGTGTACATAGGTAAAAGTGTATGGGTCCATATGTGCCCATTATTTTGACGGGCCTGTGACGGGCCCGTAACGGACCTGTTATTGGCTCAGAACTCGTTATAATGGGCCCGTTATAACGGGCCCCTTACGGGCCAGTTACGAGCCCATTCTGACAGGCTCGTAAATCTAATGGGTCCTTTACGGGTTTTCAAGCCGTGAAATGTCGATATATTGAGGGATCGAAAAACGGGCCCGTAACGGGGCCGTATTCGTCAACTTTTACCTGTGTAGTATAGGATTAATGGATATGAACCTCTCCCAACCGGTGTGGACCTCCCAGCACGATACTGTAAATGTTCATATTGATTAGCAGACTTGTTTTGTGCAAAAACAGAACATATCAAGTGCTCATAAATTTAAATCAAAACTGTTGCCTCATCAAAGTGATAATAATTAGACTGTCTTGAAAACATTTTTTCTGGCTTTGATTAGAGTAAAGCCGCTATTAGAATATAAAGACGTCACTCAGTCTGGAGAGAGGGCAAGGAGCTGACAGTGCAGTTGACACCCTGGTTTATTGCCACACGTAGACCCCGATTCCTTTTGCTATAAATACAGGTCCACAAGGCTGTTAGAGACAGATAAGAATGGAACGAAGATGGACTTCTAATATAACTCAATAAAGATTTCCAACACTAAAACGATTGTACGACCATAATAATAACACTAAGGACCGCTTGGTTATCAGGATAGGCCCTAAATGGAAAGAGACAGGTAACAGAAAGTGGCCTTAGCTCACTCGACCATCAGGGCAGGCACCATAACTAAGAGACAACGCGTTAATTCATGAGCTATTGGACTATTGGCAGGTGGTTATTAAGTTGTGTACA
>OZ012700.1:34697297-34769797 GCA_963942565.1 Maea johnstoni
GACAGCAGCATTGATTAATACCTGCGGCTAAAAGCAGAAGGATATTCTATGACACTGTCGGATTCTAGGCGACAGTCCCAATTTGGGCTCCCGCATTTAGACGGTGCTACTGATACTGTTGTTGTTGTTATTATTGTTATCATTGATTTATTGTTTTATTATTATTATTATCATAATTATTATTATTATTATTATTATTATTATTATTATTATTATTATTATTATTATTATTTTCAATATTATTATTATTATTATTATTATTATTATTATTATTATTATTATTATTATTATTATCATTTGTATCATAGTTATCATTGTTTGTTGCCGCTGTTGTTGTTGCTAGAACGTCAACTATTGCTACGGATATGGGTGGCTTTGAAATTTCACTCATGGTCACTTTTTCTGCCGAATCGTGGTTAGATCGTGACAAACCAATTACATATGTTGTCGAAAACGTGATTACTCGGATAACATGGATACTTTGCATGCAGTATTACTATCAATATTCTCCCTCGGCAAATTATTCTGCGATTTCATTTAGGCAGATGGGTGGTTTTGCGTTTTCTCTTCTCGTTCGCTGCCTCGACTTCTGCTTTAATCACGACATCAGCTAGCGTGAGCAGTACTAGTATTGATATTATTGCGGCAATCAGTAGATAGAAACCAGCATCTAGGTTCCAGAACCACTATGTAATTACACATTTTCTCGCTTAATAAAGCGCTAAGTACATACTATGCGTGTGCAACGCGTAGTAATACAATTGAACGAGCACCATTTTCCAGCCCAAGTCAATCTGTTTTGGGTTCTACGAGACATTAGTATATTCCGGCATCAATTCGAAGCCACGGGGAGCCGAACAATAGATCCCTCGCTCATGATTGTGATCCGTAGATTTATCGCCTTATTTGCGATTTTTCGCTTGATCCTCTTCTATTATGAATGTGCCCCGGCAGCATAGACAAATTACTCCCGAGAGTTGTATTGAAGAGAGCTCATTTTTATTCTAGCCTGACGCGCCACTTGTTGTTTTCATTGTCATCTTATGTCTTGGCCATTTCGCATGATTTTGGCGGATTCACCTTTCGGTGCGTATGGCTGCCCCCAGGGTCGAGCTAGTTAGCGCATGCGCAACCCAGGCTGCTCACCTATCTCGCATATGTTGTCCATCTTTTGCTGTTTTTGTTCATGCGGCAACTACATTGTACTAATATTCTTAGTATTGTTGTTTTCGTTGTTGTTTTTGTTGTTGTTGTTGTTTCGTTTGTTTGTTTTTGTTACAAGCGTCAATAATGGATGTGTAATTGGTGGGATTTGTAATTTCGTTTATCGTCACTGTATCTGCCATGTATATGCAAAATACCCACTAGACAGCTGTGAATGATTGGAGGAAAATGGAGTACCCAAACCACTAATTTACATAAATTCATGATGCTGTAGAGAGTACACAGTGCAGTGCCATGGAGTGATACAAAAGAATGAGATGACGTTCTTCCAGTGCATAGTTGGAAATTGGAGTTATGTCATGCACCATAAGGTTCTAAAAAACAGGAGTTGCATTAGCTAAGTGCTGGCCAAATCCATATTATCTAACGTATCTGCCATACATGTAGTACCAAAGTATGCTAACGGGGTGAAAGAAACATTGGGCCATAAGCTAAGTGCTGGCCAAATCCATATTACCTAACTTATCAGGCAAGAAGTACCAAAGTATGCTAACAGGGTGAGGGGAGGATTCGGCCAAACAAATCAGATACCGAATGATGATACCCGAGGGTTATTGACGGCTATCTCACAAATATGTGAATGTATACATATATATATATATATATATATATATATATATATATATATATATATATATATATATATATATATATATATATATATATATATATATATATATATATATATATATATATATATAAATAAATATATTTATATATAGAGAGAGAGAGATGTATATATATATATATATATATATATATATATATATATATATATATATATATATATATATATATATATATATATATATATATATATATATATATATATATATATATAAATAAATATATTTATATATATATAGAGAGAGAGAGATGTATATATATACTGTTTACCGTGTTAATATTGCGCATATGAAATAATGCGCCCAGCAGATAACTGCCTTTTATGCGCAGTTTAATCATTGCGCATTGATAACCTCAGGATCAAGTTGTGTGAGGGAGCCAAGGGTATGCAACCTAACCGGCTTTTGGGTAGGGTGGTGTTGCTATATTCAAGCCTGCCAGCCCCTTACGGATGCCAGATGCTGCCGGTAGTATAGACAAGTGCAATCATTATTTCGTCACCAGCACCGAACAGTGTTATCCTGGTTGCAATGAGTAACCCTGATTAGTGGTTACCGGCATGTTTGATCACACTCGGGTGTGCGAGTTGTCTTCATCGTAATTGAACTCAGTACCAGCAGAGGCCGCGAAGGGTCTTCATGTTGAATGACAAGCTATTATATCAGTGTGTTGAACGATTAAAAAATAGGGATCCAATATCCAAATAATAGTGCGCAGTTTAATAAATGCGGACTGCATGGGTGCGCAAAGTACGCATTAATTAAACTGCCTTAATATTAACACGGTATACAGTATATATATATATATATATATATATATATATATATATATATATATATATATATATATATATATATATATATATTTATATATATAAATGTATATATATATATATATATATATATATATATATATATATATATATATATATATATATATAAATTATATATACATATATATATATATACCTATATATATATATATATATATATATATATATATATATATATATATATATATATATATATATATATATATATATATATATATATATATATATATGTATATATATATGTATATATATATATATATATATATATATATATATGTATATATATATATATATATATATATGTATATATAAATATATATATATATATATATATATATATATATATATATATATATATATATATATATATATATATATATATATATATATATATATATATATATATATATATGTATATTTTGCACTGATTTTACCAAAGGTTGGTTCATATGGTATAAAGTCCTTCCACTACATAGGTGCCAAAATCTGGAACTCTTTGCCAGACGGGATCCAGACTACGTTCAGTAAATTTCTTTTTAAAGTGAGTTGCAAAAACATTTCATGTCAGTCCTCTCTGAGTCATAAAAAAGGAATTTCATCAATTCTAGTCCGAATGTTTGTATTACACTATATGATATTATTGTTATGTCAATCTTGAGCAGTGGAGTTGATCATAACATGTGTGATGTGATGCCATTGGACTCTGGGCAGACTGGGATCACTATGGAAATAAGTTTTTTAACTTTTAGCGTATATATCCTGTGTCTGGTTAGAACTATATTGCATAGCAGTAAATGACTCTCCATCTAGTCACCTTTATATATGATTTTTTATGTGCAAAATGCTATGTAATATACAACTAGACCGAATAAAATCAAATAAAATCAAATCATACTGAAACCTAAAATGTGATGAATAAGATCATTTAGGAATGAAAAATGAAAGAATCAAAAGGTCAATCTAATTGCTAGCTTGAAGCTTTTTCTTAATTGGCTGTAAACGGCTGTTTTGTCTCCTTTCATTCAGGTCAATCCGTTGTAAAATTGAGAGTAATGACATGAATGATATATTGCATGTATAACAAAGAGAGATACATAAATTACAAGGAACTTTTAACAGGGACAATAACAGATTGAACATCAATGATCTATAATTACAGCATACACAATCGTAAAGACATGATTTACTCAGTCAACCATCTCTAACATCAAAGATCATCTTCAATGGAGTTCCACCTTGATGGAAGTTGTGTTGGTCTAATGAAAATTTGGCTAGTATATTTTCTTTAATCATCTGACTATAAAGCTTGCGTCTAACTTGCACTAATGCAAGGGTGCCACCTCTTTGCCTGTTTCTATAGATTTTTTCATGAGCGGCTAAAATTACAGTATCTATAGCAATATTCATTGGGACGGTACCAAATATCTTATCCATATCTGAAAGTTTGAAGTGTCTATCAATCACCTTTCTTATCCAACATTTAATGCTTCTCCAGAATCGAAGATATTCGTTTATATTCAACCGCTCAGCTTTTTTGGCAAAATGAAATACATCCTGCAATAACAAATATCATCTATAAAGTAAAATAAATCACTCCCATTTATCACTGGTGATCTGCCATGTTTCTCTAACGTATCATATTGCAAAATAATCCAACATCGCTCCGGTTCTCAAGATTGAGAATTGCCTCTGCCAAGTTGTTATGCGAATAAATCATGCGCAGTTCAAACCCATACCTATAAATCATGTTTGGCTGTATTTCTCACCGTCAGAAATATATGTAGATGTTGTAAAATCATATTCACTATAATAGGGGTAGCCTTTATAAAGCACGAATAGATTTCCTGACCTTTTTTAGGTGTAACCGCCTGACACAGATAGAAGTTGTTTTGATAATTATCTCATGATTGGCAAAATTCTAGGCTTTTGATTGGTCAATTGGAGGGTAATACGAGGCTGTATTAACCTCTCAGAATCCTGTATTAACCTCCCAGTATTCTTTATACTAACCAGCTGCTTTTTAGGTTAGGGAGAGTTGAGCATTGCATCAAATGATTATGCCCATGATGCAATTCCCAATTCTCCCTACCCCCTAAGTGCATGATGCAATCACCGATTCTACCAAACATTGCAGGATGGCTGCCCCAGTAGCATACAATGCTCTGCTGCTAGAACCAAATTGTATTTATGTATGTATGTTCATTCTTATTACCTATGCAGATGTCAAGGGGCAATCATGAGATAAATTCGTTATCAACTGTTTTGGAGTATGATACAACTTATATCTCGCAATCAGAGGGCTGTATCACCCTCGGCTGCGCCTCGGGTGATACAGCCCTCTGATTGCGAGATATAAGTTGTATCATACTCCAAAACAGTTGATAACTAATAGTATTTGATGAAAAAGGCTTGTTCGAATTTTCTTTGGCAGTACCACTTTAAATATATTTCATATATTTCTCAACTTGGTGATTTAAGTTTTAAAGTTAACGATGTTTGACTTTGATCGCCGAAGGGTCTAAGGCTTTGCCACCGCTAGATATATCGTAGCTGTCTCTCAACACTCAACGGGTTCGAACTCCGCCGCCGGGGACAGCCATGTGACAAAGTTGCCAGTGATTCGTGGTTAGGCGGTTGGTAGCGCCAGGCACCACTTCAACACAATTTGGCTTATAAGTGGATATAAAATCACATTTGACTGTTACTGTATTGTATTGTATCTTTATTGACATACTTGCAAGTATAAATTGATACAAACACAAAAATAAACAAATAAATAACAGTACAGAACAAACATAGATATAATTGCTACTAAGGGTATACCGAAAATGCCTGTCAGCTGGTGTGGTTCCAACATTAAAGTGGGTGCATCATATTTATCACTAGCTGAGCATAGAGACATTATTACAGGACACAGGAAAAGATGAACAGATTTAAACTAGCAAAAGTACTCAGGCGTGAACCCTTTAGTACTTGCCTGAGTCTAATACGTTAATACATTAGTCTAGAATACACAAACTGAGTAATTAAACTCCCATCAGGACCAGATACAGTAACCTATCCTACTCCGGCCCTGTCTTTTGATACACACGTCAACCTGTACATTTTACAGATGTACTTCCCAGATATGCACCATATTGAATACATCTCAGCTTGAGTGAGCCCCTTAATTGGTCTACCTATTAGCCACCCAAAAACCTCTTGTGGCCTATCAGAAAATAAATCATCGATACGTGAATCACACAGGGATAGTTCTTTGTACATTTACACCTTGTATTCTCCATACACGGGCACTGCATAACTATGAGGAATAGGTCTTCTTTCAAGTACAGATCGCATTCTGAGCAAACCCTGTGACTAAGGACAAGGCCCTTCAGGCGGATATCGTCGCACTTAAGCCTACTGGCATGGCTCACCAGTTTAGCCATCGTTTCACATATTCTTAATAAAGTAGGAAATTTGTCAGACATCTCCCACCAACCAGGTATTTGGTTTGAAACATAATTTTGATCAACAAGTCATTATCTTTTTTGATAATTACAGTAGACGACCAGTAAAGGTCTTCCAACATCCAAGCCCTGTCCCACACATATTTAGACCAGCTTTTTTTTAGTACATAAGGTCTTTCTACCACATGTCATATCAATAAGAGTATTCACCACGCCCATTCTAGACGCAGCATTATATATTTCAAACGTTGGGCTACTGTGTACATTCTCAGCTATTATACCTCTGTCTTGTTCAATAAGCTTTGTCCTTTCGACAAATACCTGTCTAATAATACTCTCATCACTTAGACGTAGAATGGTCAAAGCAAATAGCATCTTCTTTATAAGGATATAAGTAACTAGCCTCATCCAACCAAGCCCAAAAGAACTGCATGAGTTTGGTGCTCGCGGTGGGAATCGCTGGATGCGTTTCCCAATGTGAACCTGGAATTGGTTTAATTTATCATAATCTGCTTCAGAAAGACACCAGATCTCAGAGCCAAAAGAGACGATTGGCACGACGATAGTCCAATAAATTATGTTACAAGTCAACATAGTAAGGCCGTTTTTTCTTATGCCAAGTCCTGCACAAGCATTAAAAGCTCTTCTTGCCTTGGTGATTTTTTCTTCAACTCTATTGTTGTCATCCTTATAAAGACACACCTTAACGCCGACATGGTCATAGCACTGTTTCTCTAAGACCCTATCGTTGCCTAATTTAAAAAGTCTGTGACTCTGACCTCCGGAAGCTACACTGTGATACCCTGTTGTTTAATGTAGTGGGAAGTTTATACTACCTGGTCTTGTGGGCTATTTCAGATATGATGCCAGAGGAAATGGGTATGTGTGAAACCGTAGCCTCTATATTATGCGACACAAGCCTCCTCCAAACTACCGATTACAGGTTGAAAGGGAAAACATTTGGGTACAAAATGTGCAGTAGATGCGATTTTGGAATCCAGGAAGATGCCAGGCATGTCCTAATGCAATGTCCCTTCTATAGCGAAGAACGTAAAAACCTATTTGATTCCCTGGAATTAGTAAGTGATATATGGAAGAACGAAATTAGTCACAATGGTCATGATATCCTACATATCCTACTGGGGAAGCAACCAGAAAACATATCGTGTTGCGACATGCTACCTATATGGATTACAGCTGGTGAATATGTAATGGACATTTATAAAAGTGATCAAACTCTTCGTATTACACCAGCAAGGATGAAAAGAGTCTTGAATAGTAACTCAACGATTTCTTACTGCTTTGTAATATAGGGATTAAGATTGGGCAGATGGCCTTGTGGTGATTTATAGCTGAGGCTTGAATGTCCTTTGGTTGACTGAGGCCGGTAGGCCGAAGCCAACCAAAGGACATTCTGGACGAAGCTATAAATCACCACAAGGCCATCTGCCCAATCTTAATGACTATTATAGCACGCCAGAATTTACAAAGTGTATTGATACTCTTCAATAACTTATGATTTGATGGAAGTACCAGTAAGGGGCTTGGCAGCCATCTTGTTTAGTCGTCTGCTTGGAGTCAGAGGCAGAGCATCATGGGAGCTTTTTTTAGCCATATTTTTTTTTCATCATCATTTTTATTATTTTTTTATGGGTTCAATGTATGGGGCATATGAATTAAACTACAAAAAAGACCTCAGCTTAGTAAATTTACATTTATTTATATACTTTTATTTGATTTTTATGCCTGAATGTTTCGTTACCATAGCAACAGGCATTGCGCAGAATCCCGGCCTTAAGGCATTGCGCAGAATCCCGGCCTGGGCCTCCTTTTACTTGGCATAGTCAAAATATAATGTTGGGACAATGCCACACCCAAGTGCTATAATTCACCTCCAGGCCGCCAGGGGCGTCGTAACACAGCCCATATTGACCGTGTTATCTTAATCCTTAATCGTTAACTTAGCCTGGTGCTACCCGTTTTTACCATGTGCTACCTGGTTATGTTTTATCGCTCAAGTATTTCCATCACTCTCTCTTATACATGCAAACCGAATTCTATTGAGAGATGCCGGATGCCCCCACAGGCGTACACACCCTAGAATCCTATGTAAATAAGCAATAGTCACACTTTTCATAGAATGTATTTTGTTCGGTTTATTAAGTTCTTGCTTACCTTTATTTATTTCTAATTTATCATGTGTGTTCTACTTTATGTTCTGTCGCTTAAGTTCATAGTAGGTGTAAACATGCCTGTACGGCACATGTAATGGTTGTATGCGTTTACGGGTGTCGTGATAATTGTAATTTAGCATCATTGTACGGGCTCGTTGCTAAAGAAAATCATCGCACTCTCATCAACACATATATGGTCGTACAGGGTTGACTTGGAAATGGCCATATTGGGGGTGGGTGGGGGTGGGTCGTATAGCGGGTTTGTACGGATGTCGTACGGCACTTGTTCTGGCTCCCTCATATTTTTCCTGTGTAATTGCTTAAACATTTAGGCTCGCAGCAGCATGAACAGCATGAACATTTCTGGTACATTTTTTAAAAATAAAAGCATAATTTGAATGATATTTCAAGGATAATTATTTATCCGCACAATACCGACAACTTTCCTTCAAATAGTTTGTTAAATCATCCTTAATTCTAAAGTTATTGTCAAATCTATTGCATATTCAGACAAAAGTTGTATAGGAACTTTCGGCATGAAAACAAGCATTAGTAGGGGACGTGTGGCTTTAAAGTGGCTATCGGTACTGACATCACTGCTACCAAGAGAGTTGAAATGACAAAACCTTTCCTGACGTCAATAACAATCATCGACCAGTTTCATTTCACTGAGGGAATTAGTGCACACCGTATCATCTTCGCCAGGTACTCGTTTCTTCCAATCGGCAAATTTACTTTCCGATATTGGCCAATTGAAATCTGGCACACGCAAAAGGTCGTGTACTCAATTTTCAAATCTATTTTCAGTGTGGACCAAATGGAATTTGGATTGTCTTACCATTCATTTCTCCGACGACTCACGGGACAACTCTTCCGAGCGGGATAAACCTCGTGTATTAAGTGTTTAACATAGGGACATAACGGTCAAAAGAGATGGATAAGGGTTGTAATTTGTACTGATAGATGATGTTGTTATTCTTTCACTACAGAATATGTTTGGATAGTAAATTACATTTTTTGCCACATTGAAGTCAAATCGAGAAATCAGGAATAAGCAGGAACATAAAACATTTTATGAAACATATTTTGATCCAGAAGCTAACATGGTAACAGCTATGTCATCAGGTTGCCGCACGCAAGGATGGGTGGTAAAAAATGTAGTTGCAGTTGTATATTGCAAACACCGCTATGACGCATGCGTCATGCGGATGTGTTGCTGCAACCACTAGTCCTATTTAACGGTTATTTGCACTTAACTTTGACATTCCTGATTTGCCAAGAAGTGCATGTTACGGCAATTTAGAGGCGCCTCTTGGACTATCGTGTGGGCAAACTCAACCTTTTCTGGCCCGAATCACTATCGAGCTTATCTACAATTGCAGGGCGCTCACACGAAATGGTGATGGTTTCGCTTACGAAAAAGGAGATTTCAATTTCTTTCCATACCTAATGCACGCCAGTATTGATTGACATCTCTTTTACTGCAAAGCTAGGATTCAATTAGTTTAAACATTTCCCGTCCACATTCGTATGCACACATTAACAACAAAACAGAAAGTAGTCGGCGCAATTTGTGGATTTCTGGACTTTCCAGTCCAAATTTTGCACAACTATCTACATGAAAGTTGAAAATCGGTCGTACGACTTGTGTATTTAGAGATTAGTTTTGACTTCTGTTTCACTATTGTATTATCCTTCCCTAGTTTTGTTATAAATGCATTCCCTTACCATCGATTAAGATTGATACATTGGCCATACATTTCTTCTGTTTTATCGTATTCAATTTTGTCGCCCCATGTCCTGTCCCTCTTAATATAGCAATTATGACGCATGGCAGAAACCAAAAGTAAAGTCCCTAGTGAGGGGGATTTGGTAAATTAAATGCTACCAAGATGAGACATTTATGTACAGAGACTATCGATTCGTGCTGAATGGGAATGTAATGAATAATGTCTTAAAGAGACCTGTGGGTGATTGTTGCGCGTTTTGATGAAGAAAGGTACCTTTATTAAGTTATCAATATGATTGTTTTCACAAAAGAACGCACAACTGAACAGAGTTTACTCTACAATACAAAGGGAGCAGGGTTGCTGCCTGTATCCTAATAGCTTATCTTTGTATACCTTTGAGTTTTCTGGTAAAGTATATTATCAACAACATCCGTTGTGTGTGTGTGTGTGTGTGTGTTTATTGTGTGTGTGTGTGTGTGTGTGTGTGCGGGCTGGTGGGTGGGTGGTTGTGTGTGTTGCGAACCTTTTTTGACTTGAGTGAACGTCAGCATATTTTTCTATAACTTTTATTGCACCTGGCAGCCTGCAGTCTGAACAGGTCAATGGAGGTCGTATATGTCCACGGACGAACTTGGTGATACAACTTCAATGCGAAGAAGAGCGGGATCCTGGTGTTTGGGGAGAGCAAAAGAGTAAACGAACGAAATAGGTTGGAAAGAACATGCATGCTTGGTCCAGATAAAGTCCCAGAAAAGTCTGACTATGAACATGTTGGTGTGAAGCTAAGTATCCTTATTGATGACGCATCTGGTGTGGAGGAGCGTCTGGCTAAAGCGCGCCGTGCTCTAAACGCAATTTCAGGTTTGGGAATCAGGAAGAATGGCCTGACAATAGCTTCTGTTCAGTGTTCTTTTTTGGTCCAAAATAGTACCTATTGCCGCGTTTGGGGCCGAGTTGTGGGTACTAAACGACAAAGTAATTAAACTTCTAGAGGATTTCCAAAATTTTGTTGGCAAAAAGATCCAGAGATTTTCCCCTAAGACCCCAAACTCGTGTGCCTACTATGGGCTAGGGTGGATTAGACTGGAAATATGTATAGAGGTAAAGAAATTACTTTTTCTCAGGTCCCTGACTTGCATTGAAAATGGTGCTATTAATCCCCTTTTAAACATTTGTATTGGACATTTTCTCGCAAACCCCGAACTTTGCCAGGAGAACTCATTCAAGAGTCCTGTCTATGATCTTTTTAACACCGCCATCACTTTTGGCTGTTTTAATGACGTGCAGAATATGGTACAATATGGTCATTTTTGGAGTAAACAGGTATGGAGAGATTGGGTATGGGCAAAAGCATGGCAGTTATAGGACGTTTTCTGGTGTATTAGTACAAGGTGCCAAGTCTTACTTTACTAAATAATGTCTGCTCCTCAAGTAGATATATTATCTGGTGGCAACTGGCAGCTGCGTATCACCATCAAATAATGGTCAAATTGATATGTGGAGCCAGTCTTTTTAAGGTTGATGATGTCAGGCTAAAAGGTTTACCAGCTGACCTGAGTGCATATGATGATTAGAATCACATGATTATGCAATGCCCATCTACTCAAACTATGCGCAATATAATGTTCGATGAGCTCTGTAACGCGCATGGAGGCCAATGTCAAAATGTACTTAAAGCAGGAAACGATATTTTTCTCACTTTGATGGGCAGACAACCAAATGATGTCCCTGCTGAAGTGATGATAGAGTTCTGGCTACTAGCAGCAAAACACATTGCAGCAATGTATAGGGGCAGAATGAAGAAAGGTATTGCCTAATCATACCCTAATGAACACATATGATTGCTTTTATGATTCCTGACTGACCCCATTTCCGACCGATAAAAACCCTATTTATTTCATTTCTCCCCTTTTTTGTTATAACTCCGGTGTACATAATACCCTGATTTATATTATGTTTTTGCGTTTGATGTTATATTACCAACCTATATTTTCGATGTACTGTACTTTTATAGCTGATGCTGTAGTCAAAAAAATACATATACATACACATACATAAACATAAACGACAGTGATTACATCAATACTATTTGTATAATAATGCACATATGGCAATCAAGTATCTATATTACATAGAATTGCAGGTGGGGTTGATTATAGTCCTGACAGTGCGTTATAGAATGTTGATCATTTCCCCCAAGACGTTTTCTACAGTGTCCGATATTGTACCGAGGTATATTCTAATTGACATTGTTGGCACAATTCCTAAGTGTCTGTATGATTGTTTTATGTAAAGGGCTTGGTATAGTATGGTGAGTACTGAACATTGCTGAAGAATAAGTAGTGTGAATCTAGGTTACAGACTTGTATGGGAGGCTTGTTTCATTTTCTTAAAGTTGCAGGTGCATTCTCGTTGTCATTCTCGTTTTACCGGCTATAAATCAAGCGTATGCTGTTTATTGCGGCTACCTTTGTGATATATATTGTGTTATTCCATAGGAATCTAAAGAGCAGAGAGGTTGAAGTATAGCACTCTAATCATAGCCAGTAAAAGAATATACTTCAATGAAATGATCACAAAATGACTCTAAAGCCATTGCAAAAGTTATAGACGACCTTTGCATTAGACACATGATGACAAAAGTGTCAGCACATAGATTTGCTCCAGACCAATGAAAATATTTACAAAATTAGCGATGAGCTACCTGATTGCTCTGACATATACCTGGACATAAGCCTACCTCAACCCTAACCTCTTCAAACCAATACACAGGAGAAGGTGATCATATGTAAATCTCCCTTGGAAAATGTACATTGCACCCGATACCTGCATGGATCATCAGAGATGCTAAAACAGCTTCTCAGACAGTATTGATGCTTCACTGAGGTCAAGTGAAGTACCTACATCTAGGAAATCAGCTGTGGTCACCGCCCTGCTTAAAAAAGCTATATTAGACCCTGAGATACTAAAAAACTATCGCCTTGCAGCAAACTTTCTTTTGTATCAACGGTTTTAATGTGGTTGGTTGCTCAGCGATTGACAAGTTACATGTACATGTACATGACAGATAACAATCAACATGCATATCTTCAATCTGGATACAAACGCGGTCACAGCACAGACACAGCACTGGTGAAGGTACAGAATGACATCATTACAAGCATTGACTAGCATGGAATTGTTATTCTGATTCTGCTGGACCTAAGTGCAGCCTTATATACCATTGACCATGATGTGCTGTTTTCTAGAATGGACGTCACTCTGGGTTTATGAACTCTTGAGTGGTTCTGTTAATACCTGTCTGATCGTACTTTTCAAGTTCAGATAGATGATTCATTCTCTGCATCACGGGATATCTTATGGTCTGTACGACAAGGTGATGATCCCCTGTCCTCTTGGTTTACCCCCTACTCTAATGTATACTGATAGGAAAAAAATGTCTAGAACTCCATGCTTAGGCGGATGATATACAATAATACATCTCTATCTAACTTGTCAAACAGCGTGCAGTTAACATAGGGGTTGCAAAGTTGACAAAACAGAGGTTCTGGTTATGAGTATTCCACAGATGCAGGCGAAATTTCTATTCCTAGTATTGCCATAAATGGTGTAATAGTACCTGTTGTTATTTAAGGCCGTGATGCTGGTGACACACTCAAAATAAGACAACTCCTAGTTTAGCACTCCTGTTCCCTTTCTAACAATAGTTATCTAATCCCTGAGGTCTTGGTGTTTCAAATATAAGTTTTCTTTAACTTACCTGCTTGAGCTGACCTCAATATAAACACAGTTTCAATTTTACAGTGTTTTACCTCAAATGAGGTTTTCTTGATCAATAAAGGTTCATTTGATTTATAAATACCAAACATGTCTGCTAAATACTAGGCTAGGGCAACTGGAAGGCAGATTTGGAGATCCTGCAAGAGAATACCTTACAGCACGCGATTTTGGTGGAAATTTTACTTACGAAAGTAGGTCAACATGTCTGTCCATTGTGACCTACTTTCTTAGGTAGGAGTTGTCTTATTTTGAGAGTGTCACCAGCATCACAGCCTTAACCAGTCAGTGAGCTAGGTGCTGTTTTTGATCCAAATATGAATATGTCTGCACATGTATCTAAAGTGATCAAGTCTGCAAATTACCATCTTAGAAACATTGAAAAAATAAGAAAATTTCTTTATTCGCAATACTGATACAACCAAGAGTGCCATTGTCTCACTGGCAAACCACGCCATGACTATTGCAATGGACTTCTCTGTGGTATTACTGATAAGCTACACTGTAAGAAGGATCGGTAAAGATTCAACTACATGTAGTTTGGAGTTTCATTGACCTGAAAATTATTAACCTTTGTATAATTTTGGTGAACATTGCATTCATTACTTATCACTAGGTGAACATCTTCCCAAATATTTTTTCATTGATAAATGATTACCCGCTGGAAAGGTTAAGGTTCACCTCAATCAGAGAACCTTCAACATTTTTCAGTGAACCTCAACATTTCAAGGTAAGGTTTACCCATTCCAGTGAATGTCACAGTAAAACGTTTACCTTCTTGGGTAAGCGTTTAACAGAGGATTCGATATTTGAGACTTCCTGTCGCCCACACCAACCAAAGACCACATGTTCAATTGGTCAGGGTGATGACCTCAGACAAAGGAACTACACTTAGCAGTGACCCAGATACTAGTTTTAAGTTACCAAGTTGTGGCGGGCAGTTTGAGGCTGGATTGTTAGGACTGTACTGAGAGGTTTTAGAGACACTATGCAGGAATATCGTATGTGCTTTTATACACATCTTCGAACATTACGTGACTAATGCTGTTTGTAACATTGGAATGAATTCTTTACTATTATACTTGGTGTGTTCTTCCGATGTATAGAACATGCACTGCCATAAGTTAGAACACTAAACCACGCTTCAGTATTTACTGTAGAAGGATTTTATGGTGTAGAGATAATCTTAAAATCTCGCACAATTAAAGTGAATTCATATCCATAGCATGTTTCAGTGTCTATACGTAAAAACAGGAGTCGTAAACCTAGCAACACCATTTTGTAATAAAGGCGAAGAGGAAGATAGAGAAGAAGAAACATGCAGGAAAAGAACTTTATAAGTCATGTTTAGACAACAAAGAATATACATATTGATAAATGGACTGCCGTGGCATTTTTATTGTAGATGTATGTTTTATGTACTTCATAGCGTACTCGATGTTAGTATGTTGTAAAGGTCATGCATCACAATAATGAACCCTCCCCCGAAATAAATGTTAACCCCATCCGATATTATCAGGTTACATCTAAACCTAGGCAGGAAAAAGTTAACCCACTGCACACAAGTAATGGTCTACCTGCCCTGCCATGGAAGTCGGAAATGTTAACCTGGTACAAATTTGTCAGGGTTAAAGTTTACCCAAATCGGGTCATTCGGGTGAAGCTCAGTTGCAACCAAATAGGGTAATTATTACAGTGTACTGTACAGGCTCCGGGAAGTTCAAAACAATGCACCACGCCTTTGGAATTTGGAACAACGTTCATTCCGTTTTCTGTCATATATAAGATACATCCCCTCTAGCCATTCCTAAGTTGTGACCAATAGATCACTAGTCACTTTCTCACTTTATCAATCGATTCGCATTTGAGAACTTCGGCAGTAGTTATAGACCGGTAGCAATCTTTGCGCAATGCATTAGACCACTTGACTATCGGAGCAGCCCGTAAAATGACTGCTACCAATGCTATGTGCAAGAGAACCATTTAGGCAACTTTCCTCAAAGATCCCAACGTGTAATAAAGTTTAGTGTTTTGCACACGGCACTAACCGTTCACATATGGTCCCAAAGTGACATAAAAATTAGTGTTTAGCACACGGCACTAAATGTTCGCAAACGTCATTAGCGAGTCGATGCCTGGTTGGAAAACAGCAGCACATAAACCGTTGTAAGATTAAAACACTGAATAAATCAATAGTATGGCCATTATTCCTGTTTTAATCCCACTACTTGGCCGAGCAGAACACGTACCTTTACTCGCTTACTGCACCCAAGGTGCTCGTCGTCACTTTAGCAGTAAGGGGCTGTGAAGTCTGATTCAGGACCCAGGCGGCCAGAATTTACACCTTTCTCGGCTACCTTAACCCATTAATACTCAAAGCAGCTGTCTGACAGTTTTCTTTTCGAAATCTCTTAGGCGAACGCATTGTTGGCAAAATATTTGGAGGGGGTATGTGAACAACACTTCTTCAAATATTGGTTAATTTTCTTCTTAATTTCTTGATTATTTTCAGATGTATCACAGATCCAGACGAAAGTATAAAAAGGAACTCTTCAGAATGACTGACGTAACCAATGGGCAGTGTGTGTATCTTTGGTCTAAAAAATATGAACGCAATCATCAAACATAGTAATATCTAAAGATTATTTCTATTTGAACAGTTATATTCATTACTAGCAGCATTTCTTTACACTTTACTTTGTTATCAAGCTACATGTATTTCTATATTGCATTATGACTATCCTTTCAAAAACAGACCTTTACTCTTGGTGATAACTTGTCCTTGAAAGCATTTCAGAAGGTTTTCGAGGTCATAAAATAAATCTGAATTTGACCTCCATATCTCCTTCTAATAACTTCAAAGTTAGTGCGTCCATCCCCTGCAATACTCAGAGGTATACTATATTGCGGCACTTTCTAAATGTAACTTTGGTCATGAATGAGTTAAAGTATCAAACTTTCATGTCGATGCGTAGGACAAATCGTAAGTTAGTGTCTCAACACTAATGACTAAACAAAGAAAATTGAACTTGTCCCCTGTCAATTAGGTAATTACTAAGTTGCTCTGCATTTTCCCTACAAATTGTTGCATTTTCATGCGTATTCATGAGGAGAAAACGTGCTTTTCTTCTAAATTAATCCATTAAAACAAAGGCCAGTGCCCTCCCCTTCCCCAGGCACGGGAGATGGTGAAAACGTGATATGTGTAGTTGCCTCTTTTCACTATTCTTTCTCGTACAACTTTTGACACATACATACACACATGCATGTAAGTGCATACGTGTATGCAACATATACACATACTTACTTCCAAAAAACATACATGCACGAATTCATACACAAGGATACATGTGTATATATATATATATATATATATATATATATATATATATATATATATATATATATATATATATATATATATATATATATATATATATATTGTTTTGTCATTAACTGCACAGCAGCTTTTTCTGTTCTACTAGATCTAGTGTTTCCTGTTTACATAGTGGTCGTTATTTCACCTATATTGAAATGTATGAAATTATTTTGTTTATGTGATCATACATGTACAGTCAACAAAGATTCATTCATTCATTTACATTCAAATTTGGAACTATACCTTTTGTCACTTGTTCTGTCATGTTGTGACTAAGTCGTGACTAGCCAGTTGTAACTGGTCGATGAAGCCGGAGTACCCAGCGAAAACAACTGCTTAACCCGTAATCACTGGCAACCTTCTCACATGCTTTTAGCTTTGACACCAAGGGCGTGAGGCCATTATG
The DNA here is from genome assembly GCA_963942565.1 of Maea johnstoni. Taxonomy (NCBI): domain Eukaryota; kingdom Metazoa; phylum Annelida; class Polychaeta; order Spionida; family Magelonidae; genus Maea; species Maea johnstoni. Next base: position 34,714,896 of record OZ012700.1, read on the forward strand.
TTGCCCAGTCACAAACGTGGGGACTAGGCGTACGGTCGTGTTATTCCCCATTTTGTTCGCATGAATATAGTTCAGTAACTATATAGCTTCACTGAAAGTTGTAATTGTTATTGTAAGTTGTCATTAGTCGGTAGTTTTCGGCTACCATGGTTTCCTCAACCATTGCATTCTGGCTAGAAGTCTGTATGCCTAAAATGACAGAAGACGTCACCATAAACAAAATAAATCTTAAAATGTGTTTTAAAGATTAATCAGCCAAGTTATATGCGAATCTCAGATATCCCGTACATGTGTTGCGACAACCAATGCTACTTAATTAAATAAGTTATTATATAGAGTGCACAGAAGATGTTACGCCCTACGCCAAGAAGGATTGGGCTTATGCTATTTGCCTTAGGTGCATTGTGCCTTATTTTCATAGAGACGGGAGATCCGTAAACACTGAGCTTATTAAGCACATGAGATTCCATCTAAGCTGGATTGTGGAAATGCCATGTATGTAATGAGAGACGTCCGTCCATTAGGCAGATAGAACTATTGCGTTAAATGTCACATTCTGACAACAACCTTACTATCTGCAAAGGGAGGAATTACAGTCACTGTTGTACATTAAGCAAAATTGCGCAACAGATCCATCTTTTACAGGTGTAACAACATTTATTGACTTTTAAGGTTACTGACCAGGTAGAAATAATTGATATATTGTTGGAAATTTTCAATATACTTGATGAAGTCGTTGGCGTTTTTCGCGGGTACTCCAGTTTGCTCCAGAATTAATAGCCGGCTGGTCATGATGTTTCTTAAATGCCAGACGAAATGACAAGAATGAAATCATAAATTATTCAGGCATTATCGCGACTAGCTAGTTCTAAATAGAGATGGAAAACAGAGTTCCAGGGGAGAGCCACAGACTCGCGCCGTGTCACCGACAACTTTCTCACAAGCTATGTGCCGGATTGGAGCACGTACAGTGATGGCAGACAGCGCGCAATAAGTAGCGAACGATAAGAGTGATTGGGGCTGTAAAGGCACATCTACACACAGAAGCCATTTAGTGCCATTGGAATATTACCGAAAGGTGCTAAGAGTTCAAGAAGAAAGAAGAAAAGGGTAGAATAAAGAGCCTTTAGATCCAAGGTGGACCAGGGAATCTTTTAGATGCACAGTATTAATAGACAGGTCGACACATTCCCCTTCTTTTATAAAGCGCGCAGGGTGCCACACCAGCTTAGGGTTCCACGGGGAGTGCCAGCTCCTGTTGCACACCAGTGAGCAAGCCAATAATGAGAGGTTGGGGATGTTTATAGAGCTGAGCGATAAAATATTAAGATTGATCTAAGGTCGATAAAGTCTCTTGTGACAGTAACTCAGTATGTACACACGACGAACCTCTCTTACATGCCCCTTGGGACTGAGAAATGAAATTATTATCATCCCACCAACTGCTAAGTAATGCCTCGAGGAGTTGTTCCTTTTAAAACTGCATACTAGGGTTTTGCCATTGAAGAGAGGAACTTGGATTCCGCCTCTGAAATTTGGAGATACCGGTATCTATTCAATTTGTTTGGCCATATTAAGAACCAAGGTATGTATGAATGCTTAAATAATTACCAGCGTAGAAAATCTCTCCACTACTGATATCGTCAAATCCACCCGCCTTTTTAAAATGTAGGTTTTTGATAGCATCAATAATTTCACTTTCTGAGAATGAATGTTCCAAAAAGGTATCAACATTATTCAGGATGTTGAAATGACTAACATCTTCCGTGACGATGTTGAAATGATCATCATCAAATCTGTCATCTATTTTTGGGACACATAATTTTGAAATATGATCCCTCCGTATTTCAGGAATGTCGTTGAGGTCATATAGTACTTTCCCTTATAGATAGATATAGATAGATAATCTTTATTTCAAGTCGGTAATAATTTTACAAAGTAAACACGAGCTGCCAGGGCTCTTGGCCGACTACAAAATAACAATTCAAAATGTAACATACATGGTGTAACAGCAATATAAATGAGAAGTAGAGGGGAAGTAAGTTGGCACACATTAGTTGACATACGTTTATGATTTTGGAGTAAAATAGCAGATACTACTGCTCGTTTACTGGTATTACTTAAAACAGCAGAGAGTCCCTTCAGCAAAAGTTTTATTTTTAAAATTACCGCAGGATTTTCTTTTAGGAGAAGCCAGAACAGAGATCTATCAAGGCCAGATCTTATCGCGTCATTCAGTTGCTGGTTTTCTAAGACTTTGCCAAAGGTTATGATTTTTGTTGAGGGCTTTTTAGCACCTTTTTGTGGACTTTGAAAAGGAGGAGCCACTGTCTCCTGTGCAACCTGCTCTTTTCCACCTTCTGTACTTGAGACCTTTTTCACGATTTAGTACGGCCAGTATCACATTCCATTGTATTGTATATTTATTGACTGTACTTATGCATGCACAAAATCAAACGGTATAAAACTTATGTCCATAACGATCTATGACATATAACATAAACATCAATAGAGAAACCCTTATGCAGTAGTAAATTCCTCTAAAGAGAGAGGACAAATTGTATATTTATACATACTATAGGGGGGCTAGACAGAATTATACAGTCTGTGTCTTCATTTGGCCACAGTTTCTCCCATACCACTTTTCTCCACTCCCTTTTGTGTAGAAGTACCCATTCTTGATCATTTTCATACATATATCGTTTAGACCTATGACAATAATTACATTTAATATCTCAAAAATGTGACTGTTATGATCGTTACGCCTATTTCAACGAACATATGGCCGAAGGTGTGGTTTAAAATTGAAAGTAGGAACACGTGCAACACAATTAACCAGAATTTGGTCTATACTCATCGGACTAGGGTAGCAATGTTTAATAAGAGTGTCATTTCCCTTACTAGAATCTCTCCCAAGGGGATAGTATAAAGGTTAAGATTTTCGTTCTCCAATCATTTCTTCCTTGTTTAACTTTAAAAGATAATGAAGAAACGGCGTTACTTCTGACTGATGAAAGGGCAAGACAAGTGAAAACAGGGCGGTGATCAGAGCAGTTAAGTGCATCATCATCATATAATTCGCACGACTTGACCATATTTAACCCTGCTCTTGCTAACACCGGATATATCCGGTGCTACATAGCTTGCCTGTGTGACCAAAACCAGATATATAGTCTTTTGATACCCTTGCACTTAGCAAAATAAAAACTACATAGGTCCATTAAGGGGTATTGAATTATATTAGATATCAAGGTTTTGCCTTTTACTATGTTTCTATTTCAGTCTGTGAAGCACATTATTGAAACACTAATAGAAATCTATGAAATCCTTCTGATTTGGTGGGTAGACCCACAATATCCCTGGTCCCAGGAGATAGGTTCTCCCATATGGGGGTCTAGCATGACAATGGTTAAGGGGGCTTGCGACCTGTGTACCTTTAGGCAATATGTATTCATGATTTTTTCAATAGGCAAAAGCTGAAAAGGTTTACTACTTATTCCTTCAAATTCAATTCTTACTGTCTCCTACAACTACAGCTGTTAGCCTTCATGCTTCTGGTGGCTAATTTAGCCAATACAATATGATGCAAAAAACTGGGAAAATGACTGAAACCCTGGCACATGGGTACTCATCAGACAGTACTCCGCAAGAGCATTCCAATGAATACCAACTTCACAGGGTTTAAGATGTTTTTCAAAATTCTTTGCATCACTGTGCTTCAGATGAAAGTAGCCTTAGCATCAGAAGGGTTAATCAACGCTGATAGAACTAAGGTGTAATCGATAGTTAAGCTTCCATCCAGTCCCACATAAGTTTCAAGTGGGCTTTTCGTGAACTCTAACATATTGATAGCAGTTAAATCATATTGATTAATAAATCTAAGGAATAGCTTCCCCTGTTTTGTGGCACGTTTTTTTTCATCTAAGATCACCGTCTGACCCTAGATCAGCATTTGCGTCTCTGCATAATATAAATATCGATCCCAATTGACAGGATTCTAGGATCTGGTTAATATCATCAAGGCAAGATCTACAGTCCTCAGGTAATCCCTGGGACGGGAGGTAAATTGGAAAGATATTAACAACTGCCCCTTGACTTGTCTCAGAATTCACGCCGCATACAGTACTCTATCATGAATTATGTTGCTAATAGGATAAATAGTACCTAGATTTTTACCCCAGACGGTAGCAACACCACCCTGTCCTCTCTTAGTTCCATAGTTGTCGGCAGAGGCAAAACTACTAGATCTGGCGCAGAATATAGCTTCATCTGAAACGCCGTCTAGTCTGTTGAGCTAGTCCTCCAGTGCCTCCAGTGTCCGCAGATAGCAACAATGTCGTTTTGCTCTAATAGTTTCCGAACATAGGGGACAGAGCTATCGAAACACCTGACATTCAGATAACACACTCTTATTGAGTGTTGGGTCATGCACAGATAAAGATTAATAGTAGGGACTTAGCTATCATTAACGTTTGCAAAAGTGCTTCTATCAAAAAGGGTAATATTGCCAAATTGAGGATATTATACAAATATGGACTGATCCCGAGGGCAATATCAGGTTATATGGACCGAGGGAGAGCAATATTGCCCAAGGCCGAGGGCCGCGGGCAATATTGCTCTCCCGGGGTCCATATAACCTGATTCGCTCGAGGATCAGTCCATATTTGTTTTATTATATGACCACTGACAAATGGAAGAAGCATTGATTACACATCAACAGATTGTTAAGAAACATTTTGATTAAACAACTACTATCAGGTATCCTCAATACAATAATAAAAAAATCGTTTTGAAGCTCAGACCTTATCAAATCCCTCCTTCATTTTATTATTTTTAATTTTTTTTTTTTAATTATTTTTTATTTTTTTTATTTATTTTTCTTAATTTCTTTTTTTTTTTTTTCATTATTTAAATTTATTTAAATTTTTTAAAAAAATTCTATTATTTTATTTTTCTATTATTTATTATTATTATTATTATTATCATTATTTATTTTTATTTTTTTTTGGGGGGGGGGGGGTGGGAGGGGGTGGGGAGGAAAAATGGTGGCCGGTCATGTCACAGCTCATCTGATTGGTTGTGGCATGCTGGGGAAATCTGGGGGTGTGTTACTATTCTGGCACTCTCATTGGATGGTGTGCCTCTTTTTGGGATCAGTCAATATTGTCCAGTCCATCAACTGTTTTGATGGACTGGTTGGGAGATATTCCCTAGTATAGGAAGTGGTCATAGCCTGAATCAACCAATCAAAACAGAGATTGGTCAGTGGTCATATAATAAAGCGTAGTGATTCCATACATCTGCGCTTCATATTCATAAGTGCTATCTGAGTATACAACTTTACAGCTCCATCTGAGGAGAACGTATCATGTGATAACTTGCTGTTTTTTAGTTGACCTTTGTTACATACAGACCACAGGAAGTGACTGACCATATAAAGGTAAATGTATTCAGTTTTTAGTATTGTATCCACTTAAGGTCTTACGACACTTTTAGAATTCTCAGTTAAATTTGCCTGAAATTTTGCACAAGGAAAGAACATAGCACAATGATCTTCTAAACAACATAAAATCATGGGGTCATCGACTTCTTTTTTTCACAGATTTTTGAAAAATTAATGCAATTTATGTCGCAAACATCACTTTCTCCAAAATTGGTGTCTTTCTTTGCTAGATTTATCCCTCCAGTGATACTGACACTGCTGAAATACTGTTCTGCATTGTTAAACTTAGTTTTCTGCTGTTCTATAGGAATTATTGGGCATAATCAAGGAATTGGAGAAACAAGTTTTTAACCCAAAATTGATATATGTCAGAATTGCCTAGTTTAATTTTCACCAATCTTTGTCTACACTATCTGCACACTGCTCTTAATAAGAGGACATGAAGAGAATGATAGGTCATCATGTTAGTTTTCGAACCACAGATGGTCAAAGTTTGTGAAATAGGACTTTTTGGGGACAAATTTTCATGAAAATGTTAGTAAATAGTTACTCAATTGTTGCCGTATATGCCCATCCTTATATAAGATATTGTTGAGCAAGGGAACACCATTTTATACACATGAATTATCACACATTATTCCTGAAAACGTGTCAAAACAGCAAATTCAATGAATATGGAAATCACTGTAGCCAAAAACAAAAACTCATAGGATACTATTCAATAAAAATCAATTTCTTTTCAATTTTTCCATTGATGTCAGGTAAATTGTTATGAATGATTTTAGTTTTTCCAATGCCCAATAGGTGTCACCGGTATAGAGTATCGCAAGACCTTAAGTGCTCACACGACCTTCATCCCCTAGCAGGCTTGTACACACACGGAAACCATTTCAATTCCCCGGGGGATATTCCAGAGCAACTGGCACTGACTGATGGTTCAAATTCTGGCAACCTTTCAAATCCTGATAATAATCATAATTGAATTTCAAACAAATTATGGCTTATAGGTTTATAAGCAACAAAGGTCATAACCTGCCATAACAATTAATAAAACGCAGTCCTTCAGCATTGAGGAACAATAACAAGGCAATACATAGATAAAGAAGAAATTCAAATGAAAATAAAGAATATCATTGGCCGACGAGATTCTCTGTGAATCAATAATATATATATATATATATATAAAATCCCACGATGATTGAGATTTTAGTGCATGTACTGAACAGCCTAGGACCTTAAGGATCTAGATCTAAGGACACACTCTATGTACCTACGTGTATATGCATCCCATGGTGACACTGCTTTCGGTGCATATACTTCAAATGAGTTCCTTCGTGATTCCTGAGTATTTGAACTTGGCAATAGTGCTGCCTTCAAAAGGAAACGGAAAACTCAGCTTTTGAAAGATGAATACAAACGAATTCATCAGGCACTAACACATCATTGGTGGTATTTGAAAGAGCCACAAAACATTGCGATTCTCAGAACAAATAATAGGAATTGTAAAGCTAACGGGAACTGTGTATTAGTTAAGATTGCCTTAGGTGGTTATAGGAATACGGAAGAGGACTTTTCTTTTGATTACTGTAATGAAGTTAATAAAAACTCGTTTGTGTGATGTTTCGCTTCCTGTACGTTTATGTTCTTTCTAGGATTAATTCAATAATCTACCTCTCTCAACATGTTTTCTTGCTACATGATACGAATAGTACAGATACATATACGCTGATACATACATGACTTAGCGTGAACTGCATACCTGAGATAATCTCATCTACATGTAACAGGGAAAGAGGTTAGTTATCTCATCCATTATAACACATTATTCGCTTGCTTTTAAGTTTTCATTTATGATGTAATACAAAATGGGTCTTCTATTGATAATAATTGTACCCTGTTTTATGGTGATTGTAATGTTTGATTTTATGTTCCGTAATCAGTAAATTAACATACAATTCCTTTCAAATGATATTTGTATTTGTATCTGTATGTTTATTGACTGCACATTTAAAGTACAAAAGCATACGGTATACAATCCTTTCAATAAACGTATCTGAGACTGGTCTATTATCCAATAATAGTACTTCTGAGACTATGTACCACATAAAGAAACTCATCTAGTGGGCTTTTTTTTCATATCTTTATCTATTTTCTAATACTTCAATAAAACAGGTAGAGTACAGTGCAAGATGCATTCTATTAAGAATAATCATCAACATTGATGTGATAATAGTATGTTAGGTGCACATTAACAATGGTATTGCGAGTCATGAGCAATATTATGTAGGTTCGACCAGTACGTTGTGTTAATCGTAAAACATTGAAGTATAATTTCACCATATTAATTATCTAAACATTTAAATGGTTTATGTTTCAAATGCATTTGAATTAAAAGAGTAATTCTCTTCGAATGACGCTCTCTTTCCTTTGATATTTTATCTGTCCTTTTCTTGGAGATAAAGCTTCTTAACTTCGTTTTAGATGAATGATTTCTTTTGATGCTTTTGTCTTTATTTGTCGTTGAGTATATTATATTCTTTTTTAGTGTGAATGGGTGTTAATCCTTCAATACCTGAACGTTTCATTTCAAAGTTGCAGTCGGCTTATATGACGGAATATAAAAAATAGATATATTTTGAAAATAACCAGAAATAATATATTGATAAAGTATTTCACGGAGTCCTATAGATTATGCTGAGTACGGATTTTGAGTAAGATCTTTTTTCAAAAAATTACTTAGCTTTGTATTTGCCTATGGGATGACAGCAGAGTGAAATATATTCCATTTGAGGTCTTTCACATGTGTCCTGTGCTCCTTAGAGTTTTTTCAAGTTTGGATGATGTGAAAATAAAGAAGAACGAAAGGTCTGCCAAATTTGGCTCAGACAGACTATAATTGGTCCAACCCAATAGTGAATTATTTTCGTAGGTTTTACTGATCTTTTAATGCCAGAGGCCGAACTCGAATCAGATGGATGTGTCTTTTTTTCTTTTTCATTTGGATTAGGCCTAAGAAGGAATAAGCCGATTTCCTCTCTTCAGATCGATATGACCTTACCGAGAGGATACGGATGATTGAATATAGATTATACTTCGTGATCAGTGACCTTTTCTGCCTCACTAATCTTGCTTTATCACTGCTTTGCATGACGTGACTGCCGCTTCATATCTTTATGCGGCATTGCTTCTATCGTTTTGTAACCTCATACCTCGGATATGTGATAGATCATAACCCCCCCCCCCCCCTCTAGAAGATCCACCGTGGCATAGTGGTTAAGAGTTAATAAACTTGGCTCCCAAGCGTGAGTTCGCGGGTGTGAGACTCCAAGCGGGTTGGCCTGGTCGCTATATAGATGTGCGGAGTTGTAGAGGTCTGTTTATGGTCCTTCTGCAACTGAAAGATCACTTGGAACTATTCCTGAAGAAAAAGGTAATTTCTTCCATGTTCCGGTTTTCTATCTCGTCGCGATATGACTTCAGTTGTTGAAAGCAACTCAAAACCCCATTCCTTCCTTCTTTCCTTCATAAGAACCAAATAAAGATGTGGAGTCTGTAATATACCCGAGGTGTTACGAGGCGTAGCCTAGTAACACCTGCAACATAGCCTCCGAGGGATCGTTTTACCTAAAACCACAGTTTACAGCCTTCCACCAATAACATACCAAAAAGCTTGATTTAAATTATGTGTATGAAATAATAACTCTCGCAGCAAATATTCAGATATGTGTGTAGATTATGATAGGATAAAATCGCTAAATTCATTATTATACATGTTTGTCCATTTCCACTGGAATAGGACTTACATGTAGCACTTCTATAAGTGTACAATGGTAGCTCTAACGCAGTGGAGTTGACCATTCAAATTAAACCAATAGATTCTTCTCGAGTCTGAAAGTGATAGATATTATGCATGGATTTTGCCAGACACGCAGAGAAGACAGCCAGTATTGTCGAGGCAGATGTTGCCGCCATTCTAATACTCCAATCAGAATACGCAAGAGGACTTGAAGTTTGATGCGAATTTCAATTACACGATGTCTCACAAAAAGTCGGACAGAAATAGAAGAGGGAAAAGGGGCTATTTCCGAGACGTTTGACTAATGGTTTGCAATATCCCATCGGGTTCATGAAGGATCCGTGGATAGGACGCCTCATGTCTAGAGGTTCGAGACGCTGTTTCCGAGACGTTGATTGGTGGGCTGCAATGCGGCCTTTCGGTAGGACGCCCGGCTCTCAGGCAGGTGGAGAGGAGCTCGAGCCTCCACTGGATCCGGCGACAGCTGTGTTGCCATGGCGAAAATACATAGAATTTGGGTCTGTTCCGATTGCCTTAAGTGATCAAGGTTTTGTCCTTGACCGCGTTCAGTCTCTCCCTACGTTAACAGGTAGGAATCCAGGTGGAGGTTTGTGAGATGGTGGACAGTGACGTAGGGTTAGTCGGTGTCCTCTCCCTGGCACTCCAATATTCAGGACTGGACCCACTTCGGCATCAGACGTGCTGTAGGGTAGCACGTCGTCCGTAGGACATTCATAGATTCAGCATGCTGCCCCTCGCCAAGTTGGCAATATACTAGGTGTATAGGGAAAAGTGCCAGAACAAAATTCCTCGTAATAACGGTTTATGGCAGCGAGTTTATTGATGAAACTGAGCGGCCAAAAAATCAAGTCATGCGTGCGATTGAAACATTGTCTGAAGCTTATATATGGGAAAATTTTTGGCATATTTTCGCGCCCGTGTACTTTCAGCTAATATGTCGAAAAAGGGGAACGACTTTACGGTAATCCTATGAATTGCGAAACAGCGAAATATTTATAGGACGTACACACCTACTAGTCTACACGGCGGAGATGCCTAATTCTGAGAATATCGCTAAACTGGCCATAAGTTCTTAAACCATGGTACGTGTGTGTTATGAATTGTTAAATTGATATTGTGCACGTACGTTGGCATACCCGTCAGCATTCAACAATCCAAAATCAGGATATATCACTTATCAGGCAGTTTACTATACTGCGGCGTCTTTTGGTTTCATTGTGTTTAGTTCCAATTCTGGGAGGGGCCAGGTTATTACTTTGCTTAAGGAGCGGGCCTTTAGAGTTGATAATCATGGAAACATATGTTAATAGGATAACTTTAATTTCAGTTTATGTAGTAGATCACAATTGCTGAATGATAATATACACACAGTTTTAAAAAACACGCAGATAGCTTTGGAACTGAAAATGTCTTCATCAACAACATTTACATTGTGTGATCTTTCCAGACATTGTGTGATCTTTCAAGATCAAATACTTACTATGTTCAGCATATTATGAAATTCTTGGCCGATGGCTAGAAAATAAATTTATTCTTGAGGAATGGTGGACGATTTTTGAAAGTTGGCAAATCCGTAGCTAATCTGAAGATTTCTGACCAAGTTATATAATTCAACCATCCAAAATCAGGAGATTTTATGCGGTTCCAATCCTGGCCACCAGGGGTCAGATTAGTTTATTAGTTTATGAGTGGGCTATTATATTTACAGGTGTTGGCAAATTGATAACTATACAAGTATGATTATGAAATAACTTTAATTTTATGTAGCAGATCACACTTGCAGCATGATGACAAATTCCCAGTTATGAGAAACACACAGAGATTGCTTTTGAACTGAATACATCATAATAGTCCATGACCAAGAGGGTTGGTCACTATCATATTGGGGGGAGGGGGCAAATTCTGATTAATGTTTTTGAATTCCCCATATTCTCAGCTTCATGGTATTTCAGTAACAAATATTTCCAAATCAGACCTTTTTTTCTTTTCCCAAGTGAACTTAGCTTTATATATTTACACGATCACTAATTTGCTTTTACTCGTTACCCATATTCCTCATATTTCATAACTAATACATCTCTATTCATTCCCCTTAAGACATGGATCCGTGCGCCGGCCTACATATTTTGGCGCACGGATCCATTCCTCTGCCATACCTCCCTAACCTTTGCGCTGTGTTGCGCCCAGCGCCACTAGCTTCATACTACTTTCCATTCCTTTCATTTCCACTCCTATCACCTTGTATAGGACTTTCTCTGGATTGCAACTATTTAGCCTTAATATGGCAGAAGATAACAATAAACATATTTCCAATGTTCACAGTTTATCGCCTTTGGTATGTCACAATTCTTCATTAAGTCGTGACAGGCCAGTAATTGGTTAAAGAGAAATCGGAAAGCACCGACTTTTCCCAAGTCACTGGTACTCTCACCGTAACATGCTAAATTAAACTACCAGACCTCGTGCACTGGTGAGATGGAATTTTGAATGTCGATTATCGTCATGTTTTCTGTCATATTTAGGCTAATTCCTGAGTAGCCAGTTGTAAGTGATGGAGGTAACCGAAATACCGGGAAAAAACTCCGCCCAACTCTAAGTCACTGGCACCTTTGTCACTTGCCGCGGCCTGAATTCAAACTCAGATAAGCAGTCTGTGTGTAAATGCATGAGATTGTCTGGGCATTGAAGCAATCGCGGCGTTAAGGGAACATTCCAAAATGGGGTTATGTCAAAACATATAAGTGACATCATTTGTTTTGCTCTGTACGTGTTTATGTTCGCACCAGAATTGCTAAAAGCCTTTTACTACCAGTCGCTGTTAGTTGTGCAATCCTGCTTATTAATTACAGCTCATTCCCTTCGTGTCTGGCAGTACTAAGCTGGGAAACAGTAATGACAATAAGCAATTACTATGTTTTAAGAAGCCCAGTTCCCGTGGTGCGGCAAAGATTGCCTACACATTAAAACATTTTCAATCATCTGTTGAAAGCACCCGCCCTACCCCCAGGTCACTGTCAGCCTTCTCACACGTGCCTCGATCTGGGCTCGAACGTGCAATCTGTTGCAGACGAATTACGATTATGGTCACTTTATCTGCCATATTGTTTTGAAAAGCCATTTGAAATTGGTAAATGAACTCGGAGTACGCTTAGAAAACTACCGCCCATCCCCAAATAGCTAGTAACGTATTTATATGCCCTGGTCGTATTCGTATCCTGACAGAGGTGAGATACAGCGAGCAATCAGTGGCAAAGTCCTAGACCACTCAGCCATAAGGGCAGGCCATTGCAGAGTTTAGAAACTATTAGCAGACGCACATACATGTAGATGCTTTAGACGAATCGGGCAATGGCGCTGCCCGGGCTGTCCGCATAGCTACAAGTTAGAGACAACGAGTGGTGATTGCATGTGGTACGTAATAAATCAATCAGGCAGCCACCTTATCCCTGACTTCTGGATACCCAAATCGAATCAGCCCTGGCGAATACCATATGTGACCAGTCGCTAACTTGGTCTTAATTAACAAAAGTGGATAGGGGCCAATTGGTTATTTATTCAAATATAAGTTGCCAGACTCGCCAAACTACCAAACTGGGTGTTGGCCGTTAATTGATATATGTGATTAATCTTGCTAGCAGTGTCTGCCGAGTGATCAAATGCGATGACTCCGGCTGTATTTGGAACTTTGTCACATTTTCTGTCATATTTTGGACTAGCCAGTTGTAAGTAGTGTAGGAAACCAGAGTACCTAGAGACAACCACCACCTAACCTCAATCCAATGGAAACTTTCTCACATACCCCACCTGGGATTCGAACCCGGTTATTGGTGCGAGACAACGGATAGTCAGTGGCAATGCCTTAGACCACTCGGCTATCAGGGCATGCCCCTACTGTCTGCTGGCATCTTTCATCACAGACATACTTGGAATCATGCTCATGGCGTGTAAGACAGTAAGAAGGTTACCAGTGACTTGGGATTGGACAAAGCTTATATTTATTCATTTTTGAAAAACACATAACATTCGCAAACGGAATAATATCCACGGATTTGGATCCAGCATGGAATATTGTCTAAGAAAACATTTCATATGAAAAATGTTAACAATTATGGCCTAGTAGTATACGCACTGTTTGTCTTATACCCAGGACACTGCTATGAGGTTTTCAATGGTGATCTTCAAACATGATGTTAGAGTCTATCCTCATTTGATTGCTGTATGACTGGAATTTGATGTAATAGTTTTTTGTAAAAAGGATTTATCAATAATCATATCATGTCTTTATTGAGTTTTCCTGGTCTCCCGGCGCGCCACTGACCTTAATGCACTTAACCATAAAGTATTGGCCATCTCATAATCTATTATACAACATTACAATTCGTACTATAGAATATTCTTTATCATCCTCCCATTTCTCGAAACTTTTACACGAGGTTACAGCATGTGACACAGTGACTCTGGTTTCCTCCACCACCTAATATTCGCTCATCATGAGTTAGCCACAATCTGTCAGAAAGGTGGTGAAAAACGAAATACCAAATCTAACCATTAAGACCCCTTCCGCCCCTTTGTGAGGAAACAGTCGGTATGCCGTTTACAGCATACATGTGTGTTGCGGATTCATCAATAGTATTTTGCATATTAAAATCGAGGTGTCCGGACAAAGTGCCGGCATAATTTTTCCCTGCACTTAATGCGTGAGCAGCCTGGGCATAATACACAACCGCACGCCAGATTGCCGCCAAGATTACTTGGCATCGATTAGTGGATGACCTCACAATTGAAAGTAACTTTTCGCAGGCTCCGTGGCTTATTGTTGTGCTTGGCTTATTTTTTATGCCATGTTGTCCATTAGTGTTTGTACAGCAAGGCACTGGCGGACGTCCGGTCGATTGGTGCGGGAATTAAATGTCTGCACTGTACACTGCCTATGGCCTTTTCTCTCTTCCTGTGAGCAAACTCTGTATACTATGTATACATATATGAGTTGAGCGAGTTCATCAATATCATTTCGAATATTGAAATGGAGATGTCCGTGTAGGATCTGATAAAGAGAACACTATATGTAACACATGGCATTACATTATTTAGCTGTGAGTTATAGACCTGTCTATTTTCAACCAATCCATTCTACAAAGATCTCATTATATATCTGGGACCTATTCTACCAATGTAGATTCACTACAATGAGTGTTTTGTATATGTTATTACTTACAAGATGAGTATCTGAGTAGCTCTTTCAGTCTGTGTGCACTGTGTGTAAAGATTCATGTCTTACTTCTTGTATCTACACGTTTCTTCACGTATGATTTTTTGTAACTCTGCTTACAGTCAATAAATACATACAATTACCTATTGTTGAAATTTTTACTTTGCAATTTCGATTAACTTCACTTTTTCTGCCATATTTAGGCTATATAAGAAGTGATGGAGGAAACCACCACATACTAGTAACCCCAAGTGACTGGTATTGCCCACTCGCATGCCCGGCTAAGGGGATGAATATGGCAAGTGACGTGAGGGTGAAAGCAGTCGTACATGTATCGATCGTTTATACTATACTCATATTTTCAACTCCTCCCCCTTATTTCTCCCAAAACTTCATCTAAAATCAACACACTAGGAAAAGTTAGGTGACTTCATCTGCAACAACAGACTATCCCATTTGCATCTGATCTTAACACCTTACCTGACAACACGCGAAATCCAACTCTACATTTTTTAATATATTTGGAGAGAATTCTTAAAGTATTTTTCCCTAAGCATTATTTTGTTATTACAACATATCCATACGTGTCAGACTGGATACGCATGACATGAAATAAAAAAAAACATTCGCTAAAGCTGAATTTCAATGAGAGAGTGTATAAGGTAAACCTCAGTATATGGCGTTGCAAATTCACACTGGCCGGGGAGGACGTTGGTAATTCTGATAGTATTGAGCGGCTACCATGGACACAAGATGAAATGTCTTTGCTGGAGTATATATATTTTCCTTCTGAAGTGTGACATTTCCATTGACCATCCAATCACCATAAATATCATCATTATGACAATACACACCCCAGAGGGCTCATATCCCGAAATAACGACCGATCGGGCAATAAAACAACATAGTGACTAGAGATAAGGCCCTGTTATTAATACGGACTCCGGTCATGATGTCATGTTGTTATTGCAGCCCGTAATTCATATCAATGATAGCACGGTCTATATGCATTTGGATCATTATTTTCCTGACAACACTGATTTTCCATCAGGCTCACTTTATTACTTTTATAGTTTTTTGACCGGCTGTTGCGTTTATCACTGGTGGCAGACGTACTCCTAATATGGTCGTGACGGGATGGATTGCAATACGTAATCTGATGAAAATACCTTTGGATAATAACTAGTCTTCCGATAAGTTAATTTCAAGGTTACGGACACGAATGAAAATTATTATCTGTCAGCACCCATCACATAATATGTTATCAGTTAATATATCAGTTCCAATGACATGTTGCTACTGGCAAATCGCATGCCTTTCTACATTAATCATCCATTGAAGATTGACCTGGGTAATTACTAATGTAAAAGAACCGCAACAGTCCATTTTACCACACTTTGGTAAATTTGCTGATCCAATGCAGATTTAATCAAATCTGTGTTTGTAGAAAAGATCACATACAAACACATTGCAAGTCAAAGGTCCATTTGATTGCTTATTTATATATTTGGATCGACACACATTCACACGCATACATACATACATACATACATACATACATACATACATACATACATACATACATACATACATACATACATACATACATACGTACGTAGTGCGTGCGTACGTACATGTATATGTGTGTATTGCATTAGCCTTAACAGGCTTGCCAACCGTCTGAGGCAATTATTAATTATAGTATAACATACAGGGTGTATCAGCAATGTACATGATAGATAGATAAAAAGCAGTGGAATTTTGCAAATGGACTAGTTCTGTATACTCTACATGTCAATGATTTCTCTTGGGAAGTAGGTTGGTACATATTAATTGACTATGAATAATATCTTCCGTTTTTATGGACTTGGATTTTATCGACAACACCAAGTAGTTATGAGCAGTATAATCAACATATTGGTGTTGTACACCACCATGCTTCTTATTTTCATTCTCAGTTTTCATTGAAATGTTAATATAATAATCATCAAGAATTTAGCATATATTCCCTGCATTAGTATTAACTCGAGCGGAATATATGCTATATTTGAGAGTTGCGGTCACCCACTTTAATTAGTGGACTTCGGAAAGACCAGTTTACGTATTAATCTAATTTGCATACAATGGCAATTATTCCGTGATGTTTTTTTCTTTACCAAACCATACGAGGGGTCCCATGAAGTCAGTTATATGATCGCTGATTGTTGACACGAGTCCAACTGTCTATATATTATTACTTTTGATTTATAAACGGTTGCCAGGCAGCTGAATTACAAATAGTAGCAAACATAGGTGTGGTTCCAGACCAAAAGTAGAGTTAACATTAAAACACTTACCTTTTAAATGCTACCAATAACTTCCAATACTATTAGTCCGATATCGGATAGGTAAAATGAAGATGATCACGGAGATAAATAATAATAATAATAATAATAATAATAATAATAATAATAATAATAATAATAATAATAATAATAATAATAATAATTATAATTATAATAATAATAATGATAATAATAATGATAATAATAATAATAATAATAATAATAATAATAATAATAATAATAATAATAATAATAATAGTAATAATATAATATTCATAATAATAATGATAATGATAATAATAATAAAAATAATAATAATAATAATAATAATAATAATAATAATAGTAATGCCACCAATGATTTCCATCACTATTCGCCAAAAAGGGATAGGTACAGTAAAGCCATTTAGTTCCTGAACCAGTCGATCAATCATCTGCCAGTATCAGGTAGAGCGATCACCCTGCTGCTCGGTCGGTATAATTGGTAAGCATGCTCATGACCCACCTAGCTATGACGTCACATGAGTGTGATCGTGTCAATTCTCACTCGCCCAAGTGTCAATCCTGCTTGTTATCATATTGAATGGCCGCTCGGTCATAACGTACAGGAATTAGGTACCTTTTCTGCACTGATTATGTGCTGGTTGAAGATATATTTCGTCCTTATATTTACCCTTTGTAATAATGAAATTTTATTTTTCGTCTAGGTTTAGATAAATTTAAGCACCCACTATCTATCATATGTATGTATGTATGTTATCTATTGACTTTAGCAGTATGCCATAAAATACAAATCATGCAAATAGATATACCGGAAAACAGGAAACAAAAAACAGATATCATAAATATTTCAAAAGGTCATGGGAACAATTTACACATTATACTTATGCCATACTCAGAGTCCATTTTTGGTGCGGTTGTTAGGAATAGATAGACATGTCTGAAAGATGTCTCGCTGAACATGGCGTGTGTGTGTTTTAAAGGTCTGTGTCTAGCACTGGTTGGTTATTATCTTGATAAAAGGCCTGAACACTTCCTACCTGACTGCAACATTCCTGGAATATCACCGAAATACGCGATAACTGTCAAAGGAATTCTAAACCATCAAATGATACGATCTCAATCCCTGCAACTGCTAATATTAAAGCGGAGGTTATTATGTGTAGCTGGCATTTGATAACGTGCCGAAAAGTAATCTTCTCTTCGCTGATGTATTGGATATCAAATGTGATCATTGTTATTTTACAATACACGTGCCCTTTGTATTAGTTTGCGATATTTCATTTGCAACAACATTCATTCAAATTACTGCATAGTATTTCGTATTTACCGACTGTAACAAAAGATACAGTATGAGTACTTGCTCACACACACACATATATATATATTTACATCCATACACACACAAACACACATACTGTATATATATATATATATATATATATATATATATACATATATATATATATATATATACATACATACATATATACATACATATATATATATATATATATATATATATATATATATATATATATATATATATATATATAATTATATATATATATATATATATATATATATATATATATATATATATATATATATATATATGTATATATATATATATATATATATATATATATATATATATATATATATATATATATATATATATATATATATATATATGTATGTATATATATATATATATATATATATATATATATATATATATATATATATATATATATATATATATATATATATATATATATATATATATATATATATATATATATTTATATATATATATATATATATATATATATATATGTATATATATATATATATATATATATATATATATATATATATATATATATAAATATATATATACATATACATATATATATATATATATATATATATATATATATATATATATATATATATATATATATATATATATATATATATATATATATATATATATTTATGCGACCGTACATTT
Source organism: Maea johnstoni (assembly GCA_963942565.1). Classification (NCBI taxonomy): domain Eukaryota; kingdom Metazoa; phylum Annelida; class Polychaeta; order Spionida; family Magelonidae; genus Maea; species Maea johnstoni. The sequence continues at coordinate 34,733,705 of OZ012700.1, forward strand.
GTTCGTCAAATGTGGCACCCTACATGTTTTAGCAACCCTTCTATATAAATTATAGCTGAGAAAAAACGTCATCAAACTTCATACATGATACAAGTGTCATGGTGCTGCAAATAAAGAGATCGTGTATTTTCTGTTACCTCACTTGATATCAGTACTTTCTGATTGTTGATGATACTTTCAGAGCGTTATACAAGATAAAGATAAAAAGGAAAATTGATTATATACAAAGATAAGAATGGTCTCAGAGGATGCACGTTACCAGTGCTGTAGGAAAAGAAATGTTGTGATATTTAATCAATCACAGAACGTGGAATTCCTTCATGGTGTTATACCACAAAACAAACATGGCCGTACTTTCTGTCCGTACAGATAAACTCGATACCAACTATACAGTTCCCATCTCTCGAATTAGCTGAAATCCTGATAACGCCTTTAACTGATAACCATTCAGTCTGGTCCGAGACCTATGTGTTTGTCCGAGGTGGGCGAAAATGCGAGTCAGACGAAATCCGTGTTGTGCAAAAATGCTGGCCAGACGAAATCCGAGTTGTGCGAGATTGCCTATGCATGAATGGTGTAATTGTATGGTAACAGGCAGCACCGCTAGAACTGTGCTAGAATGTTTACACGCAGAGAAATATAAAGTTTACATATATGGCATGCGATGTAAGAGAATAAAACATTTCATTCAGTACGATTGGTAAATAAACCTGTATTTCAGTACCGACTAGCTAACATGTCAATGTCACAAAATTGTAACTAGAGTAAGAATATATAATTACTGCACACGGGTCGGTTCTTATCGCCATGTCACCTCGGGCGACTGGACGACTGGATGACCCAGGGCGCCTGGTCTGTCCAGCCTGGCTGCACATCACGAAAGAGTTTTGTAATATGCTCAGTTTACATATTTGTGTCGATAATGGATACTTGAATTCAAATCAAATAGAAATTCATCTTCGTGAATATCTGGTCGAATGGGCGACTGAGCGACTGTTAGAATTTGGTTTTGGAACTTCGTTTATTGTAACCATTTTGTTTGTATTGGTGGCAAATCGTCATGGCAGTTGTTCGAGAAATTGGAAATAGGTGCAGGACTGCGTGGGAAAATCACCGTTTAACCCGGGCACACAAAGATTTACAAAAATCATCTTAACCCTGTCATGTTGGTATTTATTTGAGTTTGCGCTGAGTAATCTCATATGAGTACCCATGTGCCAGGGGTTCAGTCATTTTTCAGATTTTTTTGCATCATTTTGTATTGGCCAAATTAGCCACCAACAGCATAAGGGTTAGCCTATTGAAGGTACTGACGACTCTATCACATGCCTAAAGTTTAGTCAAACTTGACAATTTTTTGCGCGATGAGAGCCAGCAAGCAGCCAGTGGCAAGACGCTAGACCGCTTGGCTGTAGAGGCCTCCAGGTCGTTATGTGCAATAATTAAATATTGGTACCGCGACATAGGTGAAGAAAATTAGGACTTACCCAAACGCCATTATGATTTTGCCTCTCTGGTCGTCTAGACGATGATAGTATAAGTGAGTAATGCTTCCTGTGGTGCTTGACACGGCGGAATAATGGGAGATCAGCTTGTGGGCTGGGAACCATGTACGTCGACGCAACTCGCGGGATGTGGAAGCCTACCTCTCTCTCGCCTCTATGTGCTCATATGCGCTTATCTGGCCCTCGCCAAGCATATGGTACGTACGGCGTCAGGCAACACACGCCGGGCTACAAACACTGCGCATGCGTGATTAATTACTACACGTACCTATGGCATTTTGTCGCCACATAATGATTTCTCCTTGACAGCAATTGCTTACGAGTGGTCAACAAACATGTCAAGTATATCCAAAGTAAAAGGGATAATGATAATTGCTGCACGGTGAATTGTCGGTATGAGAGAGCGTGGCAAAAATCATAGGGCGGCCCGTCGTCCCTAATTACCATTAGCCGGGTTTGATCCGGGCCGAGACAATTGTGAGAATGTTACCAGTGACTCTGGGTTAAAAAGGTAGTTTGGTCCAAATATTGTTTTGTTATAAAGATATCTCCATGTGTCTCGAACAAAAAGCTCCCTCCCCCCCCCCCCCTCCCCTATGTTGATGGGAAAATATCAGACACGTTCATCTTTAAGCAATGAAAACAAAACAAAACACCTAGTACAGTAAAGCAAATAGATTCCTTTACCAGTCGACCGGTCGCCTGTCAGCAACAGGTAGAAACTAGAACATTTGATTGGCATGTCCGGCTATATATTAAATTAGGCATGGATGTTCATGGCTACTTAGCTGCTTATGAATGCAATATTCAGCCGTGACGTCATGGGCACGTAGTCTACTTGTGATCTATGCCAAAGCATAGATGGCAATCGGGCATGCTGTCGTGTAAAACGCCCGGTCTTCTTGCACATCTAGGGCATAAATTAAATGTCGTAACTGTATGTAAGGGGTTTTAAGGTAAAAAAGAGATTTCTAAAACTGCAAAAATATCAGAACCTTAAAACAACAAATCGTATTATGCAATTATTTACCTTGCCTTTTCTAGCAGAGCCAAACACTACGAAATTATATATTCAAGTCGAACTATATTGAAGTAAGTATAAACATTATTAAAAATCAATAAAACTTGAAGAAAATGCCGATTTTATTACAACTGATTCACAATGTTTGCTGCTTGTCAGAACTAAATTTCGTCTTTGATATCGATGAGGTTTCATCATGTACCAACGTGTTGCAAAAATAATCTTTGTTCATTTTGTGCGCGGGTGTAAATCTAAAACGAGGCAAAAGTGGCCGGACATCAGTGAACGTAAGTCAACTATGGAATTGGGTCAACTGGGCGATTTCTGACATAGAATATGCAGATATATGGGTGCGCTTGTTAATTGGATTCGTTCTGTAATGGCAGGCTATCCTCTCTTTATCATTGCTTATGTTATGTAATCTGTATGCGTAATGACGATTCAACGTTTAAGATATAAACTATGGAAAAATAGTGTAACTTTCTTCAACCCTGATCTCACCAACGTAGTTTACAGCATACACACTGATGCCAAGAAAAGGCTGTCAACACATCTGTCCGTCCATCTCTTGAAATGGACGTAACCTTTTGCTTTAATTGCACATTTTGCCACCAGATCTTTTCATGTTTTGAATGCTTAACAACATAATAAATATGGATTGTTTTTCTTTCCAAAATGTATCAAAACAGCGTTTTGACGCCGATAACCGGGCGATGATTTCATACGCAAAACGATAGTGGCGCCATCTAGGGTGAGATCTCGCAAGTAGTACCAGTGATGTTGATCAATGCAGTGACACCGCTAAAATGAATTCTAGTTGAAATGTGTTGCGAAATGACAATTTTGCAACAGGTTTAAATCGTAGTTTTATGCCATATTTTCGGTCAATCGCTACTCATATTGTGTGGTTAATTCGCGCATATGAGGCTCATATTAAGGAATTTCCAATATGATTCCGCGATTCACAAGCAAAGAATGACGCCACGGATAACAACTTTGCAACTTTTTGACTGCATTTTGAAGAGGAATGCAGACTTATAATCGAGCAGTCTGCATTTAAAGCTTGGCTTTGTCGTTATATTAGATGACGCAGCGAAGCAGTGTTCTTGACTATGAGCATATACACTGATATTGTGAAAAATGTGCCGCTGGACTTGACAGTTCCAGGACTGACACTGACGCGAAATCTGGATGAAATAAGCGTTGTCACAGCGCAGCTAATTGCGCAACTTGCAAATCTTTGCTTTGTAGTCGTAGTATTAGAGACTTGGCGTGTTAATTACAGGCCGGCCCTGGAAGTAAGAGGAGATGATATGTGTTATTTACCTGTCCCCGGCCCTGGGGGCGTGTAGTTTATAGCCCCCGGGCTGGGAGATAAGAAACCTGTCGTATCGTGTGCCAGCCCCCGGGGCTGGAAATAAGACAACTTGTCATGTTAATTACAAGTCAGACATCTACTGACCATCGTTGCGAAGTCTTTATGTATCGTTCTAAGATATCACATATACCTACCTAGCTACCAATGTTACTATTCAACTCAGATGGATGGATGGTAGTATTGTATTTACCCATTATAATTCAACAATTTACCCATATCATACGCACCTGAATGTAACACTTATTTCCTTCGTACCGCGTAAGGATACGTCGCTAGCGAACAACTTATAGGTATTCGACATGGTAACAGTACCATCTAAAGGTCCATTTATAAAATACACCGCGATTAGAATTTCATTTTCCGATATGTCAATAAATACAGCAGAGTTTATGCACCGGAGAGCGAAATTCATTCAACTTTGCAGAATACGGTTCTGAATACGGTGATGTTGAGCTATCATAGCAGGTAGCTGTATAGGATAAGCGTTAGGGACCTCGGCTTAGAAGCATCAGAACTCCCTTGGCCGTGGATGTGAGAAAGTTGCCAGTGACTTGGGGTCAGGCGGTGGTTTTCACCGGGTACTCCGGTTTCCTCCACTACTTACAACTAGCTAGTCACGAATTAGCCAAAATTGGCATAAATGTGACGAAAAACAAAATTCAAAATTCCCTTGGCCGTGGATTTTCCAACACAGCTTCCTGGCTCGATCATCACACATATAACTCTATATAACTGGGTTCGTATTCGACTAAGGCTACACAACTAAGTTGCCAGTGACTTAGGTTAGGCGGTGGTTTCCCAAGGTAGCTCCGTCTCGACTACACACAACTTACCGCTGCTTAGTGACATAATAACACAGTCTGTAATTAATAACCAAGAGTCGCCTCAGCCAGTTAAGTGTCTCCTGAGTATTTCATGAGGCAGTGATTGCTTGTCAGGGTGGTTGCGTGAGACAGAGTACTGCCTAATGTTCACTAGATTACACACAGCCTTTCCTGTTTCCCGAGTGCTCTATGGAGTTGCCACTGACGGCTAGCGCTTTCTCACCATTGCCCGGGATCGATGTGAATGTGGGGAAGTTGCCAGTGACTTGCGTTTAGACACGTTTTTCGACAGGTACTCTCGTTTTCAAGGCCAAGTTCAAATCAAGTCTAACAAATTAATAATGTCTCAATAATTACTCGATGTGACGATTTAGCCTGAAATAATAGAATATTGGGCTAGAAAAATGATTTAGAAAAATTGGTCTCAATTAGATTTGCGATTTGACTCGGTTAAATGAAAGTCTGAAATATATCTTACAAAAACAATCAAACGGAATCACACCTTTTCCTCAGTTCTTTTACAGAAATATATTGCTAGAGTGACAAAATTTCAGGCAGAATTTTGTCAGTGACTTATGCACCAGTCAATTGAATCCCCGGGAGGGGGGGCCGGGAAATGGCCGGGCAATGCCGGGCTTATCCTGTTTAGTACACCAAAATGCTGCCCCGCAGGGTGGGGACATAACTAACTAGTAGAGCGACGATATAGGCCGGGGCACGGGGGCGGGGATAGTGAATAGCACCCAAATCCTCCTCATGCCAAAATCCTATTTACTTGTTTATGATTAGCCCAATCTGCCGCCCAGCAGTGGATAGACAAATGGTACGAGTTATTGTCATAATGATACGACCGGCACTGAATGTGGCTAGTATTAAATTATCTTTTTTATATAAATACGAGGAAAAAAACAAGAATATTAACAAAAACAAAAACATTGATGATTACTGAATCTCGTTAAATTTGGAGGATAACACTTTAATTATAATGTCTACAAAGCAAAGCTTTAAATGCTCGCGAATCTCGAAAATATTGTGAGATAATCACACAGTATGAGTAGTGATTGACCAAAAATTAATGGCAAAACAATTGCTACGATTTCAACCTGTCCAGCGTGCATCATAACCACTTGTCCCATTGCAAGTGAATTCGGCAAAAAACGGCAATCTGGCCAGCAAAACAAGACCCTTACTTGCCCTGCTCGGCAAGAAATGTCTTTTGGCAGAGTCCTCGCAATGTAACTCACCTTAGTTAAACAGGGTAGTGGGACAAGTGGAAGTGCCAGCGTGGGCAAGTAAACTTTAGGGGCAGCTTGCCATGCTCGTCAAGTAATGTTTTGGAACCTATGTTGCACCCTGCTAACGCAACATCGTCTTTTCCCAACATATTTAAAAGAATTAAATGGCAAGTAGAATGAGTTGTGGCGGTTATATCATTCTAAACTGCATTAAAGTTGACCCACAGAGATGCAAATAATTTATCTTTTTTGTGAAAATAGAGAATACCGCTGTGGCGACTTTTCCCGCTACTATAATCATGACGTCGCATGAGCATTTGTTGCACTGAGGATTTGGTGCGTGGTTGCGCATGTTGCGTGGTCAGTGACGGCACTTGGGTTAGTTGGGTATTTAGGGGTGTGCATACGTTCGTTATCAAAATTTTAAAATACCCCTAAAGCACTGATTTCTGGCCAAAAAAGCACCCTTATTTTAATAAAACGCTGATTTTTCCCACTAAATAAACACCCCTTCTTTTAACAAAACACTGACATTGGATGAACGGGAGCACTTTTTTTGACTTTCGATTTTATAATCCTCTGCTTGTTTAGCGGCAGCAAACTCGGAAGCCCAGTCACATCGGCAGTCACTCGGCGTCAGAGCCGCGTATATTTTGTGGATTGTAAGGGGATTTTGACCCCCATGCTTCGTACCTGGGTACAAAAAAGTACCCTTCTTTTACAAAATCGCGGACATGCTGAGGTCTTAAAAAAAGACCCCTTCTTCCGCGAAATACGTAACGCAGGTGCGACCCCCCTCTGTACCTGAGTGCCCCCACCGGGCGTGCAACGCACTAGTGCGTTCCCTAATCATTCTGCATAACTTTTAAAGCAGTCACAAAGTTATGACGGGATTCTGTCTCACCGTGACGTCATTCTTTCCCAAATTCAGCTGATAGAGGTCGCCGCTTTTGTTTTGTACTTTGCAGAAACAAGTTGCCACAAATCTTGCGCACATAGCAAATTTCGTCCAAATGGCCTTCGAAACTGTAACCTTTTTCAAGGTATCAGTACATATGCTTATGCCAATCAAAAACACTTCTTTGCAGAAGGGCTGCACAAGCTATTATATGCCAGAAATATCTAAAAATGAAATAGCCATTTTAAAATCCAATCATGGTAGCCTGACCAGATAAGAATTGATAGTTTGCATGAGGATGTACAGTGGCTGGAATTTCTCACGGTACTACAGACCAAGCTGCTATGGACTCTTCAACAAAGACAATCTTCATGAGGTGCATGAAGGCCCTCAATATGATAGTTTTTTTCTAGGATGTTCCTGCATTTGTACAAATCAACACAATAAAAGTTTATTTTCAAATTCATCTATCATATTTTTGATGCCAACATGGATTGAAAATATGGTTTAAAGGGGAACTTGGGGAACATTACAGGAAATGTGCACATAGGGTACCGTCGCCGCCACTCCACTTGTGGAGTGTCGCCGGCGAAGGCACACTGCGCTGCCGCTGTGCTTCCTGCCATTCGCTCTCCCCAGAGAACGCTATCTATCAGGCAGGTACTGGCGTGCAGGTCCTTATCTTTATGGGTCAAAGCAGTCAGCTGTGGCAGTGTAGGAGGGGTGTTACCGCAAGAATAGACAGTCTTAAAGATTTCCACTTGCAGTGGAAAATTGAGTATAAAAGCGGTTTTATTGGAAATAACTACAAAAAAGTGGTATAATTAGGTAAGGAAGTATATGATACACCGGCCTGCAGCTTAGTTTAGGAGTTTAAGCGTGCTCTTGAGGGTGAAAGTTGTAACTAGTGACTTTAAAAAGTTCTATGTGACCATTTCCTGTCATGAAGAACAAATCATAGGTTTATATGAAAGTTCATGAACATAGCTGAACATCTCTCATAAACAGGGAAGCCCTAGAGCTCCACACAAAGAGAAATCTAAAATTGTAATTAGTGAGTAGCACTTCCTCGAAGCCAAGGCCGACGCCATTGTGAATCTGGGTCATCAACCCCTGCTGTGGTCAGTGTTATTGGGTAGCAAAGGAGCTTAGGGGTGCTTGAGATAAGCACAGAGCTAGGGGCAGGAAGTGATCTCTGCCACCCAAAACATGGCCGCAGCCAGTGGCTGCCAGGGGCTGGGCAGGATGATGGCAATATGCAAAAATCTCCCCTCATGGGATCACTGAGAGAACAAGAAGGGCAGCATCCTGTTCTTGAAGTTTATTACTCTCATATGAGCTGATATGTATGTGAGCCTTTAAAAAATGTGCCCCGGGGGCGGGGATTAGTGACAAAAAAATGTGCCGCGGGGGGCGGGGACTATGCAAAATAGTGCAGAAGGTCGGTGCACTATCCCCGCCCCATCCCGGCCCCCCCTCCCGGGGATTCAATTGACTGGTGCATTAGGGTTGGAAGATGGCTTTCTCAGGTTACTCCGGTTTCCTCAAATACTTTCAAATGACTGGTCACAACTAAACCTTATACCGCGATTAGCAAAATCTTACACATATTCATGATCACATGGTAAATATATAAACAGACCGCCTTCGGTAAGTGAATCGTGAATAATGACTTAACCTGTAGTAAGGCCTTTAAAATAACAATTTATCCATATGTATTGTATATTAATACCAATATTGTTCTAGCTTTTCAGCATTATTTTTAAAGCTGTGTAATGTTATGGCATATGTCGTAGTCAATAAAGCGCATACATACATACATACATACATACATACATACATACATGCATTGAAACGTTCATACATACATACATGCATAGAAATGTACATACAAACATACATACACACACACATACATACATACATACATACATACATACATACATATATACATACATACATACATACTATACTGCAACAACATTGATGATATACAACATTCGAACATCTCATTTGTATTTTGCGGGAAAACGCTCGTGATCGGTAGCCGCGCGTGCAGCACAGACATCAGATGATCGCGTGCGTCACAATGTCTGTTTCATCATGCCACTATGACATCATTATCAGTGTAAGCGACAAGCACAGTAAACAGCAGCCAGCAAACAGTGGCATTTTACATCCTGTGTGCGTCAAATTAAACAAAGCACTTTTATGATATAAATTGAGAAAGAGTCTGTTCAACAGGTACCATAACTTGGGCTAATTCTTCTTTAAAGTATATTTTGTCCTAAAGATATAGTTTGTGCCTGTCATGTAAATGCGAACGTATTATTAGGCACTTTGAACATCGAAAGATTATCTTAGACAGTTATCATTAGTTGGGTTCTTTCAAATGATTAAGAACATCTAGTATTTATTTAGGGATATCTTTGACCTTTTTCGATGGGATAAATCCTCATCCATGCTCGGGAGTTTCTATAAAAGATGTTGTCTGTATCTAAAATTATTTTTCCAGCAACACATCAGTTGATGACTATTCAATAGCACTTTTGAAGGAGATTCGTTGGTGATGCTCTACTGAACAATTCTCTATCAAGCTGCTTTTGGCCGTAGTGAGCATTAATGGGTATCGTACAATATGTCTAACACCCTAGCATTCTATTCATAGACCTCAATCAATGGAGTATATTACAATAACACATATATGCCTATATATATATATATATATATATATATATATATATATATATATATATATATATATATATATATATATATATATATATATATATGCTGTTAATAGACAACGTGTGTATTCAGCTAATTGCGGATAGATACTCTAGTAGATGCTAGTCCCGTATCATTAGATCGGTTGCTTTCTCCTGATCTTGTTTGATACGAATACAAAGTCACATGTAACCTGATTTCATAAGATTTGAATGTATGTATATTCATTGACTATGATTTCCATCATAACAGTTGCATACACAGTTGTACAAAATGAACATCAGTTACAAAAATATAAATCGATCAGATGAGTGAATACTAACAAAATAAGAAATGTGATGTGCAAAATGAATATGTTATGCAATTTACCAAAAAGACTGAACACGATATAAGTATAGAGAGGTTGGTATAAATTTTCGGAGAGCTATGTAAGAATCAAACTATCCCTATACTAGATACCCCCGTGAGATATCTTTTTCACAAGTTGATGATATACTAGTAATAGAATTTCTTGGCCTTTCCATTTGTTGGAACAAAACTCTTCTGATTAAGTCGTGAGCTAAGTAGTTTTCGTGTTGGCTATTGATTGCGGATATATTTCATTACCTTAATGGAAGAGCTTATTCCAAGGTTTAAAATGAACCCTCTTACTGCTGTAGCCTTTAAGGAATTGGAGACGTTTGCATATTAACATGGCAAACTTGAGTAATCTGTGCTTGCCTTAGTCTCTGACAGCGGTCATGTTGACAGCTGGAAGCCACATGCTGTTTTATCACAGCTACAAAAAGCATTCACTGGCAAAATTTTATATATATATATATATATATATATATATATATATATATATATATATATATATATATATATATATTTATATATATTTATATATATATATATATATATATATATATATATATATATATATATATATATATATATATATATATATATATATACTTTTTCTTATGAATCCATAAGAAAGAAATATAACTTTACTGCCGGTAAAACCAAAGTGTAATCCTAAAATATCCATGAAGCACTATCCAGAATTTAATCTAGAAATCACCCTAGTTTACATTTTGTGTTAGAAGTCGGAAACATGTCATTCCAACATAATTTGTTGGTGCCGAATCTGAAAATGTTTCCTTGACACATTTTTTCCTTCAAAAATGGCCAAAAATGAGAGCTTGGCTCAGATTAGAAACTTCAAAATTGGCACGTTTAAAGATTGATAGATGCTGAGTAGCACTTTGGGAAAACGCCTAGGAATGCATCCATCACACGTGCTTGTTTTCGTGTCATTTTGACCAGAAATCACCAAAAATATATTTCATAATGAATATCAAAAATGCAGATGGACCTGCAACAGTCTTCCATTATACAGCCGCTTGTAAACGTGCCTAGATAGAGAATTGCCAAAGCATATATAAGGTGAAATAAAAATAAAAAGGCAATATAAATGCTGATAGCTTGTGACAGCAAATAAATTCAACGCAAGATGTATGCTAGCGTCACTTTTTCAGATGTCGATTTTACCCAGATCCGAAGTCCTCTAGCTGAATTCTGATTCCTCCCTCCTTTACCAATACTCTCCAAATATCCATATAAAGATCCATCATCCAAGAGGAGTATACTCTTGATGTCACGTTGGCCATATTATACTCCCCCTTTAACACGATACACACACAATTTATCCCTTGTCAGTACAAGTTAGATTTTCCCCACACAATCTGATGCCAAATTGCGATGGGGAGTATTGGCCAAGATCCAGTACCAGGTTGTTCATGTTTGACGATTTTATTAGATTTCGGTCTATCATAGTCATTACACATATTAAAGTGAACCTTGATTCGAGCACAACATTCTGACAGCCAGGTTCCTAATTCTCGAGCTATGTACATGCAGTGGGCCTTAAATAGTGGCGAGATAGGCTCTTCTTCTGAGTAATCTGATCATCTCGCGCGCATGTATACGTGCATGGATGTCTACGTTATGTTTGCAGAAACGAATATAATGCGTGTGTGGCATTGAAAGGGTTAAACATCTCGTTTCGGGGTGGAAGGAGTTCTGTCTTTCGGTGCATCAATACACGAGCACAACTGACTTATTGGAATGAAAATTAGAATACCATTCCTTACCATAGTTAGACACATTAAGAGTTTTAGAAACAGTGGGGGTAGCGACATCGGCATAACCCGCACTAGAATTCGTAGGTAGAATAACATATTTCATAACTGTTTAATTGAAAAAGGGGGTCATCAATTTAATATACTTGTTCAATGATAAAAACTCGCCCTGAAAGCCATGAATAGGCATGAGAGTATACCCCCAAGTCAGCGATGACATTTTATTTTATTTCTACAGCATAAACAACAAATTGAACTAGACAAGATAATGGATGTTAAACTTGAGACTGCATTATAAGATTGACCTTGGGGAAGCATTAGCGATGTATTGCCCTCTGTTCCATACAGAAACTCATAAGAAGAGAATGATTGGACCTGATTTATGTTTCATAATTGATCTTTTATGCTACATTGTAAATAACAATCGTTTTCCTAATGCTCGTAAATACTTAAATACATGTTATGATAAAATGAGAGTGTGCGTATTTAAGCGTTCGACACGCATATAAAGACAAAAATGTAAACTCAACAACACAATTTATTAGAAGAAAAGACCAAGAGAAAACAGGGCGTGGGTGTGTTGTATCACATGATCTGTGGCACGTGTCCTGTGTCGCACGTGACATGACAAAGGGTTTGGCATATTGCATACATACATCATATATTAACTATTCACGCATAACGTACAGATCGAAGCTGCCACTCCCAGAGTCAGGAGAATTAGAAAAGTGCTTCTGAAGGACTTTTTTTATATGAGATGTAGTCGCTCGCACATAAAGTAGACTTTTCCTGCGTGTCGATCAATACATAATCACCACAACTGCCATTTCAAATGAACGTGAAAGAGAGACTTCAAGGCCATATTTCAATGATTGTTTAAGGTTACCAGCGCTGCCCACAGCAGGGTAAATACTAGAATGGAGCGTGTCATTCGCAGGCTGGCGACACGGAAATTGTGCCCTTCGAACTGTCCTCAATAAGTAATAGATAGATCAGAAGATGTTTGCCAATGAATGACACAGGGACAACAGTTTCCGGATTGCCGGTGAACTGTCTACTATATATATATATATATATATATATATATATATATATATATATATATATATATATATATATATATATATATATATATATATATATATATATATATATATATATATATATATATATGTATATATATATATATTTATTTTTATATATATAAATATATATATATATATATATATATATATATATATATATATATATATATATTTATATATATATATATATATATATATATATATATATATATATATATATATATATATATATGTGTGTGTGTGTGTGTGTGTGTGTGTGTGTGTGTAGAAATGCATTATCTTATCCCACAGCAACACTAAGGTTACTGCATGGCATCTATCGATGTTCTTTACATGTTGTGCAATCCTAAAGGTCAACAGGTGGTTGCCGCGCCGACTTTTACCCTTTTCACTGATAAACCATCTGTAATAAACCTGCAGCCATCATATGTTCTTTCTGAGCAAGATCTCATAAAATGACTCCCATTCTCAGCTTATTTCGTCATTCATTCCTTTGATTACATGTGAGACAAAAACTATAATTTCCGTTTCTCCGTCTTTTGTATGTGACCTGATGACCGTCTTCATGGTGGGCGGTCTGAGTTGCCATGCACTGGCTGCTTGCTATGCCAAACCACAGGGACAGTTCTGAAGGATTCGCCGTATTACAGATAAAATGATAATGAAAATAAGAAGAAGAGGAAGGAGAATGAGAATATTGGTAATAATGAGGAAATGATATAAAGAAGAACAGGACAAATTATAAGTATGATGATGATAGTGATGAAGAGGAGAAGGATAATGAAGATGATGATATTGATGATGATGGTGATGATGATGATGATGATGATGACGATTATGATAAGCAGACAATAATAATGATAGTTATGATTATTATCATTATTATTATCATTATTATTATTATTATTATTATTATTATTATTATTATTATTATTATTATTATTTTTATTATTATTATTATTATAGTATTAATAATAATAATAATATTGATAATAATGATTATTGAAATAATAATGAAAATAATAATAATAATAATAATAATAATAATAATAATAATAATAATAATGATAATGATAATAATGCCCTGATGCCCTGAGACTTAAGATCAAAGACAGATTAAAAGATGGGCTTAAATGGTCTGGGATAGGCCACCGTTATATAGCTTTTTCGAAAAGAACAATATGCTTCTAAGTACAACTAGCTGTGGTACTAGATACCTTCCTGGTGTTCATTTTCTGATGCTAAGCCAATATTGATATCAATACATATTGATACATACATACGTCTGATTCAATTGATAAGATTATAAGTCGGCTGGAAATTGATGACTATAAACGTAAACATGCCACTCATGGTGGGATCTATATATCTAACTAATTATTTATTTACTCCTGTTATGTCACATGTGCATTAATTTGGGCAATGCCACTCAATAATACACCATTAGAATTACGTACATCTCACAATTTCTTTTGTAGTTTCGGTACCGTTTCATTACTGCTCTATACTCGTAATTCATGACTGAACTTATCAGTTTTGTTTTTGAATTCTTTATTCATTTTCAAATTTTTCGATATTTGTATGTGCTTTATTTTGAGTTCCTCGAATAATTATCGCCTGAAGCTATGACTTCATATAAACATTGACGTGAAAGTTTCAAATTAGTTTCCTGGAAATTGGCATTCTGGAATGGTTCGCAACTAAAATAGTTGGGGGTGTGCAAGGGTCTAGGTGTCGAGAATACGCCCAATTATCCCGCAAGCTACAGCACACTTCATATTCCATATCCTTACATTCGTTTATACACATGTTAATAGCACTAGCTCATGGTCGGGACTACGCAATATCAAATATGTGGTTAATTTACAATTTCATTTTCATATACTGAATTCATTATCAGTCAATGGCAGCCCCAGTTGTATTAATAAACCACAGTTGGTTTAGCTCTCTTACAATGGCAGCAGAGTACGGGCATGATGTCAGACAGATTTTAAGAAATGAAGCGCTAGTAATTTATTCATAGAAATGGAATGAGATTTTGAGGTAGTCCTGGATTTTATATGATTTTTAAAAAAGTGGTGCTTCGTGAAACCAATTAACAACGCCGACAAGGTCCATAGTGTGTGTGTGTGTGTGTGTGGACTGATAATAAACACATCAAAGCTTATTCTGACAGCATCATTAATATGACTCCCGGATACACGGATTATTCCAATCATTATTACATGAAATGTAAGGATTATCCAATAATTCTGGGTACGTATTCCAGTTGTAAGTTGAAATATGTTGTGGTTTCAAGAACGTATGTAGAGGTATTTTTTCTAAAAACTGTAAGTCTAATCAATCAAATTAAGACCATTTGAAGATCCATTCTTTCTCTTCCCTCTCATTTTATCGTGTCTACCAACAATATTGGCGTCCTGGTTTTGATGAATGGTACGGAACTGTTGATGTATTCATTTCACCAGGCATCTCTGGCCTGGCCTACATACTCCTCCTGAGTGTGATGATTGTGGTAGGATGATATAGGGCTAATTTTGGCCCAGATGAGCTGGGTTCACACGTTTTTTAGCACGTCTGAACCCCTAGAAGCATTTTGTTTCCATCAGAGCTGGATCTGTAGCTATACGGTTCACACCATTAATGAACAGATGGAACGTTGTGATGAGGAATAGCTCACTGTCTCATGATTCCTCTTGTGGATTTGCCATTATAGTTTTGGGGGCTAATAGGGATTTTCTGTCACTCAGGAATGCCTTCTCTAAGACCAACTGTATCATGGCAATAGGATAGTCGGATTTGTGAAAATAGAAAGCTAACATCTTATTCTCTTTCACAAAGTCCTCTGTATTGCTACAGATCCTCCTAAGTATGCGGAACTGGCTGTAAGGAATGCCTTTCTTGCAAGCATGTGAATGCCAAGAATGGGAATTGATGTATTTGTATCTCTGTGGATATGGTATATAGAGATGCTTTCAGTGTTCCATCCTGACCTACAGGTAGAAGGGTGTCTAGGAAGTGGGCACTGCTGGTGGATTGTTCTGACTCAAATATCAGGCAGTTATTGAGGTATAAGATGAAGGATGTTAACTCTATCTAACCAAATTACCAAATCAGGAAGATGTCATCAATGAACCTTTTCCAGATTAGTGGCTGTAGATGGTATGTGTACATGTACATTTCTTTAATCCATGCCATGAAGGTGTTGCCGTATGCCATGTATATAGGAACACCTAACAACACTGTACCTTTTATATAGAGACCCCATCGATCAAGATGAAAGGCGAGTTAAACTGGAACATGGAGGATTCACAACACATTAGCAATCCATCCCCTTGCCTGTAGCAATAGCTCAGACATCATCCCCCATCGGCAACCTATTCTTTTCTATCCATTGTGAGTTCGTTCCATGTTTAGCCTTGGACAAGCAAAGCAACGGTTGAACATGAATAATGTTTCCACAACACAGAAAGCGTCATGATAAATGGCTTAATCAGTGTCATTGCTGAAATATGGTCATGACTTGCTCACGTATAACAGATGGCTCTCTTTATATGCATTCCGTATATATTTTCTTTTCCATGTGAAGAGGCCTTGTTGAAATGGAATGATTCAGCACTCTCACTCTATATAGGCTGTGCATCTCTTTATGGACTGGCCACTATAAATTCCTTAATCGGATGTTTTGCCAAGAATCATGTCCCATCCATTCATCGAATTGAATGGTTGGTTTTAAAGCCTCTATGTATCGTGCGATGGATCTACACTAGAAACAGTAAGGCCATACAACACTACCAATTATGCTGTGGATCTTACTAATGAGGTGTAAGTTCTAGTGAGATCTTATGTGAAAGTCCAAATGGGTTGGATATTACCTTTATCGTCACTTTGTGCCATACTACAGCAAAGTTCCGACTAGCCAGTTGTAAGTGATGGAGGGAACAGTGTTTCCTAACCATGTCAGAAAAGTCACAAATCATTACGGCTACATATATATCAGGAATAGTCAGTTGTACATGTAAGTGATGGGAACTGTAGTACCTACCGTCTAACAGCAATTCACTGACAACGTATGTACATGCCCGAGCCAGATGCAAATTACCTTAGTATTTAGAGACAGCGAGCCGTCGGTTGCACGGCATAGGCCACTCAGCTTTTAGGGCAGCCCGTTATCAAAATGAACTGTTAGTTAGTTGTTTTCACACAGTACTCTAAGGCTTGTAAGGAAGTTGCCAATTATTCGATGGAAAGCGGTGTGTTTCGCCGGGTACTCATCCATCACGTACAAATGGCTAGTCATGATTTGGCTGAAATAAAATAGAAATTTGATGGTAATCAAAATTCTCTATGTTAACCTGAAATGCTTCAATGTTTTGAGTATTCTAAGGCTTGTGAAAAGGTTGCCAGTTACTCGGTGTACGGCGGTGTGCTTCGCTGGGTACTCCGATTTCTTCCATCCCGTAAAACTTCTAGTCACGACTTAAATAAGACGCGATGATACTCGAAATTGCCAAAGTTAACTTAAAATGCTATACGGTGTTGTATATTTACCACCTCAGTATCAAGATATTATGGTAGTTCGCTCACATATAACGTATTCATATCATCTCTTGTTTGGTTTTTGGTTTGGACATCACCCATTAAAAATCTGATGTAATGAAAGGGGAAAATAAGTAACTACAATATTTACTTCTTCAATTCTATGCTGGCCAAAGGTTTGTGTTCATCCTTTTTCTGCTCTTTCTGCGTATGACAAACGGTCAATGTACTTTGTCCCAACATGCATCACAATACTGTGCCTAAAACTTTCAAATTTCCCTTATATTTTATTCCCTCCTGTATGTAAATTAAATGCCTGAAAATCTAGTAATATTGGTCTTATAATACAGATAATGTGAATAAGATTAAAAGTTTGTTCCATTACACTTATCCCACAGGAATTAATGTTCTTTAAGATCTTCTTTCGGGTCCCAAAGGAAGATCAGGTAAATGGATGAATGTGATATGATTTTGTTAGATCTAATCTACATGATATCATTTGCAACCGTACACCAGTGGGATTTCTCAGGAGATCCTTGCGGTTTGTACTCTGAACATACCTGCGTCATTAGTGATGGTGTATTTCAATACCCCAGTGTGGATAATCTGATTGACTATAAAATAATTCAGAATTTGCATAGAACATTTTTTACATCTGCCGTTCTAACTTCCGACCAGATATTTGGTTATTGGGAAACTGAAGTACTCAGGGAACACCACTCTCTAACATCAGGTCACTGCTAACCTTTTCATATGCCAGGAGCCAGATCCGCAGTCCGGACCTTTGGCAGGGGTTAAGGATAATGATCAGTGACATGGTTAGAGTGCTTAGCTTTTGGGACAGGCCTCTTGTTTTAGAGTCTTTCTCGGTTTCTTTTTTAGAAATAAATTTATGTTCCATAAACAAAGCATACAAGTGGTACTTAATATTTCAAATAATTATGCACAAATAGTATGCAAAAACTTTCTATCATTGATTTCCAAGAATCGCAAGGTATGTTGTACTATTTATAGCACTGATATATTTTCTTATTATCATGTATTTCCTGAGTTTTGCTTTACTTTAAAGTTGTCTTTATTCACATTAGCCCCTATAAACAACGGACAGCAGCAAGTGAACATAGATATTGTTTAATACCATAAAACTGAGCAAGTTGTTTTACACAATACGACGCAAATAATAATACAAAGTAAAACTTGTGTTTAAATAATATTTTGACTTAGATACCCCTTACCCAGGCTAAACTAATTATAACATTTCAACTACTATCACATGGGGAGGGTGGGTGGGAAAAACCAGGCACCATTTTAACCCCTAATAAAAAAGAGGCACACTAGGGGGCACAGGTGAGAGCACACGTAGCTTATCTGACAAAGTTGCGACTGGACAGATTGGGCTATACGAAAACTGAAGGAACTGGGATGAAGCCGTGTCGCCCCCGGCAAGCAGAGGTTTGGCGCCACATAACAGAAGCCACAAACCAGGGTGCGCCACAACCACATCACAACTGCGTACAAAACCATAAGCTGGTTGTCCCGCACCCGTACTGACCAGCAGATTGGACTGATGCAGCAAGCTGATAAAGGCAAGACAAAACAGACATTTAAAAAAACCTTGCCTATTTCCGGTAATGTTTGCACATACTGATTAAAATTCTTAAAGTAATTGATTGCTTCAGGTTTCTGACGTGCACTAGTGTCAGTTTTACTGCCCTTAACATTAACTTGGTTTGATGAGCGTTCAAATTTTATGATGGAAATCCCACCATGCGATTGAGGGTTTTGACGCCAGACAGGTAATTAACTACAGAAGCAGCTGATGGGAAAGACATGCACAGAAATTCGATATCTGCCAACACTGTATCCTGATCTGGACAGAACGCCGGTCATTGAACCAACTTGCAGAAGCCTAGATAGGTTCGAAATTGGGTAAGGTGGTTTTTAACCGTCCCTGATTTGAATGCAGATTTCTTACACTTGCTAGCAGCTAGGAGAAGATTACCAAACTCAACCGGACGCTCTGCAATAGATAAAGATACAGATTACTCGTCATCAGTGTTATTAACCTAAAAATCCTAAAACAATTATCACTGACTTGGCAAAGTTGCAACTCGCTGTTGAGCAGTGTTTTTACCTGGGCTCTAAACTTGGGCTGCATATGCACCCTTGAAAGTGCATCAGCAGTCTCATGATGCTGACTCCTGGCTTATGCTCTGCCCTGTATTCAAAGTCATAAGTGGCAGCCAACACCCACATTTCACAAATACAGCTCTGCATGAATTTGTCTCAATGTACAAGAAAACGTGCGTTATTCCGATCGAGTGGGACCTTATAAATCCGAACTATGCAAAAACCCAAGGTATCATCACCTTTCACTTCAATGATCAGCCATCAATCACACACGTGTGTGGCTAAGTAAGTGATAACAAAGTTGCCTGCAGTTTCAAATTGCTAAATGCAGCAACATTGATTTGCAGGCAATATACGTGATATCATTTAAAGGAATTATAAACGAGCTTCTAGGATGTCAAGTCGTAACTTATTCCTGACACTACATGTGATGTGGCGCTATGATAACAATGGTAACACGCGCCATCCAATGACATTTCACAAAAACGCAAACATTGATATATAGCTTATATATATATATTATCTATTAGTGAATTTATCATCATCGTGTAGTCCAATGATTAGCAATAGATTAAGCACGTGTGTATCACGTGTGTAGTTACTTTGTAGATTAAAGGCTCTCGTCAGGTGACACTGCTTATGTGGCTCATCTGGCTAAAGCACTGTTATCAAACATTACATAATAAGGCATGTCCGTGATTTTTAGCCAGAATGAACGAGTTCCTGATAAAATAATCTAGAATAGACGGATATTAAATATTAAATTTAATTTTAAAAAAAAGGGACCAGGCCTTCCCAACATCTACGTGATAGCCGAAAAACTGCGTCGCACCGTGATTGATATTACGACTGTGAGTCAATCACCTCTACATGCTAAGCAAACTTATACGTTATCAGCATTTATCCAGAGTTTTACGGAACTAGGGTTGGATGCCATGTGTCGGCAGTAGAATGGGTGTAGTAGGGGGGGGGGAGGTTGACTGTAACGTGTTCGTGTTCGGCGTTCATTTACACTACAGATCTGTAGTGTAAATGAACGCCCGCTACGCGTCGCCACCGTCGCGTATTATAATATTATAATTACTTGTGACGTCATCAAAACTGTAATTTCGCTAATTTCACTGATTTAAAAAAGGTTATTTAATTTCCTAAAAGTGTATTCTTAGTACAATTGGTCCATTGAATGTATCCATGCTGTTTGACCAAAACAGATTGGACGCTATCATACATAACTGGAAGAACCAAGTTTTCTGTAATAAAACAATCCATGGCGTTCCGCGAAGGCATTCGACGTGTTTGAAGCCGCCTATCGGCGGGTTCCGGAACCTCGCGTCAAGCGCGTCTAACCCTTCCAATGCTGAGGCTACTTTCACCCAAAGCACAAGGATGCAAAGATTTTTGAAAACCATCTTAATCTTGCATGTTGGTATTGCTTAGATAGCTCTCACTGAGTACTTTCAGTTGAGAAACTATAAGTTAGTGTTTCAATAATTTTCAG
The DNA here is from genome assembly GCA_963942565.1 of Maea johnstoni. Classification (NCBI taxonomy): domain Eukaryota; kingdom Metazoa; phylum Annelida; class Polychaeta; order Spionida; family Magelonidae; genus Maea; species Maea johnstoni. Next base: position 34,754,671 of record OZ012700.1, read on the forward strand.
CTTCTTTGCGTAATTTTGTAATGGCAAAATTAGCCGCCAGCAGCATATGGGTTAAGCATATTGATAAATTAGTTTGGAGCTATATTGAAGATGCGTAGAATAGTATGAAATACAGATATCATCTACACGTTTGGATTTGTATTAGGCCGTCAATTTGATTAGCATATTATAGGTCTAACGAGATGGGATGTTGAGGACGGGACGATTTGTTTTTGTTAGTAGACCTCCATAATCTAAATTTGGGGCTATACCATTTAAAAGTGCGTGTGGGGGGGGGGGGGGCGGAAAATTTACATCGAATTCTGAATTATCCCCCCCTCTCCGAATTCTGAATTATGGCTGAAGGGAGGGGGGTGTCGAATCTTTAATTATCTTCCGTTCATCTCCATTATTATTATTATTATTATTATTATTATTATTATTATTATTATTATTATTATTATAATTATTTTTATTTTTATTAATCTTTATTTTAATTAATATTATTATTATTATCATTATTATTATTATCATTTTTTGTGGATAATTTTTGGTATCGTATCTTTTATAGTCAAAAACATACTTATATTTAAAACGTCAGTATCCGTGAAATAGGAGAAGCGAAACGGAGAATTCTCATAAACAATTGATGTTCGTGCTGGCAATAGCAGTAATAGAATACTGTGTCGTTATGGTGTCGAGGCAAGTGAGAAGGATGATAAATGCGCCCGGCTTCCTCGTCTACTCTCGTTTCCTACACCAGGAATAATTGCTTAGTCTCCGTGTCAACTTTATTAGAACAGAAAAAGTGAGGAGAAAAAGCAAAGTATCAAATTTACATGATTTCCTGACAGATCCATGTGTCAGGTTCTCTGCAAACATGTTAAGTTGCCTCCAGGGTTATAGAGAATCATGAGGGTAACAATATGCAGCTTCGTGATGTTCCCTGTTCATAACAGCGTCGAACTGTCCAGACTAATTTGAATAGTATATATAATGTGAGCACTATAGAGAATCATACTGTAATTAATGTGCTCCTCTGTGGTCCTCCCGGCTTATTATAGTATTGAACTGTCCACAATACTGTGATGAAGAGGGAACTCTTCGATAGAATACCAACCTTTCGTATTCCCTTTCTCTCGGGATATTAATGACCGTTGCTCAAAGCTTTGAACGTGAACGTCATTTTGATCTATTGCAACCACATGTTGCTGTATATCTTTAAACACTCATGCATAGACGTATATATATACATATACATATATATATATATATATATATATATATATATATATATATATATATATATATATATATATATATATATATATATATATATATATTTGCTTCTATAGATGGCGGTAACCTTATATGTTTCTACCAACGGTACTCTGAAGGCGTTGATAACGCCGCTGTGCCGTGTCAATAAGGCGATTCCTTACTTGCCTGACATCACAGCCTTGAGAGGAGGTTGCTTTTTGCAGTGATATTGGATAATGCGTCATACTAATTTAAGGGATATTGATGTTTTAGAACTTTGCACGGGTTATCAGTTTGAAGTCAGTAATTTTCCTGACGCTGTTATGAAGGGAGGCATAGTATTTAGGCGAATATCGCATATCTCACAGAGTGATCCATGGCAGTGGCGGCATCCATAACCTGGCAGATGGAAGGAGACTGCCTGAAATACCGAGTGGCCTAATGCCTCATGTCCTGATTCCACGCTACCGTGCACAACTACATCAGGTTTGTAGGGTTGAGTTTCCTTTTAAGCATTTGCGAAATGGTATAAAGACCTTGCTTTAATGGGAGTTATCGACTCTATGACTTTACAATAAATATCTGGCAACCATGGAACGAATTGAGAAGTCGTATTATTCAATTTTTCATAAAAAGCGATGCAGAAGATGAATTAGTTATCTATTACTATGTACTTACAGTGAATACGTTTAATTCCTGCAATAAATGTGCGGGCCGACTGGGCATTTTACAGGTCTGCTCACTAAGAGGGTAATATTTAGCACTTTAAGGGGGCCCGGGACCTTATATGAGACTTCCATGTAAAGGTTGGCCAATAAGTTGGTCTAGGTACATGAAACCCAAATCAACTGTATCTTTTATGAAAGTTTAGACTCTGGAGAGGTCAAATATGTCATAAGCCGAGCCAAAACAAATCCCACACATTAGGTTTTTATGTCAATTAGTCATCGAATCTCTGGCATACTTTTGTTATCAAATAGCAATTGAGTTAGCATTGGTTAGCATTGAACAATTGCTTCCTAGGCAAACCTGTACCATGGCTGCATTTAACGGTCTTCCAGTACTGCAAACTGAAAATGAAGCCACATAAGCAGCAGATTTTGTCAACCTAATCAGTCCAAGATTTGGAAGCAACCAGTCAGCATGAGTAAAAGAGTGTATAAGGAATTGCCCATTGTGAAGAAAGTTAACTCTTAAAAGAAGCAGGTAGAGCTAAGGGCTATGGAGTGTCAGTTGGAACCGTGTCTAACATCCTAAAACGTAAACGTGAAAAAGAGGAGCAATATGAATCTAATGTTGATGGGGATACATGTAGAAAACTGTGTAAAACCAGCCATGTTGAACTGAACCAATCGGATGTGGGATTTCTTTCAAACACGCAGAAGAAAAAACATTATCATGAATTGTCTCATGCTCCAGTAACAGGCCCGTAACTATTTTGTTAAGATGGGAGATGATGATTTCAAAGCCAGCAATGGCTGGTTAGAGAGCTTTAATTAACGTAAAGACATAGTATATTTTGCAATAAAATGATCATGTTTATCTATTTACCTTTGACTTTATTCCTATTCACCCGACCTCTAAAATACTCAGAGCATTCAACACTTACGTACATTGAACCCTTTTTCATTTCCTGAGTGTTCAGGGTAGACAGGTCCCACTGTATATCATGACGTCGGGTAGAGTTTTGGATAGGTAAAATGTTTAACGATAAGATCAAAATCTCCATCACAGACAAAATGTTGGGTGCTTTTCAACATATTCCAACATTCACAAGGTAATGGCATTCGTCAGTTGACGATTCCTGACTGTGTTATGTTTCAGAGTTAGCTTTATAATTAGAGTTGAGTCCTTCGTTGTCTTTACGAGTCATGTCGCGTCTCGATGAACTAACCAGCTAATTCTTGTCTTGATCAGTTTTCTCTTAACCGGTCAAATTATGTAATACATTTTAGGTCTTGATGTGTTTATATGTATTCTGATATTGTAACGAGAGGGCTTATAAAATGCTACAACAATTAACAAACAAGATCAGTTTCCCTGTAAAGAATACATCCCAAAATGTAATGGAATCAACAAAATTTTGAGTGAGCAAAGTTTGTCAAATTTGATTTACAATATCATGTTAGTACGTACAAGTACATAACCATTCATTTGTATCATTAGTACAATGTATTTTGTTAAAATTGCTTTTTATTCAGTCAAAACCAATTGGACGTGTTTATATGGTTTTCCATTAATGGCGATGCTCTAATTAAGTTCAGCGATGTATCTCTTATGTGTACGTATTAGTCTGATTGGTCTGGCAGACATCATCTTCTTTGTCACTATGATAAAAGCAAACGTCTAATGATTTCCACGTGCATTACACATTAGGTATTAGTACAGTCTGATAGGTCTCATAGAACCAATGCTATTACCGCTCTTTGATCTCTGCTGAAACGTATCTTGTAATGAAAATCGTCTCGCTACACAGCCTTAATGGCACCTTTCCATGGTGAAGTAGAACGAGATCGCCATTAGTGAATTAAGGTGTTAAATAATCACTTAGATTGAAAGTTCCAATAGATGCTGCAGGAACCTTTAGAATGTGCAAATCTAACGATGGACTGCAAAGTAGTATTCACAATAATTGGACCATGCAGTTGAATGTGGATGTTGCTCTAATGACAGTTCAAAATACATTATATAACTTGCAGGAGAACAACTCCGCATAGTTTCTCAAGATTGGTTGATTACAATATTATTCACAATATGGTTACGACTAATGAAGTTTACACAAAAAGACATCAGTAGATGACCCAAAGTATTTGTATTGAGGGAGCGAAGAATTTCTTATTCATGCCTTTCCAGAATGCGAAAATGATACCAGTTTATGTCAAAGTATAGAACTGTGGTTGATAGACCAATTTAAATATATAAATTATCCAACATTGATATACACCTTGGGATAAATGATGGAAATATACTTGTCGATAAAGTCGTCTTAGCGGCAGCATAGGTCATTTGTTTAAAGCATAAGACTGGTGGACCACTAAGCCTTTTGAAGTTTATTTGCTCTAATGAAATCTGAAGAATAGTGGTCTCTTTTTGCAAATGAAATTGTTTTATCCTTTAGGAAGTGAAAAGAAAAATTGCAAATGATTTATATGACATATTCACATATGTATTATTATCTTGTGATATGGATCATGGCAATTTGTTCCATCACCTATAAGCTAGTATGCTTGGAGAATGTGGGTATATCTCATGACACATTCTCTGTACAAGACACTCGTTGTAGGAATATCTGAGGATTCTGATTGAACCAACAGGAAAATTGAAAAAACATATTTTCTCCAGTAAATTACCATAATACCAATTTACTCCTCCATTTTGTTTTATCGTGCGCGTGTCATTCCACAGCCGCTGTGCCTGATGCTTTTCTAAAAGTCGTGTTATATATATATATATATATATATATATATATATATATATATATATATATATATATATAGAGAGAGAGAGAGAGAGAGAGAGAGAGAGAGAGAGAGAGAGAGAGAGAGAGAGACCTTTGACATCTAGGGTGCGCTAGCATTAAAGCATTGATAACTGTTCACCAGTGCAATAATACTAATACATATGTAATATCTAAAATAAGATTGCTTTCGTGTCCATGGACATTTAGAGATTACTCGATGAAGATTTAAATGAACATAGACGAGTACTTTGTGATTGATCATCTATCCTGTGAAACCATCATTTGCAACGACAAGAGTTATTGAGCTGGCTTAATTGTACCTTTTAAAATCGCTCTTATGATGGACATATTCTGCTGTTGTTTTGTGATCCATTAATATTGTTCGCGCGAAGCACTAAATAAAGCGACCGTTTTCAATAGCGTGCCTGCCACTTTGGATTATCCTATTTTAAGTAGACAACCGATGGGAAAAGCGTGTGTATATACGCTTCAGGTCTGCGCGTTTATAACGAGGTATTAGTGTTTTTTTTTCTATTCTAGAGACTCATTTGACATTACGTGAAGTTGGAACAGTATAGATTGACATCTCATTTAAGTAAAATACGACCGGTTCAACAAGTGCCCGGACGACCATTTCAGAAGTTAGGATAAATACAATGTGGACGATATTAAAAGTTTTGCAGCTTTTCTAATTTACCAGATAGGTTTATGAGTTAATCAAAACACAACATACATTGTGGGTGGCCAGGGAAAGGAGACTAGTTCTGTGGATCAACCAGACGCCCGGGACAACCGAGTGATTAGCTCTGACCGGACCTTCCAGCAGAAATTACAGGAATTGGCCTTACTGTGTGTCGCATCAGTTAGTTCTTGAAATACAATGGTGGGAACGAATATACATATACATATATATATATATATATATATATATATATATATATATATATATATATATATATATATATATATATATATATATATACATATATATATATATATATATATATATATATATATATATATATATATATATATATATTCATATATATATATATATATATATATATATATATATATATATATATATATATATATATATATATATATATATATATATATATATATATATATATACCAATCGCTAAAACGTAAATGGTATCCGTACTATACTTAAGGAGTGTTCATATATATCAAGAATTCCTTTGGAAAATATGAAATTATTCAAATTTTATATAAAATACACCTTATCCAATATAAACTATCAGGACTCACAACTTGGTAAACTTCGTTTGTATGATGTCGGAAGCAGTGTTTATCCAGCAATATGCCACTAAATATGGAATTACATTTAGTAAAGCATTGAGTCAAATCAATTTATTCCTGGAGGAGTCCCTCAGTAGGAGAGGGCGAGCAGTCAGTAACAACACCTTAGACCACTCAGATATTGGGTCCCTTGGAGACAGCGAGCAGTCAGTGGCCACACCTTTGGCCATTTGCAGTGGTGGCATACTACGGGCAGTCAGTGAAAACCCTTCAGACCACTGGGCTATCAGGGCAGACAGCGAGCAGTCAGTGAAAACACTTCAGACCACTGGGCTATCAGGGCAGACAGCGAGCAGTCAGTGAAAACACTTCAGACCACTGGGCTATCAGGGCAGACAGCGAGCAGTCAGTGACAATGCTTCAGTGGTCTGAGACAGTGAGCAGCCAGTCGAAAGGCTGTAAAGGAAACTCGTCCATCAGGACATGCCCTCAGCGGTGGTGGGGTGCGTGTCGCAGCCGGATGGCAATGATGCACTAGACCACCCGACTATAGGGCAGTCCTCCTAGGCTGAGCCGTGGTTTATGGGAGTGGCTTTTCTAGCACCCTGCGACTTTGTATTCAGCCAGAGCCGTGCAGTGATCCATTTCACAGGCCTGCGAGGGACGGTGTGGATTAATAGCTCACACCGTATGCTCATTGATTCGGTGAACGTGGCATGTACAGCATTCAAGTGGGATTATCTAAGTGTGAAGGTTGCAGGTGAAACTTCTTATTAACAACAACGTACAACATGCGAATAAAATGGTATATATATATATATATGTGTGTGTGTATATATATATATATATATATATATATATATATATATATATATATATATATATATATATATAGGGTGTCCAAAAAAATGCAATCCTCCCCTTTTCCAAATATTTCTTCAAAACAGCTTTAGTAACATCAACAATGACTTCATGGTTGAAGAGAATAATATCTTAGAGATAACCTGTTGTAGTTTCAAGCAAATCTGATCATACATAACAAAGCTGTGAGGCGAAGTTTGACCCCTCTATCATTTCACTCCAACACAAGGTAAATTTCCTGCATACTGACCAAGCAGTATAGCCTGGTTGTCAGGCTGTATTAGGTATAGTGCCCCACCAACTCAGGTCAGATCAGTGAAACAGTCAGATATCACAGACTTGTAGCAAGTCTAAACAAGCAGGTGAAGCTGCTATTTTTAGCATAGGGCTCTGGGTGCTAAGGCAAGTTGACTCCAAAACCAGTCTTCTCCATAGGTTTTACATTGCGTTGGAGTGAAATGATATAGGTGTCAAACTTTGCCTCACAACTTTGACATGAATAATATGATTTGGTTGAAACTATAACAGTTTATCTCTAAGATATCATTCTCATTAACCATGAAGTCATTTTTGAAGTTATTTAAGCTATTTTGAAGAAATAATGAGAAAAGGGGAGGATTGCATTTTTTGGGGGACGCCCTGTATATATATATATATATATATATACCTGAACATACCCCAGGATAAGCCTCCCTCAACTCTAAGCTTTCTTCAAACCACAACACAGGAGGAGGTATGGAAGATCATATGTAAATCTCCTTCGAAAAGTTGCACATTGGACCCGATACCCACATGGATCATCAGGGATGCCAAAAATGAACTGCTTCCAATAATCACAGACATCATTAACGCTTCACTGAGGTCAAGTGAAGTACCTACATCTATAAAATCAGCTGTGGTCACCCCTCTGCTTAAAAAAGCTACCTTAGACCCTGAGATACTAAAAAACTACCGCCCTGTTAGCAACCTTTCGTTTGTATCAAAGGTCTTAGAGAGGGTGGTTGCTCAGCGACTGACAAGTTACATGACAGATAACAATCTACATGAATACCTTCGATCGGCATATAAACCCGGTCACAGCACAGAGACAGCACTGGTGAAGGTACAGAATGACATTCTTACAAGCATTGACCAGCATGGAATTGTTATACTGATCCTTCTTGACCTAAGTGCAGCATTTGATACCATCGACCATGATGTGCTGTTTTCTAAAATGGAAAGCACCCTGGGTATAACAGGGCCAGCCCTTGAATGGTTCCGTTCATATCTTGGTGATTGTACTCTTCGAGTTCAGATAGATGATTCATTCTCCGCATCACAGGAAATCCTATGGTCTGTACCACAAGGATCAGTGTTGGGCCCTCTGCTCTTCCTGATTTACCTCCTACCCTTAGGAATACTGATAAGAAAGCATGGTCTAGAACTCCATGCTTATGCGGATGATACACAACTCTACATCTCTATCAAACCTATAGATCAGCGTGTAGTGGACGAAGGTGTAGCTAAGTTGGAAAACTGCCTCACTGACAGCTATACATGGATGTCTCAAAATAAACTGAAATTGAATGCAGACAAGACAGAGGTGCTGGTCATGGGTACCCCACAGATGCGGGCGAAAATCTCCATTCCTAGTATTACCGTAAATGGTGTAATAGTACCAGTTCTTAATGAACCTGTCGGTAATCTGGGTGCTGTCTTTGATCCGAACATGAATATGTCTGCACATGTATCAAAGTTTTCAAGTCTGGAAATTACCACCTTAGGAACATTGGGAAAATAAGGAAATTTCTCAATACTGATACAACCAAGAGTGCCATCGTCTCACTGGTGACATCACGCCTTGACTATTGTAATGGACTTCTCTGTGGAATTACTGATGAGCTGCTATACAGGCTCCAGAAAGTTCAAAACAATGCTGCTAGAGTGATTAGTGGCTCCAAAAAGTATGATCACATAACACCAGTTCTAAAAGATCTTCACTGGCTGCCCATCAGGAAAAGGATTGAGTACAAGATTCTGCTTTTGACTTTCAAATGCATGCAAGGATGTGCCCCTCTATACTTGAGGGAACTGTTAGTCAAACAAGCTAATACAAGGACTCTAAGATCAAACACTAAGAACTTACCACAGATACCACTCACTAATCTGAAAAGGTTTGGTGACAGAGCATTCTGTGCCTATGCACCACGCCTTTGGAATGAGCTCCCTGACAACATCAAGGCTGCTGATAGTGTGCAAAACTTCAAGAAACAGCTGAAAACATTGCTATTTCGAAAGGAGTTTAATTGACTACTAGTATATGGACCATGACAACTATCCAATGACTCTATATGTGGAAAGGGCGCTATATCAAATATCAATTATTATATATATATATATATATATATATATATATATATATATATATATATATATATATATATATATATATATATATATTTATATATATATATCGATAGCAAGCTAGATAGATAGATAGATAGATAGATAGATGTGTGTATATATATATATATATATATATATATATATATATATATATATATAAATTATATTTTTCATTTATGTTTATGTATGTATGTAAGCATGTATGTATGTATGTAGGTATGTGAACAGTTGCACTAACATCTAAACAGTTGCCAAATATATCAATCGAACAGTTAAGAATTCAGCGGCTGCCCCTATTGCCGAGTGGTCGTAGGCTTTCCCCACCGATTTCTCACTCTTATACCAGTGCAAAAGATCCTTTATTCGAATCCTTCTCAATCAATTTGAGGTAGTTGCCAGTGACGTTGTGATCACTCTGATATTCCATTTTATTGGTATGGGTTTCTCGACCATTTCAGTCAGGCAACCGTATTTTGGCCTCAAATTCCTACTCATCCTGCATCATCCAGAGATTCTCGCTATCATTGGCAACTCTCTCTCTCTCTCTCTCTCTCTGACGTAACTGTGCAAAACGTCTATGACATAGCTCATTTCCTATTGAAGTTGTACGTGCTAATTGCTCCATTATGCGAGTCCTGTGTGAGGTCCTTTTTTTACTTGCTCTGTTAATTACCTGTCAATAGCGCCACGTTGTCTGCGACACCACATTTTATTACCTTCGCTTGAACAACAAAGATGTGTTCAGGACAAGGATTGAATACACACACCATTCTCAGCAGCACTTGCCTAAGCAACTTACACATCATAAACACTAGCCTGTCTACAACGCGTTACTGTAAACTAAAGAAACTGGGGTAAGAGAAAAGTGATCAGTTTTTTTCCGGTATGTGTGGAGGTTGAAATCCTTACTGCTACTGACACAAAAATGCAGGGCAGCTGATCTGCTTCTCAATCACAACACTGATAGTATTCAGGCTATTACACAATACATACTTTGGTCGCTAAGGCATATTTTGCATGCAGCGGATTCCAGACATCCCCTGGCTTTGTGTCTGTTCCTAGCCGCTTCATACTTTGTAATAAAATTTGTAAGTCTAAAAAGAGGGTGAGTGAGACTAAAATGAATATGCAACCATGTATACTATTAAAAAGTTAATTTTGTCAACAAAATGTCCAACGATGGTTGAACATGAGGTTGGTTGAGCAATAAAAAGAGAACGTGGTTTAGGTTGTGCTAAAGGCTGATTTGGAAATAAGAGAAAGTCTTTCCCTGGTTAGTGGTGGCCAAGCTGCAGTGGTGCAGTTCCTGTACACAGGTAAAAGTTGACAGGCCCGTACGGGCCCGTGTCCAAACGGGCCTGTGACGGGCCCGTTTTTCGATCCCTCAATATATCGACATTTCACGGCTTGAAAATCTGCAACGGTCCCATTATTTTTATTATTTATACGGGCCCTTAACGGTCTCGTAACGGGCCCGTAACGGACCAGTAACGGGCCCGTTATAACAGGTTCTGAGCCTGTAACGGGCCCGTCAATACAACGGGCCCGTTTGGACCCGTCAATTTTTACCTGTGTACTTAATGAAGAAAGATATGTCACTATGACTAACAGAACCTGCCCCACCGATTGGTGGACACATTCAATACATTCAAGCACATTTGTAAAGTGGAGCCTAGTCAAAGGATCCATAGTTGCACCAAGTTAAGTCTGATCCTAAGTAATGTCAGGGTTGTTCCTACTGAACTGCAGGATATGAAGAGAGATGTTGGCTATCCTCCCTCTGTGTTATACTGTGGGAAAATACTATGGTAGGAGTTGTATTTGGTGATGCAGTGCAAATTCTCACACATTCTCTTATCAAGAGTTCTCTTGATGAGAGAACTCGAGGAAGGCCCGTGGGATAGACGGCATCTCAACTGAACATGTTGTGTATGCAGGAGGTATTATGATAAGCGTCCTTGCCTTGCTTTTCAACCTTGTGGTTAGCATGGAGTATGTCCCGTAAAATCTCAGGAGGGGGATACAAATCCCGTTTATAAGGGGAATAACCTCTGTAGCTTGGATGTCAACAACTACAGGGGTATCACCTTCCTGACAACCCTCAATAAGATTATGGAAATCCTTATCTGGAATCAGGTTGAGTTTTTGCGGAATTCTTACAGGGTCATATCAGGGTTGCGGGGCACATGCACGTTGCTATGCTATTGCAGCAAACAGTTATAACGATATAACGAAAAAGCTTCAAATCTCTTTGACACAGTCACTCAATAGTATAACTGTTTTATACAACATTATGAAAAAATTATATACATTTACCCTTGCTGTACAAAATATGGAGTAAAAATACTTATTTCTTCATTCAATTGCTCTTTAAGATATTAAATTTTATATTCATCTTCGATTTCCTAGAAAAGTCAAATTAAAAGCATTTGAAAACTATCAGCATCAAATTAGCAATACCCATTAATTGATACTTGGATATTTATATTGTAATCTTAAGTTCGATATAATTACATATAGGTACCTTATAAGCGCAATTACTAGGATTATAATTTGGAACAAAGTCGTACAGCTTTTCACTTTCATCGCAAATTAACGATAATTGTAGTTCAACTCAATTGCACCTTTTTTCTCACTATTTGGATATAGAAGACCCAGCACCAGTTCAGTAATACATTGATTTACAAGCTTGTTGGTATTTATCACTTTAGATTAAATAGAGTAGATTTAATTATTAATCCTTAAGAGTTACACTTGAAATTGTCGTCTGGATCTTTGATACTTCTGACAATTGGATATTAAGAATGGTTTTACACAATATTTGAAGGAGGGTTGTCAGTGTTGACCTGATGAACATTTTTCCTTCAAATAGTTGTTTAAATAATCTTTTGGCCGAAAGATTTCATCAAATTTGTCTAGCTGCTTTTAACCACTGTGAGCATTAGTGGCTCAAAGATTGAACACCATGGACACCTTTATTGCCACACCTATATTGTTATTTCTTTTTATATTGTTACATAACATTCTGGCAGACGTGCAATGTATGGTACTTTAAATAGCATTATAGTCAAACTTTCTTCCAGCAGCATCTGCTGTTTATACATGAACCCTTGCAGTTGCAGATATCAGGACCAGCTCTTGGGGCTTGCACAATAGTGAACAAGTTGAAAGACTATGCACATGCTCCAGAAATGAATGGCTAAAATGAATACCTGCAGTGTTTTACAAAGCATCAGCTATGAAGCAGCCTATTCAAACCCTTTAATAATGATGAAGTGGATCACAGTTTCTACCGGTAGAAACTGCGATCGCATTATGAACCAGCATAAACCTGGTAGAGACTGCAATCGTAGTTTCTACCGGTAGAAACTGTGATTGCGGTTCCTACTGGAAGGATCGGTTTCTACCATGACATGTATGTATATATATATATATATATATATATATATATATATATATATATATATATATATATATATATATATATATATATATATATATATATATATATATATTTATATATATATATATATATATATATATATATATATATATATATATATATATATATATATATTTATACATACAAGTATATACATACATACATACATACACACACACATATATATATGTATATATATATATATATATATATATATATATATATATATATATATATATATATATATATATATTTATCAAATGAATGAAGTACAGCACACATTTGATATCACTATTTAAAGAGATCTTCCCAGCAGTGTTACTTTCATCACTTTTTGGTGACGTAGGGGATGTGCCGAATGATGTCTCGCAAATCACGAGCCTCGTGCCAGACGAAATACATCACTTTGAATTATGTCTAGCAAAGTGATTATAAAAGCAGGGCGGTGCCCCTCTTCGCCTAATACCACTTATGACGTAAGGAACTCGCTCTCTCTAAAAGCTGTAGGTAGTGACGGACTCTCTGGGGTAAATTAAGGGTTCATATCCCTCGTTTACTAGAGGCAGAAAAGGTAATCCTAGGTTAGACAGCATGTTGCTGAGGAACACTACCTAGGTAACGCGGGTGCGGCCCCCCTCTGTACCTAAGTGATTATTTAGTATTGTTTTACTAACATGATATATACCTATGACAAGCTACTTAATAAAACAGATTATCAAGTTTATAAACGATATACCTCTAACCTGAATTAGACAATATACCACACTGACAAATGAATATGAACCATTCCTTATATCATGCCGTATTTATTTTTATGAATTATTGTCTATATGGGTGGCGAAAGAGTTTTTGTCAACAATGGCTTGTTTGCATTTTAAACTTGCTTTGTATCTTTCCGTATAATAAGTGTTTCATGTAATTGATAACCCGTTGTCGGTGTGGTTTCTGATCCAATTTCATAGCATAATACAAAACTTTCTTTGAGATTAATATAACGAAGTTGAAAAGATTGTTATTCTCTAAGTCACCTAGTTAGATGCGTCCTATTGAGTGATTGTGTTTATTGTAATCATTTTAATATAGCATTCCTATTAAAACATTCCATATGCGTCAAATAATTGCTAAACCGATATTCCATGGTATCATCAGCTCCATTTCAAATCTGGCAGCTGATAGGTTAGTTCGTCTGATGTACTGAGCTGCAGTGGGAATCCTGAAGATGCTTTTCACAACTACCGTTGCATGGCCATGCCTTTGTACTGTTCACCGTGGACCTGCCAGGGAACGTAGGCGGTCGAAGGCATCTCATCAACTGCTCGCTGTGCTCGTCATTACCCGTGTTTGAATTCCGCCGGGGGCATGTGATAAGGTTGCCAGGGACTTTGGGTTAGACGGTGGTTTTCCCCACTATACCCAGTTTTACCTCTTAGGGAATTAAGTGGAATCATAGACGCTTGCTTGCGAAATTGTATGGAAAGAAAGCCTATGGAAAATTCAAGAATGTAAAACAAAATGTATGCAGAGTCTACCTATTGGAAATTCGAGAATGTAAAAGAATGTATGACATTCCACCTATGTCACACTGAAAAATGTAATTTGAATAATGGCATTTTCATCGGAGGGGGAATTCAGACAAGTTTGGCGCTTATTGACAGGTGATGTTTCTACGCAAGCGGTCTCTGAGGAAAGTTTAACGTGGGTATGTCCTCGGGATGGCAGCGACAGATTTGCATAAGAGAAAGGCGTGTCCAAGGGATGAATGATTAGACATTTTGAGTGATGGCATAGTGCCCATGGGGAAAATGGGCCAAAAAAACTAATTGCAGATACAAATTTTCTGAATTTCGAATTGTTATCCTTACTTTTCAGTCGTGCTAAAAGGCTTATCTTGATTCTTAATTGAATATTTGCCCAATCCATCTACACAGGACATTCAACATTTTATGTTTGTTTATTTCCGAAATCTGAACCTCATTAAATCTGTTATTGTATTGTATTGTCTGATTTTTGGTTAAATTGAGATATCATTCTGAGCAAACTGGATTGACTGACTTGGTGCAAAGTATAAATTGAAAAGAAATAAATTGATTTCTCTGTGTTGCGCTTTTGCTACTGTTATGCCAAAGTTCGAGCGAATCCGTTAACGCTTGATACTAGATCTAGTACTCTAAATGCGAGATTGAACCAAACGGTTTTGATGAAATTCCACGTCATGAAAAAAACAAATAAACACCTCTCCTGCCTTTTGCAAGCCTATGTGAGATTATTTCATAGCTTTTTCATATTCTTCTCAGTGATGACATTGTTTTTTGCTGAAAAGGAAATAGGCTAACATATTTACAATTCTCAAAATCACCCTGAATTCACCAATTAACCCCGTAAGTCACCTTATGCAGATGCTACTTGTATCCTTTCTAGTGCAATCAGCAGCACAAAGAAGTGATCACTTGTTCCCTATGTCTGTGGAATAATAATAA
>OZ012700.1:34772297-34779797 GCA_963942565.1 Maea johnstoni
GACATCTGGCAGCCATTCCAAGAACTATTGCTAACTAAGGAGAGACCCCTATCCAGGGCCCGCAGCAATGACACACGTTAAACTAATATCTCTTGTTTTGGCAAAATGTTTTTACTGCAATGCAAAGCACTATCTACAAATTGGGAGGAACAGCTGTCCATGGCACTAGGGCTATCCCTTCATATGCCAACACCTTCATGGGGTGTTTAGAAGACAAACTGTGTATACATACTATCCGCCACCAATGGTCTGTAAAAGGTTCATAGATGATAAATTTGTCAACTGGACACGTGGACAAGAAACCTTGGACGAGTTACTGCATAATTTGAATAATTGCCTACCCACCATTTGATTTGAAACAGTTCCACTTCCTGTGAAGATTTTCTGGACGTGTGAGTTTGTTTTCTATTTATGAACAATGCAATCTAAAAAACTGACTCACTGTAAATGCCAAAATGACTGTGTCACAAAATGATGCATTTTTCTCATTTTCAGATTTTCGCTACTTCTTATATTTGCGTTTAGTGCCAAATGTCAGATACCTGGAACAAGAAAGGAATTTTTGGTGACTGGAAATAAGTGCGTGTCCTGTGTAACACAAAAGAATGCCTTAATTACACACACACACACACACACACACACACACACACACACACTTAATTTCAGATTTACATTATATACTAAATTTATGGACAGTCCAAACTAACTGAATCAATATAGCACCCACACTCGTCAGTGCCGGGATGGGATGCCGTAGAGCCAATTCAAAAGAATATGCAGCGAGGTAAAGACATTTATCCAAGGACGTGGGGAAATGTTAAGAACTTCATTAAGGCTAATTTCCCAATGAATGTGATAAGAAATCCTTTTTAAAAAGTTTACACAAGTGGAGGAATGACCCTCCTGAATCCTACCTGTATTTAGGAGGAACACACTGAGGAATAAAGAACACATTCCTCCTCACAACCCTCTAACCTAACTAAGGACAACATAACTGGGACTTATTAGACAAATCCAGTTCCACTAGACCTCTATTGAAACTAAACCTCATTAAAGGTAAAAGAAAGGTCAAGATCCTTGAAGATATTCTAGTTAGAGCCAGGCTACATAGACTGACCCAACAACAGTATCATCCCAATACTACCAACCTAACTACTACCGACATTTGCAGCAGACTATTTTGCCAGTACAGTTAAATCATCAACAAACCTGATGGCATCAAAAATATGATCAGAAAGAAGGACTATAGCACAAGGACTAAGGATCTAACAACATCATCTACTGCCTTTGCCGCTTCCATGTGTCAAACCAAAAGGTCACTAGTAGAAGGGCTGTGAGAACATGTTTAGAATATCAATCAAAATACTGACATATACATAGTTGACTGGATTTATAATGAGCCTGACAACCAGGAGATCACTTGGGATACAAGTACTCAACTTTGCCAAAGGACACCACGACTCTAAAGCCAGTCTTCTCATGAGACTGAAACTCAAGTCAGTCTGGATAAAATGGTTAAGATGCTTTGTCCTGGAAAGGATAGAGACTGAGAGAGGGGGTCCCCTCTATTATGGACACCCATGGAACCAACCAAAGTGTCCACTAAAGAGGGCTGTCCATAACATAGGGGCTGTTGGGACTACTAACAGCAGCATATTGGACACCATTTTGAATTACCAACATGTATTATGCATGAGGCATTATTTACATTAACCTTCCAACCAGCTTAAACATATATGAATACTACAGGTGAAGTACATAGAACGATGTACAGTGAGATCCAAAGTTCCATGATTTGAGGCCTTTTTCATACTGGAACCACTTTTAAAAAATCCTATCCAGAGGTGCAAGACTTTCCTATCATGGGTTGCATTATAATCATAAGCGCCCAAGTACTCAGTTTTCCCTTTGATCACAATTGAAATAGAAGACTAACGGACAAGCCATCAATAGCACTCGAATTCCTTATGCTAACTTTCTCACTGCCCTAAAGCAAAGATATGTTCTGCTTAAAACCAGTCTCTACACTTTTGCTATGTGTCATGGTGGTGGTCAAGCTCTAGTTTTACTACTGAGCCAAATGCTCTATACCGAGCTTGAGTGAAGGCGAAAATGTTACCTTTACCATTCTAAAAACAGAGCCAGCAGACCTTCAAGCAATTGAAAATAACATTCAATTGATTATCATCTTACTTTAATGAACTTGTGACCATCCTCAGTAACTAATTGTAATTATACAACAATAAAATACAATCCCCTTGCAGATGCTCCTAACCTGCCTCCCATGCAATGGTATCAGGACAATATCCCCCCAGGACAAAACCCCCCCGGACAAAGTCCCCCCGTTCCAATATCCCCCCAGACAATATCCCCCTAGACAATATCCCCCCGGATAATATCTCTAGTAACACATGTGTTAGTAAAAAAAATTAAAAAAATTCCAGTGTTTTAAATTATCCTGAAACATGAGTTAATGGTACAAAAAATTAACAAAAAATTGAAAAAAAATCCAGTGTTTTAATTTATGCTAAAAAAATGAGTTAGTAAAAAAAATTCAAGAAATAAAAAAAAATCGAGTGTTTTAAATTATCCTAAAACATAATTTAAAACACTGGAATTTTTGAAAAAATCTTTTTAACTTTTTACTTGCACATGTTTTAGGATAATTTAAAACACTGGAATATTTTTCAATTTATTTTTGAATTTTTTACTAACTCATGTTTTAGGATAATTTAAAACAATGGAATTTTAAAAAAATAATTTACTAACACATGTTTTACTAGAGATATCATCCGGGGGGATATTGGAACAGGGGGATTTTGTCCGGGTTTTTTTTGTCCTGGGGGATATTGTCCGGGGGGATATTGTTCTAGAACCCCATGCAATACTGTATACGGCTTTAACTTTGAGTCAGGGGCTTAGCCGCAATGCGTCCAGCATGTCATTTGGACTCGCAGAACACTGTTTTTTGACAGTTTGGACACCCAAAAGTTTATGTCAGAATTTGCAGAAGATGACTTTTCTTAGAAGATAGAAGATGTAGAAGCTGTAGTGTCACTTTTATAAGACACACAAAGCTGTATCTGGCATAAAAAGCAAAATCTGTAAAGGTATAGGGTCTATCTTATTAGTAGTATGTATTTTGTACCACACTTTGGACACGCAAAAATCTATGAAACCTCTATTTGGACACACTGTTTCCAAATATCGGCAAAGACCCTGCTTTGAGTGCTAAAGATTTCGCTTTACATGCAGCCCCGCTGGATGGTATTTCTGTTACTTTAAATTCGGGCATTCAAGCACTAAAATTAAACCAGATATAAAGCAGGATATTTATTTCAAGTATATTATTTGGGACTATCATGGGGAGCGCGAAAACAGCAAAAATTAAATGTGTGTAAAAATACCAGTTATACAGTATTCTGAAATGTCATTCCTTTTGGATTGGTGCTACTGTGGTAGGATAGGGTGGTCAGTTTGAGAATCTTACTGCATAAACAAAAATGTCTGTTAAACTAAGCAATTAAATAACCGGACCAATATCCGTATGTAGGTGCTGTCAACCGCGTGGGTTTATAGTTGAGAAGCATGTTGACAACCAATACACTGGAGTCTGCTGAGAAAGGTTGCGTGAAAACTAGTGAGGTCAGAAATCGGGATTTGCATCATGCAAAGTGTCCACATTAGCGGTATTGTTCACAATAGCAGGGGGGTCAACGATAGAGGGGCTGGAATTGGATTGTATGATAAATACGATGAATTTTTAGATGAAATATCCATTTATATATATATATATATATATATATATATATATATATATATATATATATATATATATATATATATATATATATATATATATATATATATATAAATATATATATATATATATATATATATATATATATATATTATATATATATATATATATATGTATATATATATATATGTATATATATATATATATATATATGTATATGTATATATATATATATGTATATATATATATATGTATATATATATATATGTATATATATATATATATATGTATATATATATATATGTATATATATATATGTATATATATATATATGTATATATATATATGTATATATATATATATATATATATATATATATATATATATATATATATATATATATATATATATATATATATATATATATATATATATGAATTATGGTAACTTACAAGACAATCAAAGAGACCAAAGAGACAATTCGAATACTCTCTCAGGTATCCCGCACTATTGATAGATGGCGGTTTTCACTCACTAGATCGCGACCAGTATCTTTATGCGGATATTTAGTTACTAAAGCAGTGGATAGAGGTCGCAGGAAGCTTTCGACTTCGACTCATATTTCCATTTCATTTCCCGCCTAGATAAAACCACTCTTTGCAAGGTAGATTATGTGTTGCATGGTCCTTTTAAGTGTATATGATAACTGTTAAACTACAGAGCGAGCAATAAAAGCTTATTCAAAGCGCAATAATGACCGGAGTGATGTGCACAGGTGTGCAGACCATAAATGGGTAATGTGCTAACGGAAATTGGAACTCGTAATAGATACACAGGTGTTACCCGTAGGCGGCATTTAATTGAGTCTGACTTTCATTGCATTACAAAACCTTAACATAGAAGTGTTAGATACCGGTAGAATTGGCCAGAAATTAACGATTTAATTTGTTTTGTGTCTATATTCACATTTCTGAGAATGTCCCACCTTGAACTGAATACTGTATATAGTATTTAGTGGTGATATCGGTATGCCCCCTGTAGTTGAAATAGAACTTCGCAATAGATACGCAGGTGTCACTAGCTGGCGGCATTTAATTAAGCCGTTTTCCTTTTACTACAGAATTTCAACACAGAAATGTTAGTAACCGGTAAAATCGACCAAAATGGACGATTGATTTCATTTGTGAATTACCTTATTTTTTGACCGTTCCACAAACTATTCATACTGTATTACTTAATAGTGGGCACAGCAGACACCTCTCTATGCATCTATGACCAGAGTAACACAGCAGACACCTCTCTATGCATCTATGACCAGAGTAACACAGCAGACACCTCTCTATGCATCTATGACCAGAGTAACACAGCAGACACCTCTCTATGCATCTATGACCAGAGTAACACAGCAGACACCTCTCTATGCATCTATGACCAGAGTAACACAGCAGACACCTCTCTATGCATCTATGACCAGAGTAACACGTCGTTTGACGTGATGAGTTTGGAGGTTGTTTGAAGTGTGTTTTTGCTCCCGAAGAGGATTTATTTCCCAATCTTTGATGTACAAGATTTATTTCAGAGACTGTGGCTATGGTAATTCCGCACTGTGCACAGCCTCTTGTCTCTCGCCACTCTTTAAATTAAGATTTCGGCTCGAGTCATGTGAAAATATTGCCAGTGACTTGAAGATTGTCAGTAATTTCCCCCCGCAATTCGACTGCATCCGTTACTAGAAATAGAACTGGCTGGTTGGGATTTTGAAATGAGGATTAACGAATCCCGTATCCCAACAACCTGTGTAAGGTCGCAAGAAATATTCAAAGAACATTTACCACCGGATATCCTTCCTGGGTTCAACCTTGTTTTATTTTTTATATCGTCACGGAAAGAAGTAGACCCAACAACGGGGATACGTAATTGCTATTACATAAATACTTTTTCAGGAGTACGGCAGGTAAGGGAATTGCTATTGGCCTGGGAACAGTTGTGTTTTTCCCAGGTGCAGACTTAGGCTTGTATGGCAGAAGGATTGTACTTTTACTAAGTTCCAAATTCCACATACACAAAACCACGACAACAGAATTCCATTGTCGGACAAATTACTGATGCAAAATATGTCCAATCATTTCTTTCAGATTAAGCCTTTCGATGTTTGTATCTTTCCCATGGCATGTGTATGATGCTAAGTGTAATGTTCTAGGGAGTGCAGCTGAATGTGTTGAGTCAATACATTATTTAATCTGGTGAATTAGGTCGCCTACTAATTACAAAAGGGAGGCACTACTAAATACCCTATAGGCTGCTTGGTTATCCTCTGATAAGTACCCAAGCAGTTAAGAAGGCCTTCAAAGTAAAGATTAGAGACAGTATTGGAGGGGTATATATGTGTATGTAGGTGTATGTATATCCGTATGCACGTCTACAGCTACATACATGTACATACATACATACATACATACATACATACATACAGCATCAGCTCCAATCTGATACTAGCAGCTGATTGGTCAATTTCTCTGCTGCGTTTATCCAAGTCCAGCATGGATTTGCTTTGTACTATAGTCTATCATCATCATACTGTCATATAAGGGTAGGTATCCTAAGGCCCAGCCAGCATTTGGATTTTTCTGGCACGTATAGGGTCTGCTGGTGTCCACAGGCATCATAAGAATTTCAACTTAGAATTTCTTTTCCCGTCACCCTTTTTAGTCGTATAAGGCTAGTTATGTTTCCTGGGACCAAATAAGTATTTAGATGTGGAGTTTCATTATCATCACTTTTTTATGCCATATGCGTCTAGGTACAGTACAGTACAGTACAGCCTCTTCGTCACATCGCCGAGATCGAGTTTGTATTGGGAGTTTCATATCTTCATAGTTCGTATATTATATCAACCATATAGAGTTCACGAAGGCCCGTGTATGAGCCTGGGAATAAAAGTTCAAGTAAATGCACTTTCATGAGTACCTAGACTATTTCAAAATTTCCGTGAAATTCAATTTTTGTAATTCTGATCGCTTTAGCCAAATGACTGATTACAATTCTGCCATAAAACCGTGATGTAGGCATTTATATACAAAAAAATAAATAAACGTACGTACATATTAAGGCGAAAATGTTATGATACCAACAAGGTTGAAAAAGCTTGCGTAAGAGTACAGTGCCGACATTTAATGCCTGCACCAAATACATGGGCAGCCCGGGCTGAATACACGACCACACGCCCGATTGTCACCTGGGTTTCCTGGGCATGGATGCAAGTATGTCCTCACAACAGAAAGTAGCGTTGATTCGCAAGCTAAGTGATTCATTGATTTGCGGGTTTTTATTTATGACATGTTACCCATGGGTGTTTGTGCAACCAGACATTAGCAGGAAATAAATGTCTGTACTGTACCTTAAAATTGATGACCGGTAATGTTTGAAATATAGAGTTGGGGCCGTATCAGAAGACGTATGTCATTCCATACCCCCAAGTAGTTAATAAAACAGTTTAATTGAATAACGTAGCGTTGGTTTCTTAACGGTGTTTCTAAAAATAGGACTTGTAGTAGTACTCTAGTGTAATTGTTCATTCCAGATGACATAAAAGGTATAGCCTACTATACGCAATATGCTGCCTTCTTTCACTCCTACTACAGTAGCCTAGCCCGGCCTCTTTAATAACTTATCTAGTGTTTATGTACCATTCTAAGATGTCTACCCATATTTAGTTCTATATTGGCTCACCAGGCGGCCAG
>OZ012700.1:34789797-34817297 GCA_963942565.1 Maea johnstoni
GGCAATGCCTTAGACCACTCGGCCATCAGGGCAGGCCCTCAGTGGTGAAAGACAGCTAGCAGTCAGTGGCAATGCCTTAGACCACTCGGCCATCAGGGCAGGCCCTCAGTTGTGAGAGACAGGGAGTAGTCAGTGGTAATGTCTTGGACCACTCGGCCATCAGGGTAGGCCCTCAGTGGTGAAAGACAGCGAGCAGTCAGTGACAATGCCTTATACCACTCGGCCATCAGGGCAGGCCCTCAGTGGTGAAAGACAGCGAGCAGTCAGTGACAATGCCTTATACCACTCGGCCATCAGGGCAGGCCCTCAGTTGTGAAAGACGGCAAGCAGTCAGTGGTAATGTCTTAGACCATGCGGCCATCAGGGGAGGCCCTCAGTGGTGAGAGACAGTTAGCAGTCAGTGGCAATGGCTTGGACCACTCGGCCATCAGGGCAGGCCCTCAGTGGTGAAAGACAGCTAGCAGTCAGTGGCAATGCCTTAGACCACTCGGCCATCAGGGCAGGCCCTCAGTTGTGAGAGACAGGGAGTAGTCAGAGGTAATGTCTTAGACCACGCGGCCATCAGGGCAGGCCCTCAGTGGTGAGAGACAGGGAGTAGTCAGTGGTAATGTCTTAGACCACGCGGCCATCAGGGCAGGCCCTCAGTGGTGAGGGAGAGCGAGCAGTCGGTGGCAATGGCTTGGACCACTCGGCCATCAGGGTAGGCCCTCAGTTGTGAAAGACGGCAAGCAGTCAGTGGTAATGTCTTAGACCATGCGGCCATCAGGGCAGGCCCTCAGTGGTGAGAGACAGTTAGCAGTCAGTGGCAATGGCTTGGACCACTCGGCCATCAGGGCAGGCCCTCAGTGGTGAAAGACAGCTAGCAGTCAGTGGCAATGCCTTAGACCACTCGGCCATCAGGGCAGGCCCTCAGTTGTGAGAGACAGGGAGTAGTCAGTGGTAATGTCTTAGACCACGCGGCCATCAGGGCAGGCCCTCAGTGGTGAGAGACAGGGAGTAGTCAGTGGTAATGTCTTAGACCACGCGGCCATCAGGGCAGGCCCTCAGTGGTGAGGGAGAGCGAGCAGTCGGTGGCAATGGCTTGGACCACTCGGCCATCAGGGCAGGCCCTCAGTGGTGAAAGACAGCTAGCAGTCAGTGGCAATGCCTTAGACCACTCGGCCATCAGGGCAGGCCCTCAGTTGTGAGAGACAGGGAGTAGTCAGTGGTAATGTCTTAGACCACGCGGCCATCAGGGCAGGCCCTCAGTTGTGAAAGACAGTGGGCAGTCAGTGGTAATGTCTTAGACCACGCGGCCATCAGGGCAGGCCCTCAGTTGTGAAAGACAGTGGGCAGTCAGTGGTAATGTCTTAGACCACTCGGCCATCAGGGCAGGCCCTCAGTTGTGAAAGACAGTGGGCAGTCAGTGGTAATGTCTTAGACCACGCGGCCATCAGGGCAGGCCCTCAGTTGTGAAAGACAGTGGGCAGTCAGTGGTAATGTCTTAGACCACGCGGCCATCAGGGCAGGCCCTCAGTTGTGAAAGACAGTGGGCAGTCAGTGGTAATGTCTTAGACCACGCGGCCATCAGGGCAGACCCTCAGTGGTGAGAGACAGCGAGCAGTCAGTGACAATGCCTTATACCACTCGGCCATCAGGGCAGGCCCTCAGTTGTGAAAGACAGTGGGCAGTCAGTGGTAATGTCTTAGACCACGCGGCCATCAGGGCAGACCCTCAGTGGTGAGAGACATGGAGTAGTCAGTGGTAATGCCTTAGACCACTCGGCTATCAGGGCGGACCCGCAGTGGTTAAAGACAGCAGTCAGTGGCAATGGCATAGACCACTTACCCATCAGGGCAGACCCTCAGTGGTGAGAGACATGGAGTAGTCAGTGGTAATGCCTTAGACCACTCGGCTATCAGGGCGGACCCGCAGTGGTTAAAGAAAGAGCAGTCAGTGGCAATGGCAGAGACCACTTACCCATCAGGGCAGGCCCTCAGTGGTGAGAGACAGGGAGCAGTCAGTGGCAATGGCAGAGACCACTTACCCATCAGGGCAGGCCCTCAGTGACGAGAGACAGCGAGAAGTGGCCACGCCTTAGACTACTCGGCTGTTAGGGTAGACCCTCCTGGAGACCCTCATGTGATACTGGCCTCAACTCCTAAAGTGAGACATTGATAAATGGCCATCCTGCCGGCGTCTTATGGAATCAGCATGATTTGAGTGTTTGCCATGTCGAGACGACCGTTACTAAGGAAAAACCTACTTGCTGTCCTAGAATGTACTTTTCCAGGCCAGTTTACCCGGTTTGTGTCTGTAGTCTACAAATGGCCTGACAAATTTGAACATTATGTCTCATCAAATAGAGAACTATTTCAGAAATGTTTTAAGAGGAATTGTTAAACCCATCATATACTTCCATTATCATATACCGAACGATGAAAACGTGCTTTCACCAAATACAACTCTCTAGTCACGATTTAACCTCATTTCAGCAGCAAAAATGACGATAAACGATTTTCCAAAGTCGCACAGCAAAGGCTCTTTGTGGTCATAGTACAGAGGCTATTTGTACCATCAAAGAGAATTAGTCTGATTTATCCGCAACACACGGGGAGAGCGGGATGACACTTTAAGTGGCTTAAGTGACTGCCTTCCCAGTTCTTGCCTTCTAGTATCCTCGTTTTTTACGGTTATGTATGAGGGGTGGGGATGTCGGGGGACAGAGTAATACCGTTTTAATGCCTCGAGATTGTCAGGGTAGATTTTATAATGTTTTTCTCTTTTTTCCAATCATAATATACTATGGAAATACACAGCTTTGATATAGAAGAACCAAAGTGATTTATAGTTGAAAGAAAACGCATCCAGAAAACATTGCCCAGGCTTATGCTGCACCAATTTAATGTCTCGAGGTAGTCAGGGTAGGTTTTTAGAATGGGTTTCTCTTTGCTCCAATCAGAATACACCAAATAAATCAAATGCATATAATTATTTATAGAGTGGAATCGAAAGTGGTTTGTAGTTAAAACGTATTCCAAAACATTGCTCAGGCTTTAGAAGTTTCACACATACTAGATGGCTGTGGCTTCCGTTTACTGAGGTGGTTATACTTCAGTTTTGAATGGCATTGCTCTATGTTTATCATTCGTTTTGTAGGATTAGTACTTTGAAATGAAGACTCTTATAATGCGGTGTTAACGATATAAAATCAAACCAAGTTGTACCCACCTTCAGAAAATCCTTCGTCCGCAAGATGTGCCACAACTGGGTGTTAAATATGTGTGCCAACAGTCTGTCCAGAAGACTAGAGTACTGAATGAACACGTCTGCAGCTAATGGGAATAGATTTAGGAACAATAAAGTGGGCTCTTAATACGTGTTTTTGCCTCCATTTTGACGTAGACATTTTGAATCCTTGCATTTACCCTTATGCTGCTGGTGGCTAATTTGGCCAATACAAAATGATGCAAAAAGCCAGATAATGACGTAAAACCCTGGCATATGGGTACTCATCTGAGAGTACTCGACGATCACATAACACTTCCTGGTAGTAGTTATTCACCACGAGGACTGTCAATACCAATTAGCTCAGCCTCCCTACTGTTAGACAAGAGCATCGCGCACAGTCCCTGTAACGTAGGCTAGTATATTCTCATTACCTGCTATAGCCCGACAGCAGGTGTAGCGTACACAGGTAATCTTGCTAATGCTATTCTCAGGCTCTACAGTAAAGACACATCATTCTTGTACCAGTTGACCGGTCGAATTCCTCTACCAGTAGACCAGTCGCAGTCGAGGTACTTAATAAACGTACTCATATTCATAACCAAATTAGCCGCGAACTAAAGCTATCTGTAGCTGTGGAGGAGGGCTTTTGTTACCAGGGAACTGGTAGAAGTAGGAGGCATGTGGGAAAGTTGCCAGTGACCTGGAGTTAGGCGTTGGTTTCCCCTGGCTACTCTGCTTACCTTAACTATTTCCAACTGAATTGCTATTCACGATGTAGCTTCTACTGTATATGTCAGAAAATGTGATGATAGATGAATTTTCAAATTCGATCACAAAACGTTGGACGATCGTGGTAGGTTAAGTTGTCTGTACTTATATCGAATATCTACATTGCTTACGACGTTGAGCCCTTTCCATGGCCGCAGGGAACAAATGATTACCTGCCAGCAATACATATTATACATCATGTACCTGGCAACGTGCTTTTTTTTTTTTTTTTTTGGAGTCTGACAGAAAATTTCTAGACCACTTTCGTCCGTAAGACACCAAAGTCGACTTTTTTTTTGGGGGGGGGGGGGGAGTCTGACAGGATTTTTTTTTCCAAAAAAGCTCGTAAGACAAGTAATTAAATTGGAGTGGCCTAAGAAAAAAAAAAAAAAAAAAAAAAGCCTACCGACCGACCCTTTTTTTTTGGGCCATGTAACCACAAACATAACATTTTTTTTTGGCCTTATCATCATTTGCTTAAGAAGAAACATGTAAATATGGCCCCAGTCCGTCTCTCCATGTAATAGGGGGGTTTCATAGAAGTCTACAAGTACATCAATTATGTTGTAATACGTCGTGTGCCACATCCTAGGCTATCAGCAATACTGTGAAGTGCACAGCAAGAATGGGCTGTACGTTGAAAGGCCTGTTTCTGTGTAACCCAGGAGATGTCCATACAACTAGCCCCTGGAGAGCTTAAGGACACATTGTCTGGTGGACTAAAGTGCTCGTACTTATGAACTAGAGTTTTCATTCCTGTTTCTCCGGTTGTCAGGGGCAGCATCGCAGCACAAGTGGTCATAACGCTAACATTACACGTCGTCAGTATGCCATCACCGTCTCTCGCTACCGCCACAGGTAACGGCTTGAAATACTGTACTTGAAAGGCACGTGAGAAAATTATCATTGACCTGGACGCGAGGTTCCGGAAACTGCCGATAGGCGGCTTCAAACACGTCGAATGCCTTTGTGGAACGCCTGGGATTGTTTCATTACTGAAAACTTGGTTCTTCCAGTTATGTATAATAGCGTCCACTCTGTTTTGGTCAAACAGCATGGATACATTCAATGGACTAATTGTACTAAGAATACACTTTTAGGAAATTAAATAACCTTTTTTAAATCAGTGAAATTAGCGATTTTACACTTTGATGACGTCACAAGTAATTATAATATTATAATACGCGACGGTGGCGACGCGTAGCGGGCGTTCATTTACAGCGGGCGTTCATTTACACTACAGACATGTAGTGTAAATGAACGCCGAACACGAACACGTTACAGTCAACCTCCCCCCCCCCCCTCCCCCTTACTACACCCATTCTACTGCCGACACATGGCATCCAACCCTAGTTCCGAAAAACTCTGGGTTAAGCCTATGGTTTCCCATGTGTAGACCTCTCTCACTACAACCATTGATTGGGGCATGCGAGAAAGTTGCCAGTGATGTGTGGTTAGTCATTGGTTTTCCCATGGTAACTGGGGTTTCTCTGAGTTATGACTGAACCTTAAATCTTAGCAGAAACGTCTGGCTCTAGATAATGGCGTGCTGGTTGCTCGTGGCTTACGAGCAATCGCGAGATTATCTTCTTAAGTGATGCTTGTTCGCCATTCGCTTGCTCGTGAGCATCGTTTCCCTTATACCCATGACCATTACTGTACGTTTTGTCACTCTACAGAAAGGTTACAGTGGAATATAAGTTTCATTCATACCATTGTTTGGAACATCTGTCCACCTATCTACGATATCCAAATAATAGTTTAGTCTGCAGAATCAACAAAACAAATTGTTCTTATCAAGCGTTAGGATTGCATCTACGAAGAAGTAAAAGGCACAATTAACTAGAATGGCAACGGATTCTCTTCTCGTAAGCCCGGCTCGTGGGTATCTCTTGATCTGTACATTCACCTCAAACGATGCTCGTGAGATATAAACACTGGTACAAGTTGGAGACCAGCTGCGGCAGTCAAGTACTAGTATTCACCACCAATATACCCAATTATATGGACGGGTTGACCTCGTATCACAGCTTTAATCTTTATATGTGAATGTAATTGCATTCAATCACTATATGCAAGAGTAGTTGTTTCCCGAGAGAAACATGGGCTGCAATTTGTTGAGTAATGTTCTAGGCAAGTAACTTCTAGATATCTATCTGTGTTGTATCATTAGGTGCTAAATGGAGTCTAACACTCGGTGAATAAAAGGCTTATACCCAATAACATCTCTAGCGTACACAGATCCTGACGACTTTGAATATATATATTTATATATATATATATATATATATATATATATATATATATATATATATATATATATATATATATATATATGTATATATATATATATATATATATATATATATATATATATATATATATATATATATATATATGTATATATATACATATATACATATGTATATATATACATATATATATATATATATATATATACATATATATATATATATATATTATATATATATATATATATATATATATATATATATATATATATATATATATATATATATATATATATATATATATATATATTCATATGGCATAAGGATAGGTTATTAGGATTGTAACTGAAGTTTTCAGTAGAATGGACGAGCTGTTAGGTGTAATTTAGATCTGATTCCTTCGTTGATATTCTACCATTATCCACTGCCATAGTATTAGCATTGAGTTCTAAGGGTAAGTGGGTAACCCTCTGTCGTCCTGGTAGTGGACTAGTTCGGAGCCCATGGTTTAATATTTCTCCGATCTGGTCTCGACCGTGTGTTTAATGTCTATTAATGCCAGATTATGCATACTCCAAACTACCCACACTAGCATATCACAGCGCCACCTATCGAAGAGGGGATGATATCTAAATATGGCCTACGAGTGAGGCTAATCTCAGGCGCGTAAGTTGGTATTTATGTTCGTGTTTGTTCCTGCGGATAAGACCAGTCTTCGCACTCTGGAAATATCTCTGATTAGGATCCTGTGGGCGGGAGCGTAGAAGACGTTGCTTAACTTGGGTTTTAACTCTGCCTATTCCTCCCCTCTAACCTAATAACTTAGTTACTTCAAACTGTATAGTGCAGTCCAAGGAACCACTACAAAACTCAATACAAGAACAAGGACATTCAACATAACAATTGTAATAAACCAAATCCGATGCTTTTGTGGGGTTTTGCACAGGAACCTGGAACATACTAAACGCCTGTTATTTACAATACTAGTATTCAGCTATTAAAAGTGCATGTTTGTCTTTTAGTACACTACTGTAAAGTGCAGACTTGAGTCCAAGGAACGACTATACCACCCAATGTAAGATTGCTAGTCAGGGCATTCAATTAAAATATAACTATTGTAAGAGACCAAATGCCTCTCGTTTGTGAGGTCTTGCAGAGGAACCTGGAATATATTTTATGCATGCTTTTTACAACATTCAGTTATCACATGTGCATTTTTGTGTTTTAGTACTTTCGGTTGTGGAGTTCCGTATTGCGTGAACGTGAACGCGGAAGAAATGTATTGTTAAGCCGTATTGCTCTGATAGTACGAAGGAAATACGCGGAAACCTGTTCATTAAGGAAGTTCGATTTTGTCTTTAGGGTACTGAACCTATATTTATCAGCCGTTCACACTTTGTCACACAACTTTGATTTACTTTTTACAATTTTCAGTCAAATACTTTACTGTAAAGTGCTTTAATTTTCAAGATATATTCATATTTGTCAGGTATTTGTGGGCTCCATGTGTTAATGGGTTAACACCATGGTGGTACTTACAACACTATTGCAAAACACGTGTATGACGTCTGTTGGCGGCTGTGCGGTTCCTTCAGGCACTTCGTCTGTTTTCCAACCTTTTCATGCGCGTAGAGACAAAGAAGCAGGTAATAGTGGCGCCTATTATCCGCAGAACGCATAAATAGCAAGATATTTCAAGAAGAAATATGAACCAGAATACTAGCAACAACACTCCCTCAGATAGTTTGTAATATCATTTTTGATTCCCAAGTTATAGTCAAAAGTGTCCAGTAGATCCCGACGATAATTTCTAGAGGAACTCTTGAGTATTGATGGGATACAACAATGTTCAGAGTTTTTACCGTAACTGTCGTTTGTTTGTTTTACTGATGGAAATATCATCGGAATCGAAGACGAATAAAAAGGTGGCACCGCCTTACCCCACTCGGCTATCAGAGCAAACCTAAGCAGTGGTGGGAGACAGCGAGCAGTCACAGTCAGTGGTAGCACCTTAGACCACTCGGCCATGAGGAGCGGCCCGCAGTGGTGGGAGACAGCGAGCAGTCAGTGGGAGCACCTTAGACCACTCGGCTATCAGAGCAAACCTAAGCAGTGGTGGGAGACAGCGAGCAGTCACAGTCAGTGGTAGCACCTTAGACCACTCGGCCATGAGGAGCGGCCCGCAGTGGTGGGAGACAGCGAGCAGTCGGTGGTAGCACCTTAGACCACTCGGCCATCAGGAGGGGCCCGCAGTGGGTTGAAATGGGTAAACATGTGGAAATTAAGAATAGCGAGAGACGTATTGAGAATACCAGGTGCAGATAAACCTGATTAAAGACTTAACTAGTCCTTGGCCGCAGGTGGCCCTGGCGAACAGGAGCTGGGCCAATATCATGTAGAATGCTTACCTTTTTGAAGCAAGGGGCTGATTATGCGAATCAATATATTTAAGTTGTCAGGGTATTCGTATTCCCCACACAGAGAGGTGGACAATTACGTAAACAAGATTTACCATATAAGGTGTGTGGTACCTGGGATGAAGAAAAGAAAAGAATGGATATGTAGCGAGATATCAATTACTATATGCGCTATAGTGAGGTGCTGGACTCATGCCAGGAGTCACTGACTGGCAGCAGAGCGAGGTCACGTGGGAACAAGGACCAATCAGGGCTCTCGTCGGTATCGATTACACTACAGAGAAACCTGATCTCCACCATTTAGCTGGGCACCAATTTGGGTCTATTAGCGGGCTTTTAGTTAACACTGGTTGAGGCTAGCATGTTCAGGTTGACCGGCTGGTTTCGAATCCACTTGTGTTTGGTCTTTGGTCATCTAAGATGGTACCATGACGTCTTCTGGCTGTGAGAGTTAAATGTGATACATGAACAAAGACTTCCGCGTCTATGCACATCGCCTTTGAAAGAGGTTCCAGATATCACCAAGGGTGCTGATAGTTTGCAAAACTTGAAAGTTCAAATGAAAAAAATCGTTATTTCAAAAGGCGACCTTCTGACTATAGGGGTTATTCTGTCAACCGACTAATTTGTAATGCGTTTTCCAACATTATATGTTTCAAATGACTGTTGCACAATGTCACATATTAAATCAATATTATTGTTATTATTATTATTATTATTATTATTATTAATATTATTATTATTATTATTATTATTATTTCTATTATATACATACAGAAAGGTTTTGACGAACTCCCTATACTATTCAAAATGTTGATTTCGCTTTTTCTTTCTTTGGTTATCGCTTTAAACCAATGCTATAAATAATCACTACTAGCAGGCCCCCGTGCACAGCACGGGTTTGAATTCTAAGTCACACTCAATGATGCGCAGGAAGGTCAGAGGCCGAGAATAAAAAGAACAAAAACAATCAAACTACCTTAACCACTCAACACATAAGAACACTTACTGAACCATTGGCGTCACTCTTGTTTTTTTTAAAGTTTTTTTAAGTCACACTCAATGATACGCAGGAAGGTCAGAGGCCGAGAATAAAAAAAACAAAAACAATCAAACTACCTTAACCACTCAACAAATAAGAACACTTACTTACATTGGCGTCACTCTTGTTTTTTTAGTTTCTAATTTTCAGTCATCACCAGGAACGGTGATACCAAAATATTATGAATTAGACTAAACTGCATCAATCAAAAAAAGTTCTGGCCCACCTTCTAGCAACCCCTATGCAGAGTACAGGTTTTGGTTTTAAGCAATATTGAATTATGTGCAGGAAGTTAAGACCAGTTTGACGCCATAAGCATCACCATAAGAGATTTTAAATGAATAAAGAAAAAATTACCAGCAAATACTCTAAAAAGTAAGTCTTAGTCGAATACAAAATGAACTCCCCACCAGCAGATCTCGCCACCTGACCTGGGCCCCAGGGTATGGGTCATAACAGGGGATCCACTAATATACCCTGCTTGCAGCCAATAGGTATACTATAATTTTGCCAGTGCAACATTGATTACATTGCAGACATGTTGGTCACACTGGGCAACACATACTCTCTCACCACTACCCGTGTTCAAATCTCTGCCAGGGTATGTGAGAAAGTTGCCAGTGACTTGGGGTTGGCGGTGGTCTTTGCTGGGTACTCCGCCACTCCGGTTTGCTCAACCACTAACAACTGGCTAGTCACAACTTAGCTGCATTATTGCACAAAAAGTGACGATAATCAAAACTCCAAATTCCTGTGTGCTGTATGATAATTGGCCCCTCACTGCATCTCCCTGAGACCAGTACCTGCCCTTCTGGTAGCAATGCAGCATTCATTAAACTGCATATATATTAGTCACACTGGGCAACACACTATGTGTCCACTGGGCACTGGGGCTTAAATGATTGTACGCTGACTGCTCGCTGTCTCACACAACAGCCAGGGTTCGAATCCCGGCCAGGGCATGTGAGATGTGGTTTTTTGATAGGCCTGAAATTCTTATGTGATTGTGCATGTAGGATAATTGGTAGCTAACACTTGGCCCCTCGCTGCATCTCGGTACCACATGTAAAGGTAAAGAAACATTTGCTTTTGCGAGAGGGGGGGGGGGGATTCAGAAGTCCAGAAAGTAATGTCCACTGGTGTGGTTATTTAGGGTCTGTGCACTTAATCGGACGTATATGGTAAATAAGAACATTACCATATTAATCTGATTAAGGGCACAGACCCCCTTTTCTGAAAAATGTTGGAAGGGTAAATACACAAATTCAGATTCAATACCCTCTTTTGCACCTTCGCTTTTTCTTTCTTTGGTTATAGCTTTAAACCAATGCTATAAATAATCACTATTCTACTACAACCCCCCCCCCCCCCCCCCCCCCCCCCATATAACGAGCCCCACCCATGCACAGGAATCACTGCTCCTCCTCTAATGGCCTCGCATGGCCACTACGTGTAAAGAGGGGAGGGCGTGTCTGTATCAGCAGGCTTGTCTCAGGAGCTGGTGGTGATAACAGACAGCGGCCGCCCTGGGGTCAATGACGTTGTTTATGTTTATCTCACCAGATGGCTGGCATCATTACTGGCCGTATGACCACGACTGACCGTGCACGATCAGGGGCCTGAGCCTCACTACGCAGAAATGATACCAAACTGGAAAAATAGTATTCACAATTCATAGCTTGCCTGACACCCCTCAATGGTTATTACTGCGAGAATATACCGTTAACACACACACATTCACAAACACACACACGTACATGTGTATTTGTGTGTGTGTATGTGAGTAACTGAGTATATATGTATGTATATCTACACACACACACACACACACATATATATATATATATATATATATATATATATATATATATATATATATATATATATATATATATATTATATATATATACATATTTATATATATATATATATATATATATATATATATATATATATATATATATATATATATATATATATATATATAAATATATATATATATCGATACTGATACAACCAAGAGTGCCATCGCCTCACTGGTGACATCACGCCTTGACTATTGTAACGGACTTCTCTGTGGAATCACTGATGAGCTGCTATGCAGACTCCAGAAAGTCCAAAACAATGCTGCTAGAGTGGTTAGTGGCTCCAAAAAGCATGATCACATTACACCAGTTCTAAAAGATCTTCACTGGCTGCCCATCAGGAAAAGGATTGAGTTCAAGATTCTGCTTTTGACTTTCAAATGCATGCAAGGATGTGCCCCCCTTCTACTTGAGGGAACTGTTAGTCAAACAAGCCAATACAAGGACTCTAAGATCAAACACCAAGAACTTATTACAGATACCACTCACTAATCTGAAAAGGTTTGGTGACAGAGCATTCTGTGCCTATGCACCACGCCTTTGGAATGAGCTCCCTGACAACATCAAGGCTGCTGATAGTGTGCAAAACTTCAAGAAACAGCTGAAAACATTGCTATTTCGAAAGGAGTTTAATTGACTATATGGACCATGACAACTGTCCAATGACTCTAAAGCGCTTTTGAACATTATAGGTGGAAAGGGCGCTATATCAAATATCAATTATTATATATATATATATATATATATATATATATATATATATATATATATATATATATATATATATATATATATGTATTGGTTCATTGGTTATATTGATATTAACATAAATGTACACGGCATTGAACCAGTCACGGTTGAATAAGAAATATCGGAAATCTGAATTTGCACTCGACGCGCAGAATTTACAACAGTCTGTCCATTATTTACGGGAACTTACTATTAGACTTACTATAAGTCCGTATTCAATAGCTGTCTCAGTGATCTACACTAAGCCATAATCTCCACATACACTGAGTTGCTCTTCAGCCCAGCTTTAGCTCTGTTTCAATCAAATGATCTAACCGGAACTTCTGATAGCTCAGTGCTGACATCTATGGTTTCATAGGGACATTAAACCTGAGTACACTGTACTACAGTCATGTTCAATGGTGGCATTACGCCTTGCGAACTCTTTACGGGTATCTCACTTAGCCCGAGGACCAGGCTGACTCGGTACGTGTGCTTATGTAGAAATATGTTTGCTTTTATGAAAAACTCACATCTCTTACGCATGTTGCTTACTGGCCCATGAAGTTCACTGTGAAGTCTCGTACGTTCGAGATTTGGGTCGTGACTCGGCCAAGTGTACTTTAACTTTGTAAATAAACAGTGCCAACCCTATATCTCTACCGCACTGATAAATATGATTAGAACGACCTCGTGTCGACATCAGAAAAACTTATACGCTGAGACTGCTGGCTTAGCGTGAGTTATGGATAATTGCTGACCGGGTTCTACAATATTATGTAAGTAAGATCCCGTAGGGAATTGTAGAAGAGTGGAATATTCATTTGGGAATTGTAGAGGAGTGGAATAATCATTATAATGACACTAAGTATCTGGCAAGTGATTGGACAAGCAATGGTAATGATCCAATTCATACTGTGGACGAGGGTACTGGAATATATCCATACCGTATTGTGTTGGAGTGTATTATTCAATTTTGCAATATGAGATTAAAGAACATTGCCTGAGATACTGTGGCAGGTAGCACGCCTTCAATGATTTAAAAGATATGAATATATCAGTCAGTACAAGTATATCTATAGTGTTGACGACTTGTGTGACAGGTATAGGCATGTTACCGTGTTTTGAGATATATAGAGTATATAAGTATATAAAAATCAGCTGTTTGTGCATCTCTCTCTCTCTCTCTCTCTCTCTCTCTCTCTCTCTCTCTCTCTCTCTCTTTACCCCCACCTCCCCACTTATACACTATTTTGTTTTTATCGATAGAGTAGTACACACACCATGTTTATGAATAGTTGCTAAACACGCTATGTATCGGTGACTAGTGTATTCAGTCATAAGCTCCTGCACCATGTAATTTACTTTGGCCAGACCTCCCCATGCCTCAACAACTCACACCCATTTCCTAGTACGTGCCTATGTCGATAGAAAATCCTTTCATTCGAAATAAAACTCACTTTGGAAGTCCTATATATATTCTAGTTGAAGGCCCTGCCTTCCTGGTCGTTATCAATATGTAACAGACAGTCACAATGCTTTTAAGCCTAGTCAAAATATTTGCGAGTGTGGCTTCCCTCTATACGTCAAGAATGACGTGGGGCATAGGTACATATACTTAGCACGCCGGGGTTCGACACTTTACACACATTTAGGGGTACCTCTAAACTGGCTCTAAGTTTACGTTTCAATCAAATAACGATATCCCTGATCTAGTCTACCTTTATCTAATGTCTAAGGGTTAGTTCGTGTGACTGATCACAGATGGCGCAACTTGATGTGCACTTTGGCAATAGTGAGAACACTGCCCTAGACAATAGGGCCGGTGAACAGAATGGCAGTCTACATTCCCTGGGTTACGTATCCTGTATTGTTATCAATGGGGCATCCTATACTCAATTCCGCCGCTTCAATTGACATAGTTTTGCGATTTGTAATGACATTTTTAATGCAGTAACCAAGCCTAGATTCTTTGCTACTTTAGGCTGTGATGCTGGTGACACACTCAAAATAAGACAACTCCTAGTTTAGCACTCCTGTCCCCCTTATAACAATAGTTATCTAATCCCTGCGGTCTGGTGTTTCAAATAATATGAGGAAGCATGGCTTCGACGACGAGCGAAGCTCTTAACAATAACATAGCTGCAATTTTCTAGTGCCCAGCATGTCCCGGGGGGGGGGGGGGGGGGGGGGGGGGGGGGGGGGGGGGGTGGGGGGGGGAGGGGGGTAACTTCTTTTGGATATATAGGGGGGGGGGGTATATTAACGCTAGTTATCAAAATTTAAAAATAACCCTAAGGCCTAAACCTCTGATTTCTGGGCCAAAAAAGCACCCTTTAAAAAAAAAAAAACGCTGACTTTTTCCAGTATAAAAAACACCTTCTTTTATCAAAACAATGACATTGGATGAACGGGAACACGTATTTTAACTTCAGATTTTATAATCCTCTGCCTGTTCCCGTTTGCGGCAGCAGACTCGGAAGCCCACGTAACTCGGCGTCAGAGCCGCATATATTTCGTGGATTGTTAGGAGATTTTCCCCCCATACTTCCTACCTGGTTACAAAAAAATACCCTTTTTATGACAAAATCGCGGACATTCAGAGGTCTTAAAAAAAAGACCCCTTCTTCCGCGAAATACGTAAGGCAGGGTGCGGCCCCCCCTCTGTACCTGAGAGCCCCACAATACCCCCACCCCCCCCCCCCCCCACCGCAGCATGTATTGCGAACTATGTAGTTAATGTTGCGTGGCGCGCTTGTATCACGTTCGCTATTTGGCGCCAGTTTCTAAGGAAAATGAACGCTGCACGTCACAACACACGCACATAACCATTGTTGAATTACTGTATGAGCTTCAAGATAAACGCGTATATTTCTCTTTTTTGTCCGCAACCCTTGGGCGTTAAAACATATCCATAGTTCATATGTTGTAGGACATAGAGCTGGGCCTGGGAATTGGCATAACAAAGCTCAGTGTTTATCCACTTCACGCGACTCCGTCTGACGTCACTTCCTTTTTAACAGCAGGACCCGGACGTACCATAAATTGATCGATGGAAATTTAAGGCCATCGTCCTACTGACAACAGTGAGGTATCTCGCGCATTGCCCATTGTACTCGCTACGCTCACTAGCTGCTTCGCAGCTTGGCGAGCTTCGCTCGTTATAAGTTTTCTTTAACTTACCTGCTTGAGCTGACCTCGATATAAACACAGTTTCAATTTTACAGTGTTTTACCTCAAATGAGGGTTTCTTGATCAATAAAGGTTCATTTGATTATAAATACCATACATGTCTGCTAAATATACTAGGCTAGGGCAACTGAAAGGCAAAATTTAGAGTTCCTGCAAGAGAATATACCTTACAGCACGCGATTTTGGTGGAAATTTTACTTACGAAATTAGGTCAACATGTCTGTCCATTGTGACCTACTTCCTAAGGTAAAAATGTCCACCTTTGTTTAAGCTTTTCCTCAACTTGGAGGCGCCAACATAACCACATCAGAGCACACAACTAGAGATAGGAGTCATATGGCGCCCATCTATAGGCCTTCCATGGTACTACACTAGTTGGTCAACTGAAAGGGGAGTGTTAAATTTTCAAGGACTGTGGAATTAGCTTAGATTCTAGTTACAGGTAATATATATTTTGTCTGTCTTCAGGTTTTCATCCTTACCAGACACGAGGTGGTCAATTCAGTTAGCATGTGTCGCAATGTGTGCATGGAGGTCTC
Organism: Maea johnstoni; assembly: GCA_963942565.1. Taxonomy (NCBI): domain Eukaryota; kingdom Metazoa; phylum Annelida; class Polychaeta; order Spionida; family Magelonidae; genus Maea; species Maea johnstoni. The sequence goes on from OZ012700.1 coordinate 34,805,812, forward strand.
TGTTTGAGTTGAGTATGACCAGAAACCACCGGTGATAGGTAGACCATGTGGTGCCACCTATAGGTCATTGACAATACTACAATCTGGCACTACAACTACTACACGGGCGCATTTTAGGGGACTAGTAGTCTATCATGGAAGATATGGGGATAGTCTTTCTCGCATGTTTGGTTTTCCCTGATTGTTCCCGCTGGGGTTTCTTGGAATAATATTTTGAAGGTGGCTTCACGAGCATGGTGCACTGTTACAGGTTCATGAACCTCTGGCACAATACGCATAGCTGAACTAACTAGTACATGAACCCAGCAATGCTCTATGAGTGCGCCTTGGAAGATTTCGTCTGGATGTTCTAGTACCTTTCAAATAACTTGAGAAATACAAACCATTTTGATAGGTGTTTCAATGGGTAGTTTCTAGTTTGATATTTACAAACATTTTTCCTTCAAATACTTCCCAAATCAACGCTTTCCTCCAAAGATATTACTTAAGTGTCAGACCTTGTGAAGTGCTGCATGGACATCTCGTTCTATGAACTTGTAAGGCCTGAGGCTAGAGGTAAAGAGAATGTGCGTCACTACTCACGCTATATAGCGTGGATAATATAGCATATTGGCCTGCGAAATATTGGCTCAAGATATTTTGGCAGGGTACGTCATTTTTGGCTGAACATTTCGTAATATTTCAATATATTTCGTATATGTATATACATAGATACATACATACATATGATATGTACACACGTGAGTGTGTCTAAACATACGTTCAAGTCAATAAGATACGATTTTATACAACGCTAGACAGTACTGTACATGAACCCCCTACTTCCCACCATGGTAACTAGACCAGTGCTGCTTGGGTAAATGTTCCCAGTGAGTTGATAAAATTGACAAACCCAGGTCACAAATATCTCGCATTGTTTTTATGCGTGGCATGACTGGTCAAAGATCATTTGGGATCTATCGAGTGGTCAAGTCCGGTATCGATATCTGATAATGATTGGTTTAGCTTGTCATTCTATTCATCTCCATCTGCGCACACGCAGGTATTTCTGGTTGTCATTTAACCTTTACGTTGGCCAGTACTGCAAGGATAACCATACCCCGGGACTAGGTGTTTTGTAAGGAAACTCACAAAAACACAACAAAACAGACGAGTCAGGTACGGTACATGTAGGAATGTAATACCTACTTCATTTATTTCTGAAATAACTGCATATTTCAACTGCTGTACGAAAAAGTATTATATATAGCCCTAGCAACGTATTGAACTAGACTGAATACCCTGCTGATTCCAGTGTGTGTGTGGGTTGTAGCATTATTTGCTTAGGTGGCTCGGGAGCAAATATCATGAATTTATATATGTGTAAATAGTGTGTATGCATATATGCCAAAACGTGTGGCCTCTTGTTCATGATTGATCTGGGAAGCCAGTGGTGGCTTGGAAGTAACCTTTCCGACTGCTCGCGTCGAATGTACATTTATATATAATCCCATGAACTGTGTGTTGGAAAACTTAGCGAGATTTACAATATTCCTCTCATATATATATATATATATATATAATATATATATATATATATATATATATATATATATATATATATATATATACATACATACATACCATACATACATACATACATACATACATACATACATACATACATACATACATATAGGCTACATCTTCCAGCCAAAACAGAAAAAAAAACCCGTATACAACTTGTAATACTGGTTTTCCTGCGCTCTGTGATGCAGGGTTCATTTCAACTGAACTAGACAGCTGAAGTAGACCATTGTTTAAGGGTTTTGCCTGCCTAGTGTGTCTCATAATAGCAGATATGTCGGATCATGCCTTTCTGGAGGCATGAGTAATATCTTAACGTCAGATAGACACTTGTGTCATGCTGACTTTCTATTAAAATCGATAATATTTGCAAATAGTGCAAGTGGAAATGCAGATATTGTCATGGTGTAAGGGGTTCCGCGGTACCCTTCATTTTTACAAGATGGCTTGTAAGTAACAGTCTGTTGGGAAGAATCAAACGTTTTCCTGACTTGGTTGTATAACATGAATATTATCATAACATATCCAATGGATGCCGAGGAGGTGGAATAAGATTTCCAATGAATCCCGCGGTTATTATTTTCCTTTTTATTTTTTTCTCGAAATTATGCAATAAAATATGGAAATCATCTTCCATATTGTTTTACTTATGATGTACATCTTCCTCTCTCTCTCTCTCTCTCTCTCTCTCTCTCTCCTTCTCTCTCTCTCTCTCTCTCACTCTCTCTCTCTCTCTCCTCTCTCTCTCTCTCTCTCTCCTCTCTATATATATATATATGTATTATATATATATATATATATATATATATATATATATATATATATATATAATATATATATATATATATATATATATATATATATATAATATATATATACCACCTGATCACCCTAAGCACGAATAAAGAATAGGCAAAACTCCATAGTGTATGGCATTATCTGGACTAATCGGCATATTGGAGTAATCGGATTTGTTCCTGATACCTTCAGTCTTGACAACCAAATAATCAATAACATACCGATACAACTCTATTAATACACGTACGAGGTGTGTTCATGTAGAAATGATCATACCTGCACAATTTGATTTAGAATTTGGTAAAACATTCATTAATCGTCACTATAAATGTCGTATGAAGTCTAAATTGTGACTGACGAGTTACTAAAAGTGGAGTTGAGTACCCAGGAACGTGTAGACACATTCATATGGAGTGGTTATCTTCACTATTTCTGTCTATCTCTGCTGCATTTGAATAATAAGTATAACGGTCTCCATCTGGAAGCCAATATTTCCAGGCCGTGCTTTTTCCCCTCTTCACGTTTTCTCTGTTACCAGGCACCAGGTGTTCAGGGTGGCCATAGAAGCCAAATTAGTTGCATTCATTTAATCAGCTGAATAGAGGACTCTGTTTGAGTATCACCAGAGGTAGGAGGAACATGTGGTGCCACCTATCTGACATTTCTGGTACTGCAGCACACTGCTTGGTCAGCTCAGGGGGGAATAATACGTTTTCAGGGACACGTAGTCTAACCTAGTCTAAACCAATTTCATAAGTATGCTAGGTCCATATGACACTAGTTTGAAATCTCTGTATGAATTGGACGTATAGGGTTCTAGCATTCAAACAGAGTCGTTTCCAAGACGACGGGGTCACATCGAATATACCTAACCCACCAGCACTTATCATCATGCAATATAGTTTGTATTTGGTCATCGTGTATGATAGGACATTGATGGACATACTGCGGTATCAAAGCATTACATTAGTAATGTTAAAATGTTCATATTTGCTTAACAAAAGCAATAAGACAAAATGGCAACCATTCCAAGAAACGGCAATTCGAGTGAATGGAACCCAATCAGAAATTGATATAAATTAATTCTGAAGAAAAAACGCACTTGGAATAAAACCAATTAGGACTAAGTCAAAAACGATATGTATTTAATTGATTGGCAGATTCATTTACCAAAGAATTGCCTAGGGCCAAACTAAAACGCAGACATCTTAAGCCATCGCTGTTTCTATGGGGTCATTTGTAGTTTTATATAGCACGTTGCCGTGGACTATAAACAATAGGATTTAAGTGCATCAATCTGTACGCAGTCAGTAGGTCAACTTGTGCCGCGAACAGTAGATTTCATCGACCCATTAATAATCCTACGTAGATGCCAAGTGTGTTAGTTATGAGTAATTCCCCTGTGGTATATGTAGGTCACCGTCTGATTACAGCATATGCAAAGTGATATTTTATTTAGAGGTTCTGGCTTCTGTGTTGTACATGTTCGTTCTCCGAATCGCCGAATAACTGGTTTACAAACACATATATACATACATACATACATACATACATACATACATGTGTATATATGTATATATACATCAGTAATGTTATATATAATGTTGTATATATATCAGTAATATATATATATATATATATATATATATATATATATATATATATATATATATATATATATATATATATATGTATATAAATATATATACGAGGATATGTGGTTAACATTCCTCCGTTTCTACTGATGAGCTGCTTTATAAGTGTTTTATTTTTAGCCGGGCGAATTGTCACGTTTTTGTACAGTATGACATTTATTTATTTTACCTGTGTAACCAGAATACCCAGTGCATTTTGTTATGGATAGCGATATAAACACGTTATCGCCTAATGACTCATAGCCCAGGCGACAAAGGTACAAAGTGCGTATTGCATGTACATGTATTTGCAATTATCTGCATTGGGGTTCAAAATCAACTTTACTTTAAATGGGATATCTTGGGGGTTTAATACTTCTGCTGCCGTTACAAGATCAAGGCAGGGTAGAGCTGGTGATAGGGCTATGCTGCGGAACTTAATAGGAATTATCAGTACCTAAAGGACTCACTCTCTGTGCCATTATCTTACAGCAAACTTGAGCAACCTAAGGAGTGTTGGCGTTTTTACATTAAACGAACACTTTATGTTAAGTATATACTATTATATGTGTAGAGTCACACCAAACAACACTTTTCCATCTTTGTCCTGCGGTTTCGCTAGATATAAACACACACGAAATTTATCTGCAGAAAATACCTGTAAAACATATTTTTACAATAACTTTACCCAGGGTAAAGGCCTAAGCAAATCGATATAGTCAAGTAGGTAGTGACATATCGGAATAGGGCAAAGGCCTAAAGACGTAGATATAGGCATTGATGGATATATCGAAATAGGTTTATATGCCTAAGTTTTTATTAGCTATGTTGACATGTGGATTGATTGACGACACTCCCGAACTAGATCTGTGTCATTCAGGTCGAGGTCCAATGTAACACAAGAAGCCGGAAGATATGGAAAGTGTATATGGAAGTTCCCTGTTCGGTAGGATTATTCATAGGTTCAACGTTTCCCCCTATACCCTGAGTAGGGTAAAACGGGTTCTACGAACCGACAGGTACACGCACAGGTGAGCAATGTCTTGTTTTTCACCTACAATTATTAAGACTGCCAGTTACGAATAATATAGGCTTTCTGCATATACAATACATATGTATATATGTTGATATGTGGATTCGACAACAGCAAAAATAACAATAACAACAATGCTTTTATAGGGTAATTGTCTAAGGCAGAAAGTTACCAGTGACTTCGTCTCAAGACATGGTGTTTATGGGTCCTCGGTTTCCTCCGTTATTCACAACTGACTAGTCAAGATTTAGCATATATTTGACAGGAAAGTGACACGAAAGTCCAAATACCATCTCTATACCACGGATATCGAATCTAGTTGATTACAGCCATTTATTCTCAATATGTCCATTCAATATGACGCAGTACATTAAAAAAGGTAATCAGGCAACATTTGTCAAAACTGGGGATGACACAATCGATCAGATAATATTGATAGTTCTCGCTTCCAAAGTTTTTGGAATCACCTAGTTTATTCTATGTTTCCATTTAAACAGCGCTTATTGTTATCCTTAAAGTGTCCAGACCTCCTAAAATTTAGAAAACTATGTACATTAACATCAGATATGACGATTGGGCGGAAGTTGGGAAAAGAAGGAAAACGTATATATATATATATATATATATATATATATATATATATATATATATATATATATATATATATATATATATATATATATATATATAGAGAGAGAGAGAGAGAGAGAGAGAGAGAGAGAGATAGATAGATATAGGTATGATATATATATATATATATATATATATATATATATATATATATATATATATATATATATATATATATATACGTATATATATATATACATATATATATATATATATATATATATATATATATATATATATATATATATATATATGTATGTATATATATATATATATATATATATATATATATATATATAGAGAGAGAGAGAGAGAGAGAGAGAGAGAGAGAGAGAGAGAGAGAGAGATTATATATGGGTGTATATGTATGTGTGTGTACCAATGGCTAATAGCATTTTCTGAGTGTTGTTATGATATCCTCCTGCGATGGGAACACTCTTTGTCTGTGTATTTACAGCCCCTGGAGAGCGTACACTATAACACTAATTCCCAGCATTATTGCCTGTAAAGGTAACACATGGTTGCGCTTAGTTTGCAGCCACTATTGAAATTGATCATTGTGCTGCATATCGAAACATACAACATACCGTAGATGGATATCGATCTCGTCAGAGACTGGTCTGATCTACCTACTCTCGTGAGAGTTGAACAAATCATGCCATTGGACATGTAATATTCGAGTTGTCAATGAGATTTCCACGACTTACAAATGCTAAAAGAGGCTTCGATTCTTGAGATGGGAAAACGTATTTAACACCGCTAGCACAGACTGAATAGAGGAATATAATTGATATTGCCTGGTAGACTGGGCGATATTTGGGATACCAAACTACACACGCTGGAGCGCCCGGATATGGTTCCTATAAGCCAGGGACCAAATGATCAAGGCCAATTACTGAAATTGAAAGAGGAGATCGATTTGGAAGTGGGCTGGTGTTAGGTGGTGTATATTAGGCTCTGGCAAGCAGGCGTAGGGGACGATGTCCACTGGCTTTTGACATACATATTCATAACATTGCAGGTTTCTTCTAGTGAATAGATTATTGAACAACACCTGTGCAAATTTGCATGATGCGTCATAAACGACAGGAGTGATAGAGCGACTACCTCGTGTAAGCGCTAATGTCCTAGTGCGCATTCTGGACTGTTTGCTATAGTCCCGGCACAGTATTTCCACGGAAATTGCTTGATGGGAGGCGACCATACAGGACGGTTATTGGACTAAGCAGGGACTCGCTGGATCTTCTTAGTGTACACTGGCACTACTCTGTAAAGGCATAGGAACTCAATGGCTGAGTGCTTATATACCGTTCTGAATACGAGCGTTAAACAGTTATACGCTTGTGCCACTGTCATAACCTTGCGACAAGTACCTTTATCGGATTAGGATTTTAACCATGTTGCGAATGGATAATCTCCTACTTGCCGACCGTTGATCTGATTGGCTAGGGTGTTAGGAGGACCTCACGTTGCTAACACACGCTACCTGTTCAGTATAAGGGATACCAGTGTACGCTATGGCGACCTTTAGCGGCGCGTGTGTGTCCCTTAACTTTACCCTACCCCACGCAACTAACTGACCCGTGGTAGAATTTCACCCAGTCAGCTGGAAATAGGTCATCGGCACTGGCCGAGGTACAGCAGTAGATCTGGACCTCCTCAATTCAGACAGTACCAGGAGTTTATACCATGGAAAAAGAGGAGAATTCTGGGTGAGTATATAAATCCTCATCTTCATGATGCCTGCCACAATAATTGTGGAAGAGCATCTGCAGCTGTTAGTGATAACAATGCCTATTGTTGTTGTTCCAAATAGCCATCGGTTATGTATTGAAACTGGGCTACAAGTACGACGTACTGGCTATGCGATTGAGGCTATTGTGGCAACATATCAAAAACAGCTCCGTCCATGTATTAATACATGTACATTTATATGCATACATACACCCATATATATATATATATATATATATATATATATATATATATATATATATATATATATATATATATATATATATATATATATATATATATATATATATATATATATATATATATATATATATATATATACACCTGATACATACATACATATACTGGTGTGGATATGCTGAATAGGCATAATTCATTTGCATACTGTCTGTAAGATTTGCAGATTTAAAAAGTACAGCAATTAGTGACGGCAGCCGCAGACATGTCGAGGAATCAATAGACAGGAGTAATGCGATACAACACAAACACGGCATGACTAATACACGCAACGAAGGTTTGGTATTGGAAGCTATCGTAGTTAGTTCCTAGTCAAGTCGTGGCTGGCTAGTGGTTCGTGGCCAAATACTATAGTGGCCAGGGGAAAGTCGACTGGCCCTACATCGCTGGGAATTCTGTGAAATCGAGGATTCTAGTATGCACTACATTCAGGTACTGCCTCTTTGGCCAAGCGGTATGCTGAATTGCGCACCAATGGCTCTCGCTCTCTCACTATCTAAGTGGATCTTAGTTTGCATCCTTAGTTTGGCACCAGTCTTCTAGTATATGGGGATGTTAACAGTGACTTGTTTGACAGTGTGAATCTGGTTTCGTTACCATCAATAGTTGCCCATCTAATCTTAGGCTAGAGTTGCAGGAAAAACAATGAACAAAAATGTATGATTACAAAATCATGGATCAGAAAGAAAAAGACTGCTGTACTCTCTCTCTCTCTCTCTCTCTCTCTCTCTCTCTCTCTCTCTCTCTCTCTCTCTCTCTCTCTCTCTCTCTCTCTTTGTTTTGTCATCAAGTTGTTTGCATGTGGCCTACAATTATGAGCTCCCCAATTACAGTTCCATCATTCAATTCCCGCACTATGCGCGTGCAGCCCGGGCTTAATACACAACCACACGCCCGATTGCCACCCAGTTTCTTGAGTATGGATGCGAGCACTGATCCCTGATCTCATGAAGGTCCGTGATCTTATCATTCTGAACGTAGCTTTGATTCGCAAGCTTTATGCGTCATTGATGTGCTTGGCTTCTTTCTTGACATGTTATCCACGGGTGTTTGTACAACCAGGCACTGGCAGACGTCCGGTCGACTGGTGTAGGCATTAACTGTCTGTACTGTAACTATGTCAAATGGCGGATATCATTTGCTGGGGATATAGGTTAAGCGGGTTGCAATACGCTGGGTACTTCCTGCTATAGTTAGAGTGATAACCTATTTGCAGCTGGCGTCTGACAATTTTCAACAAAAGTTTTGTTTTGCATTAGAAAATATTTGAGGAGTATCTGTTAAACCCAACATGAACTAAAACTTTGAATCAAACATTTTTTTAAATCTTGCTTTTTGATCGACACATATTTCATACGCTTGAGCTTGTTTTAATCCATGTGTGTAAGGGTTGAGTTGCATGCGGATACAGCGACAGATTAAGATGAGAGGGGATTGTCTTGAGATTACTTTAGCCGTAATACTTAGCATTAGAGGGTTGTTTTTCTAAATCACCCGTATACAAACAGGGTGCACCATAGGGTACAAAACATTATTTTCTGAGCGGGGCAAGCTGCCCTTAAAATTGACTTGTCCCGCCGGCACTTCCACTTCCACTCTGTTTAATAAAGGTGAGATGGACTTTGCCCAAAACATTACTTGCCGAGCGGAGCAAGTTAGGGTCTTGTTCAGCTTGCTCCATTGCGTTTCTTGCTGAATTCACTTGCAACTTGCAACGGGGCGAGTGGTTATGTTGCACGCTGGCAAAACTAAATATTTTTGTTGAAATGGCGGTATGGTGTTAGGAAATTTCAGACGCATTTTGGCACTGACTTGTCGGAAGATTTGTTGGCTTACACCGGCATTAACCCATCCATACATGGGCTAGACTCTTCACCTGACGCATGGACATATCCTCATAAAAGAGCCAAATTCTGAGAAAAAGTTGACTGAAAGTTGTTGTTCATGCTAGCTTCAACAATCCTTCTTCAAATATCTGTCTATTCGAAGAGGTATTTTCAATAATATCACACCTGTGCACAATTCAGGTGCAAAAAGGTTAAAGGAATGGTTCGCGCTGAGGTGTCTGCGTGTCTGAGAAATGCCTCACTGACTACTAAGCGGCATGTAAAGGTCAGGCGTGGTGTCCATGCGGTGTGATGTCTATGGATGGGTGCTGTTGGGCCTGAGCTTTATCAGTTTGGGGCTGACACCGGCGCCTCACGCGGCTAACTGATACCCAGCTGACAGTCTTCCCTCCTTTTGTAATTGCATCTCAAGTGATTCATGCTCTGAATTTCAGCTTCGGATTCGGAATTTCGTTTTTCGACACTTTTCTGCCATATTTAGGCTGATTCGTGACTAGCCAGTTGAACAGGGAATCAGACGAGGAGGCAAAACACCGGCTAGTCGCAAGTCAATGTGAACTTTCTCACAGACCTGGCTGGGCGAAGGCTACTCATGTCTGGAATATAGAAGTGGATTTGAAATTTCGATAAGCGTCACTGTTGCGTCCTATTAAGGCTTAATCGTGAATAGCCAGTAGTCAGTGGTTTACCCGGCGAAAACAACCTTTTGCCACGTCACTGACAACCATCTCACATGTCCCAAGCCAGCCTTGAATTGAACAGTGATACGAGAAAATGGAGATTGTGCTTACAGAAGGGGGAGTTCACATCTCAGAGGATTATTATCAATTCATATAGGACAACTATGACAATGACATTGTGTTCACAATAGGGAGTGTTTACATCTCTACGGTGTTCACAAATTTTCACTGAATCCAACATTCAGCTTATCGTTGCTTTAATGAATGCAGAGTTTGTTTGTTGATGATTACACTCGAGTGATTTCTGGGTTCATTGCCCTTAACCTGTTCATGCTCGTAGCAAACAAGAACGTCCTCACTACTTAGGCCCTATCTTTGTGACTGGTGTATTTAAAAATATATATATTTGAAGTACAAATGTTGAACAGTGTTAACCACAATTTCCCTTGAAATAGTATATGATTTAACGAGTTATTCAAAAATTACTTTCACAAGTAGCGTAGGTCCAGACGACACTTGCCAAGGTTTCCAGTCGTGAATGGGTTATTCATTCAGTTCGCATTGCATTTAATAACGTCGTCTAGACTAATGGCAGAATCAGGAATCTACACACTATTTGAGGGTTAGTAGTTAGTGGAGTCCTGACTAACATTTCGTCTTCAAAAAGTTTCCAAAGGATGCTTTTGTAATCAAAATATCATTTCATCAAAATAGTCTGCTGCTGCCATGGACATGGATAGGTTCAAAAACTACTATACGACTACATGTATATACTGTACAGACCTTTGTGATTTCCATATTAAACTCTTTCCGACACGTATGAGTGAATTACAATCATTTTCCCTATACCTATAAAGTTCACTGACAGGTCATCTATTTGTGGTAGTGGTACTACTCAGCAAAGGGGTGGCCCCTAGATGGGTTGTCCACAGCAGAGGGGTTGAATTATACGGAAGGAAAGACGGAAAACGCATGGTGTTCGAAATGAAGGGTTACACTTATAGTATATGATAGATACGAAGAGAAAATATGTGATGTTCACAAAAGGTGCTATTTTACCACTACAGAGGTTGTGGCAATACACAATAGACAAAAAAGGAAAACGAGTGATGTCCAGGAAAGGTCTGCAGTATATGATAGGTATTAATTCAAAACGTATTATGTTTGCAAAAGAGGGATGTGGTTGATAAAAAGGGCAAATGTGGAATGCTCACAATAAGGGGCTGAATTATTTGATAGATGATTTGATCGCAAAAGGTCTGCAGTATATAATAGGTAATAGTTGAAAACGCGGTATATTCACAAG
>OZ012700.1:34827297-34829797 GCA_963942565.1 Maea johnstoni
TAACTGCCCAGCTGAATATACCTGGTGCACCTACACCTCCAAGGTTTACCTACCTCAGTTACTGATAGGTGAGTACACCTGTAATTAGATATGCATATGTGGATGTATCTATATTTGTTTACAGTGTATTTCTTTTTATTTTCATTTTTCATGGTGTCATGATGAAATAGAAACCTGGAATCACTTAGGTACACTTTTGTCTTCAAAAAGGGTATATACCTATATATATATATATATATATATATATATATATATATATATATATATATATATATATATATATATATATATATATATATATATATATATATATATATATATATATATTTATATATATATATATATATATATATATATATATATATATATATATATATATATATATATATATATATATATATATATATACTGCTGAATTGTGGAGCCAAATAGAGTTATGGTTGCGAACAAATATTAACAGAAATGTCAAATTTTCTGAAAAGAAAAGATTTTTGGGACGAATACAAATCAGTCACCAAATGTATTTATAATTAACATTGCTATATCAGATACAAAGATTGTCATTTAATAACATAGACAAGATGGTAGTAACTTGAGACCAATACAAATTCTCTGATTAATGAAATTAGAAATGAAAGCCAACGAATATGATTATGAAGGGAATCAGAAAATGAATAACTTCGAAAATGGGCTAGATGTGAGGCTCATTACGCAGAAAAAATTGCGTAAAGGATTAAATGTTTGTCTATGATAACTCCAGTTTGTTCGTTTGGCGTGTATTGTTCTATATTTGCATTTGTACTTCATGTAGATATGTATGATATGATATTTGAAAATGATACATGAAATAATAGTATTTATGTGATATAAATATACGAATACACACTTGTGTAATTTGTAATTAAAAGTATAGTCTTTTTAATTGTCCAGTTGGCATGAAATACTGTTTCAGATTATTAAAGAAGTCATTCTTTTCTCAACAGGATCTATCATTTTGACTGCTGGCTTCTGTGCAGGGCAAGGTGTTATATTCGGATTATACTCCAAACTCATAGGACCAACTCCACAGGTAAGATTACAATTGCAAATAATTGTGAACATAAATTAAAGGGTGCCCTTGTAGGTCCTTGGGCAAAATACTTTAGTTCAAGTGAGGAATCGACTTTTTGGAAAACCACAATTTTGTATTGGAAAACATAAGGGAATTGAAATTGGATAATGCTTTCTTGATCCATGGTCCAGATTTATATATATATATATATATATATATATATATATATATATATATATATATATATATATATATATATATATATATATGTATATACAAACAAAATGATACAAACCAAGCAATGAGGTTAAAAATGAAGTATATATACATATATATATATATATATATATATATATATATATATATATATATATATATGTGTGTGTGTGTGTGTATATATATATATTTATATAATAACATACATGCATACATACAAAAAATCAAACTTACTTACTCATTTACTTACTTGTATTTTCTTCCCTCAGGGTCTGATGATGGGTCTGATGGCTGTAGCTGGAACAGCAGGGAGGATGCTGGGGCCTGTATTCATAGGGCACATGTACACAAGCTACGGACCCAGGGTGGCCTTTATAGGATCAGCGCTCATAGTAGCTGTATTTATACTCATGCTGCTCGGGACTTTCCGGCGGTTCGACACCAACAGCAGGAAGAAGGAGAGTGCTTGTGGCATCGAGAACCAAGGCCATGAACTTCTAGAGAGTTGGATGGCACCTAGACAAACTCATCTAGACTAGTCAACAATAGTCGTCAGAAACATGACCTTATTTTTGGTCATTTTTATTCCAATTAGGCAATTTTTAACCCATTTATATCTGGGGTGCACATATGATCTGACAACTTAGGACATTATTCATGAAACAGCAAAACATATTAGAAAAGGAACTTAAACCAACCTGGAACAACAATATTTGTTCAAATATTTCTCGATATATTAATTCGTTATCAATATATTTCCTTATTTGTCATACCATATTAACATGACAGATGTGACTCGGTTAACAATAAGGCAATCGCGAACCAACTTCATCAAAAGGTCTTTGTGAGGAATATTTTTTATGAAATATGGCATTTTCAGTAGAAGTACAGTTATTTTAATGGTAGTAATTCTGACTTTGAAACGGAACGTATGTGATGTGTCTTTTTATGATAAGAACCATTTCTTCAGTATATAGAGAAAGTTATTTATATGGTTCAGTTAGGTATATAAATAACTGGATACATAGTAAAATTGGATTTGTTCATGAACGTGGAGGGAGCATTTGCTTAGATATCCTTGTTTGAGGTTTTCAAAAGAAAGCAACGAAAAAATCTAGCTATCCAGAATGGTCTAATGGGAATGTCTTTTTATTCCCAAACTAAGTGTGTTTTAAGCCCAGTGATACAGTTGACTCCAGATAAATTTAAAATTAGTGTTTCCTCATCAATGTA
>OZ012700.1:34834797-34982297 GCA_963942565.1 Maea johnstoni
GAATAGTGACGTCATACTTTGCTGCCACGATTCCACTAGGCCTATCAGCCGGGCGCACCCGGCCTCTGCTAGGTCCACTGTGTTGACTAACTACGGACTATGGTGCGCAGTCTACCTAACGCGCGATCGTTTCTTTGATATGTTGTGACAATGGTCATACTATTACACCTATAGCGTAAGGTATGACCAATGCCACAACATTTCAAAGATACGATGGCGCTAACCGCTCCTTCTTCGGTGCGAAGAAGACGATTTTGCTGTGTCACACGTGGGAGCAGGACGGCGTGGTAAATATGATTATAATAATAATAATAATTGAAAAAAGATATAGCGCCCTATCTACCTGTAATGTGTTCATAAGTGCTTTAAAGAATAGTCAGTGGACACATGTTTATAGTGACAGTCCTTGTAGTCGATGAAATAGCAATGTTTCATGGAAGTTTTGCACACTATCAGCAGCCTTGATGTCAGGTAGCTCATGAGATGGATCATATTTAATTATTTACATAAGATAATCCTATTCCCAATGACATGGTGAATGGGATTAATAAAAAAATGAAAAATAAGATAAAATAGAATTGAAATATTTCCCCCCAAAAAAGAAAAAAAACTTTAAAAAAATAAAATTGATCACTTAATTCAGGTTGATTGTTTTGGTATGGGTTACACATACATAGTAACAGTGTCAAGGCACCCTGGGCTGTGTGACAATTCTAGTGCACTGGGGGCTTATTATTTGAGTTACATAAAGAGAAAAATTACTTATTAAAAATTGATTATTTGATTGTATGAATAGAACCTGGGCTGTTTGAGTGCATTGGGGGCTTATTGTTTGAGTTACCTGAACTGGTGAAATGTTTTAGATGAAAATAAAGAGAAAAATGATTTAGTATAGAAATATTTACCACAAAAAAAAGAAAAAAAAAACATTTCTTAAATAAAAATTGATTATTTGATTGTATGAATAGAACCTGGCCTGTTTGACAGTTTGAGTGCACTGGGGGCTTATTGTTTGAGTTACCTGAACTGGTGAAATGTTTTAGAAGGAAATAAAGAGAAAAATGACTTAGTACAGAAAGATTTACCACAAAAAAAAGAAAAAAAACTTTTCTTAAATAAAAATTGATTATTTGGGCCTAGTTAGTATTGGCTCCCTGAAATTCATTTGGGCTCCCTAGAAAAAATCCAGGGAAAATTCCCAGGGCTCCCTAGAAAAAATCCAGGGGGCCCTCATGGCTCCCTGGAAAAAATTGTGATTTCAAGCCCTGGGTAAGTTGTAAAACCTGGGTTGGGATCGGATGCTGGACTCTCAATCACTGAGCTGCCTGATGAAATTTCAGCTGGACTGATGAAATGTATTGCACTGAAATAAAATTGAAAATGATAATACTGATGAACCATCATATGAAATCTGAGCCCATAAGACCACTTGGCCACATGTACTTTGAGTTTAAATTTGATTTCAATGTTTAATTGATCTCTGATTGTATAGAGCTCTACATGATTCATCTAGGGGTAGTTTTCATCTGATCATAATTTGGGATGCAAATGAGGGGAAAACTTTCTGCGCCATATATGGACCTCATGGCACCATTTATTAAAGAGTCCTGTCCAAAATCCATGGTGACAGACAGATGTGAAATGCACTGTAACCTATTGTTGAATATATTGAATTTAGGTCTGATTTTTTCACTCTGCCACCAACCATTTTCTTATGCCAAAACCCACTGCTTTCCCAACAGGGGCCCCGAAAAATTTTGCTCAGGGTAACCCTACCCTACTAATGACTACTTAGTTTTTTTTCTCCCCTACCCTAATGGGGTGTCTTCCAATCCTTAAGTCCAGGTCAGGAAAAAATAGGGAAAGACATCCCAATCATGGACATAAACACATGAATAGTTGTATACGACCTTGAATAATAGCTGAAGTAAGTGAGCTGTACATCCTTCAAAAGACAAGTCAAACAAATGTTCCTGGTAAGCAAATCTCAACCCTATGGTTTTCAGTGTGAAAAAACAAACAAAAAAAACACTACCTACCCTGCCTATTTTTCGGCAAGCATTTTTTCTTGGTCGAGCAAACTTTTTTTTTTGCTTGACCAAAAAGAAAAAAAAGGATTTATTGGTTCTGGTGGGTATAACGTTTTTCAGGGTATGATTTTTTAAACCTCTCCAAACAGTGGGCATCATTTGATCACTTTTTTCGAAGGTCATCTTAGTTGTCAAAATTCACCACTATGGGTTGATGTTAATTATTTGTCTGCACAATATCTCAAGAACCACTTCATGAAACTTTTTCCTACTTTGTGGTTGCTTCTTCGGAAGTTTCTTGGGGCTCAATTACATTTATCGGTGGTCATCTCAGTTTTCAAAGCTCACCACTTTGGGGCAATGTGAATTATTTGTCTGCACAATATCTCAAGAACCACTTGATGAAATATTTTCCTATTTAATGGTTGCTTCTTCGGAAGTTTCTTGGGATGCTCACACTGGAAACACACCCCAGGCTTTGACCATGGCTTGAAGTTGCCCAAATGTGCCTCTCTGTGGTAACCTTGGGGAAGTAGAATATCAAATTCCCTAGGAAGGTTGACTGGAAGATGGGAAAGTTGAAACAGACTACTCAATCATTCACTTAAGTAGTTCAAAAAAAGCAGCCATCTATTGAACTCATTCTATGACCCTATGCCCAACACTTGTTTATACTTTTTCTACAATCACTTCATTGTAGATAAACATTTCCAGTGTACTACAGTGCAATACATAGAGTGTTGATATACTTTTAAAACTGAATTGTAATTCAGAGACTTTCCATTGACAATGGTATCACAATGGACGTCAGGTGTTTAATAAAAGTAATGTGAAGGGTGTCTTCTCCAAGTCTAAAATTTTATTTTTATAACTGCTGAAGGTTTTGTTATTTGTGATGTAACTGCTATGATTTTTGTGGTTTATTTTCGCAAAATAAAAAGTTGAAATCTTAGGAACTTGTGTATTCTTGTTGAGCATGCCCCAGGGGTGGGGCATACTGCCACAGAATTGGTCCCTGCCAGTGGGGATGAGTGCTATTTATTGATTTTTTCCTGAGCAGTATCCCCGCATGTCCCGGCCCCCCCTCCCGGGGATTCAATTGACTGGTGCATTACAGCTAATAACAAGTGCCCAACAAGGCTCAGAATGACAGTATCTGACTTGCAGAAAAGCAATTTTAATGGCTTCCTGACAGACCGATCCCTTGTTATAGACAGGTAAAAGTTGACGGGCCCGTACGGTCCCGTAACGGGCCCGTTTTCGATCCATCAATATATCTACATTTCAAAAAAAAAATGATACCAATGTCTTCCGCATGATTTATACCATGTGACCTGTCGATACATACCCATTAAATCCTACCTCATAATGCCATACTATAGGTTATTGAATCATGCTTTAACAAGAGTTTATTGCTTTTCATATACTAAGTATTGATCTCTGACCTCTTATATAGATACCATTTGCACGCATCACAATCCCATGCTTTGTAAGTGTCAGTGCAAAATGAATAATGCTTACAATATGAAGATTCTGCTCAATTGATCATTTTGGAGATATTGAATTCATAAAACATATTTTTTATTACATTTTCAAAGATTTATTTTAGAAGAAAAAAAAAACATTTTGAAAATATTTTGCTTTTTATGAAAAAAATATTGCAAAATATGTTGTAAAATATGGCCAATAGATGTCTCTGTAAATCCGTTATAACGGGCCCGTTACGGCTTGAGAACCCGTAACGGGCCCGTTCGGGCCCGTTATTTTGACTGGCCCGTAACGGGCCCGTTACTGACCCGTTACGGGCCCGTTATAACGGGCCAGTAACGGGTTCTGAGCCCGTTACGGGCCCGTTACAGGCCCGTCAAAATAACGGGCCCATATACAGGCCCGTCAATTTTTACACAGGTATGGGATATCTAACTGGCCTCTGCTTGACTGATAACAACCATGATTGTCTGGCCAACACATCATGGTTCAAACAAAGGAAATTCCCAGCTGTCAAATTATACACACTGACCGTTACGTTGTGCCTCTTATCTCATCAAATACAAGATTCACAGTGGCGTACACATATCCAGTATGGACAAACAGAATAGAAGTCACGTAGCAGAGACGATCTCAAAACGAAAGGCATTCACGCACACACACACACACACTTTGAATAAACGCGACATGTGTATTATTTCTATGAAGAAATCTATGAGGGCCAAATAACTCACAAAGTATATCTTTGCCAGCTCCTTGAGGGTGACATGCTGCATCCCCTTAACGCGGTATGGTAGTCTCAACGGGTGACACCTATTGAGTACTCCACAAACTAAAGTAATCTATTACATTTCACCCGACTCTCATGCCCATTGGGAAAAGAACTCGCTAAAAATGCTTCGTTTTACCTTTTCGCAGTAATATCCTATGATACAGTTTTTGAACACTTGTTTTGAACTCTGTGATTATTTAAATTTGATAATTTGACATTTATTTTAGAAGATATGTATGATCAATCGTCTACGTGTAATTTCCTTTCCTTCCTGTACAGCGTCTTAGATACGTATGGGTAAATATGGTACCAATTTGTTATTTTTGTACGACTTTACCGATTCCGCCAAAACAAACATATTCCATAGATATTCACCTCCAGTGGTTTTAGATACTAAGCTCACATAGTTTTCTTCTTGTTAATAGCATCGAACAGAATGTTGAGACATTGTTTGACCAGAATCAAATATCAACTATGACCTGTACCTATTAGTTTAAAAACTCAATTAGTGAATTCCAGGATTTTAGCCCATGATTCTTATATATCAGTAAAAACTGCGTTTATCCTAGTATAAGTATTGTTGGGATTGTCAGTATCTTGGAAGGGGTAAAATCCTCGTAGAAAGACAACTCTTCTGAAATATGAGATGTGAATAAAAACGTTAAAAGGAACAGGGGTCATCACCTCACGACTTAAAGTTGTTTTTGAAAATAGCTGTGCTTTGTTCTTTGTTCATGCCAAGTCAAATACATTGTGTTCCATATGATCGTGGGTGCGTGTTTCTGCCGCCCACACCCCTTGCGTTGATTGGAGCGACTCGAGAATTAGGAATTACTCGAGGGTCGCCGTGCACAGCACGGGTTTGGATTTCAAGCCATACTGAATGTTATGCACGAAGTAAAGAGTGAACTACCTCAATCACCCAAAATAATAGAATCCCTAATGAACCAAATTGACACCATAATCATTACAAATCCGTATCACGTTCACCACAACCATATTGTAGTTACGCACTTTCACAATAGGTGGCGCGGTAGTCGCGCAACCCCCAAACAACATTTTTCGAAATAATCGTCGAAATCAACCAAAATTAAAATATAAAAGAAAAGCCAAAGGCATAAAAGTACGTGTTAAACAAAATACTAAGGCTGGCGTTATAGCTACGCGAAATCAATGTGGTAATGTGTCCTTGTGTTGGTGTGATATGACATGTCGTTGTAGGTAATGCAATTTGTTAGTGTTAAATAAAAACAGGTCGCACAGTCAACGACTTAATGTACCGAATTCAAATTAAAAATAATGAAAAAAGGAGTATGAACATCTTTGAGCTTAGTGGCTCCATCAGTTAGGTGTTTTGATGAAATTTGTTTCCGGAAACTTACCACTTACCAAACTTATCCCTTGCTCCTTTGTCTTGGAAGGCCGTAACTTAAAATCAACATTTCCAATTGTTACAACTTGCTAATAGCAGTATCCGTTGGTTAGAATATATGTATGACATTTTCATGTTTACCCTGGTGCAGGTCAAATCTTTTTATCTTTCCGTTTATAAAGAAATTGCTGAACATGCCAAAGGAAAATGCATGGTCAAGATACAATTTCCAAAAAAGTGCAGTAGCTTATAACTGAACCTCTTTTCAATTACATCTATTACATTTATAAGCGAAGTATAGACTTGCTACAAGTCTGTATTAAATGTATCTTTCCTGAGTCTCACTGATCTACTCTTCGTTGCTGTCAGCCCTAGTTTAGTTCTGCAAACAGCAAACCCTGATAGGTAGACACTGTATCCGCGCAGTTGTGATGTTAATGACGGCATGGAAACTTGTGAGTGGAATCCCCTTGCATAAATTAAAATGTCACGTGATGGGGAAATACCTTCAGAAGCGCACGCGGCGGCGGCGGCCCCAATGGCTAATTGGGTTGCGAGGGAAGGAGTCTCACATTTTTATCCAGAAGGACTCAATTCTAGAAGGGAAAGTGTGCATTGAGCATGTAATATTTTGATGGAAAACGTGAAGTTGTGCGGAGAAAGGCGCCCGCGACCGCATGTCAATGGCTGCTATAGTTGTATCTCACTACACTCTATTGATAACTTGAACAATTGAGCTTTTGTTGTAGTTAGATATGATCCCATGATATGTTGTGTGCTTCATGCACGAGTCCACCCAGCTGAACGGCACCAGCCCACTCCGCCCCCCTCCCCCTGATTGTTGGCGCGCAACAGCTCAAAGGAACTGGCACCAGTCTACAAAATCTAAAGACTCCTGCCCGTGGATTGACCACAAACTGAAAACACTCCTCCGGCGGAAAAATCGGGCCTAACAGAAAAGTAAAGCTACTGGTAAAACCACTGACGAACAAAGATTCCAAGATCTCAAGAGAACAGCCCAGAAGGAGCTACGCCAAGCTTACTGGCAGTATATCAAGGGTATCGTGACACCCCAGGAGGAAGACCCTAGTATATACAGCAGCCTAAAGAGATTTTGGACCTACGTTAAGCACCAGAAGACGGATCACAGTGGAGTTGCCCCTCTGAAAGTCAATGGGAAACTTGTCTCTGATCCGAGTTCAAGGCTGAGGCACTTAACGCCCAATTCCAGTCTGTGTTCACCAGGGAGTCGGATTTCAACATAGACCCTCCATCTCAAATTGCCCCATCTTTACCAGAAATCTCCATCTCTACCAGAGGCGTTGAGAAACTACTTCGACAGCTTAAACCAGGCAAGGCAAGTGGCCCCGACAACATCAGCCCCAGGGTGCTAAAAGAACTTGCAGACGTAATTGCCGACCCCCTAGCCAGAGTCTTCAGAAAGTCCCTGCACAAGGGCACTGTACCGAGCGACTGGAAACATGCAAACGTGGCACCTATCTACAAAAAAGGGGAAAAATATGATCCGGCCAACTACCGACCAGTGAGCCCCACCTGTGTTGCTAGCAAACTAATGGAACACATAGTTTGTAGCAGTCTCATGTCCCATGCCAGCAATCATGGGCTGCTATACAAGCTTCAGCACAGATTCCGCGACCAACGATCCTGCGAAACGCAGCTGCTTGAATTCATCCAGGACGTGACCAACAGCATGCAACAAGGGACCCAAACAGATGTCTGCATCCTGGATTTTTCCAAGGCGTTCGATAAAGTGGGTCACCTACGCCTCCTGGAGAAGTTAAAGTGGTATGGGATTGGAGGTGACGTAAACAACTGGATAAAGAGCTTCCTGTCAAACCGCACTCAGTCGGTAGTAGTAGAGGGAACAGCAGCAGAAAAGGGACCAGTCCTATCAGGAGTACCACAAGGGTCAGTCCTAGGACCATGCCTGTTCCTCTACTACATAAACGATATAGCTGAAGACCTCTCATCAACGACTCGCCTCTTCGCTGACGATACCATGATTTACTTGGCAGTCAAGAACAGCGAAGACGCAAAGATGCTCCAGAGTGACCTTGACTTGCTCGAAAAATGGGAGGGAACCTGGATGATGGAGTTTCACCCCAAGAAGTGTGAGATAATTAGTATCACACGCAAGAGGAACCCTATCATCTACACTTACACCCTTCATCAACACCAGCTGAACCACGTGCAGGTGATCAAATACTTGGGAGTTTCAATCGCTCACGATCTGCGCTGGGTCACCCACATTGATAACACCATAGCCAAGGCAAATCGCTCGCTAGGTTTCCTTCGTCGCAACCTCAACATCGGAAACTCTAAAGTCAAGCAGCAAGCTTATTTTTCCCTGGTCAGACCTGTACCGGAGTATGCTGCCACTGTATGGTACCCACACACTGATAGCCTCACTAAAAAACTGGAAATGGTTCAACGCCTAGAAGCGAGGTACACGCTTCACCGCTATCGCCGCACCTCGAGTGTCGAAGCAATGCTAGAAGAGCTGAAATGGAAAACCCTGTCTGAAAGAAGAAGAATCTCAAGTCTCACCATGTTCTATAAGATACATAACAACCTGATTGCCATGGAGATGCCCCCTACACTGACCCTGAAGCACCCGGGGAAAGCAACTCGATCAGAGAACTCCCATGCCTATTACATCCCTGGATCGTCCAGAGAATATCACCGTATGGCCTTCTTCCAACGCACTGCAAGAGAATGGAACAGCCTACCGGAAGCCACAGTCAATGCCAGCTCTCCAGAATCCTTTAGGCGAGCTGTTCTAGCAGGTAAGGCTCCTATAGGGTACCCCACTGTTGTACCAGTGATAGGGTGCCGCACCCCTACCCTGGGGAGCCTATTGCATTCAGCAATTTTTTATTAAGTACAGTTTTAGCAACAATGTACGGTGCGCAAGCGTATCTAGTTCAACCTTGTCAGAGTCTT
The DNA here is from genome assembly GCA_963942565.1 of Maea johnstoni. Lineage (NCBI taxonomy): Eukaryota > Metazoa > Annelida > Polychaeta > Spionida > Magelonidae > Maea > Maea johnstoni. The sequence continues at coordinate 34,843,424 of OZ012700.1, forward strand.
CAGCTCATTGAAGGTGACAAGTAATACATTTTTGATAAGAGTAACAATTCCGTGATACAGTTTGTACATTTGGTTGCACTTGTTAAACTGTCAAATTGATAAAAAACAATGGAAAATGCACTAAAATTCTGTGCAGTTAATACCATCTAACAAATTTACTTAATGTTCCCAGGGTTCCCTTAGCCTGCAGGGTAATTATAAAGTGGCAGTAGTCAAACTTCTTCCCTGGTCCTGTATGTACAAACATACATATCACAATTAAAAAAGATTATCAGATATGTCATTTACATGACAAACTTGAGTGAGCTGAGTGTACACAAGGTATTTGATTGGTATGTTTGTTTGGGTAAATCAACCAGGCTGCTGAAACCCCATCTGATCTAGCAACGTAGTCTGGCCCTGGGTCAAGCAATTTCCTTCACTTCTTTTATATCTGACCTGAAAAGTGTACCAACTCAAAACTTAAGTCTGCCATTATTTAGTTCTACCCTTGCTCAATAGGTATTGGTAGCCAAAGTGAGATATCTCCAATTTCTTGATTTAATCGTGATTATCACCCTCAGCGCCATCTATTTTTAGCAAAAGGAACTACCACCTAGATAAAAATTGAAGATGGAGACAATTAAGGTTTACATGCTTGTTGTAGGAGTGATAGACTAGGTTCCTAGTCCCTTAAAATTGACATCCCCTCTTGTGCTGTCCAAGCAGTGTGGTGTAGTACCAGGTATGGTAGATAGATGGTACCACTTGATCCTCCTACCTCTAGAGATTGTCAGACTCAAAGTGAATCCTAGTGAGATAGGTGTAAACTAAATGGAACACTATGGCCACCTAGAATATTTGGTGCTAGGTAACAGAAAATAAATAAATATAAAAGCCTAGAAATCTAGGCTGTAGAAGTGATAGATTTTTTTCTTATATGACGACTACTGTCCTTTCCCACTATTAACACGTGTAGTGAGAACTGAAACACTGAGGACGAGTTGGTTATGACGAGTTGGTATGGGTACGAGATTAGCGTGAGGACTACTTGACTTGAGGACGACTTGACCAGCTCCCGCAGCAACATGGCCTGATTCTTGTAGCCTCGTTTTAGAATGTTGGGGAATCCATCGATGTCCTGCAGCTATGTAACGCTACGTCACAATTCTCCACACAAAATAGATGACGTCATATGGGGGATTCCCCTTGCGGTATTCACCTACGCTGCGACGGACATCAGTGTTAAATAAAAGATAGGAAAGTCCGAAATACTGCTCATGCCATGGAAAACAGTATTGCAGCTTTAGGAATAGACCAGAAACATCAATAAACAAAAAGGATGGCCTGATAGAGACACACACCCGGTCTACTTTAGGAAATGATGTACTTAAGAAAATGTACTCATAACTACCTTGCCAGCCACTCATCCTCTTACCATAGCAAAGCAATATCTTTTCATTTAAAGGTTTCTTATATATTTGTCATGGTTCGACTTTTCGGGGGGGTGAATGGTACATATAATTCCCTACTTATGTAGTAGGGCAATTGAAACATGACAAGCACTTCATTTCAAATACTAATAAATCATTTTCTATTATTTATAAATCACTTGCTAATATTTACAAATGACTGCATTTGGAAATACTAGAAAATGAATTATAAATACTAGAAAGTGATATATTAATACTAAAAAAATATTCATAAATACCAGAAAATCACATAAATACTAAAAAAATGATTTACTAGTATTATAGAACCATGCACAATTCTAAATACAAATAAATCATTTCCTAGTATTCATAAATGATTATCTAGTATTTTCTAATAGCATTTTCTAATATTTGTAAATACTGCACTTGCAAATACAAGAAAATGATTTATAGATACAAGAATATTATTTATAAATACTAGAAAATGATTTGTAAATACTGAAAAAAGAATTATCAATACTAGGAAATGACCTTAATATTCATTAATGTAGATTATTTATGAATATTAAAAAAATCAATTTTGAATATTAGAAATGATTTTCTAGTATTTATGATTATTTTCTAATTTTTAGAAATCATTTATCAATATTTGGAATTATTTATAAATATTAATGAATATTTTCAAATATTAAAAAATGCATAATAATCTCTCAAAATGCTTGCCATAGAAACAAAAGGGGAGATTACCTAGTGGGCAACTTAATACTTCAGGGAATCCATAATGAATTCAATATATATATATATATATATATATATATATATATATATATATATATATATATATATATATATATATATATATATATATATATATATATATATATATATATATAGAATGTATTGCAAAGATTTTGAAATTGAAATTCTTTTTTCAGGTTACATTTACCATGCAATGACATTTCTTATGGTTTACAGTACCCATGCCACATGTGCTGCTTGCAGGGGTTGATGCACCACAGGGCACTCAGAAATACCAAAGGGCAATCCTATTTCAATCTAGAAATCACCCATTTCTCATTGAACAATTGTTAAGAGCTGAATCTAGATTATCCTTGTTTCGTTTTTTTAATATATCAATCCTTAAATAAATGAAAGCTGATGAAATATGGAAAAATATGGTTGATGTGTATAATGCTGCCTGGAAAGTTTAATGTTAAAGAAGATATGTCCATACTGCATCAGTTCATTGTTGGATTGATATCCAATGGATTAGACCCAATTTTAGCTAAAGAAGGAACCGGACAATTATCTGGTGTATGATTAAAAAAGTGTAATTAAACGAGATTACGGCCAAAATGGCCACTTTGAATGTATCTTCATGTCACAGAGTCAAAAAAAAATTAAACTTGATTTTTATTTCGCCCAAAGCGCATGCACTCAGTAACAAATAATATGGACCAGTAGAAATATGTACTTAGAACGTAGTTAGGAATGGGTGATTAATTAATATTTTCACAATTATCCCACAAAGGATGGCACCATGAAAAAAATATCTCTTAAAATACCATTTAAACAGACAGGAATAATTCATGGATTCACATCTTATTTTCAGTATTAAAGGTTAGAAAAAAGGGTTGGAGGCAGGAATGCCACACGCAATGATTTGACAATTACTTATGTGCCAATGATTACACTTCTTTGAACTAGAATTTAGCCTGATTACTGACAGTATATGTACGATAGAACAATAAAACTAAAGAAATAAGATTGAAGAATGAACATAATATCTAAATGTTAGTTTGAGCTTGGATGAAGAAAAGAATGGTTATGTAGCAAAAGATCAATTACTATATGTACTGTAGTGAGGTGCTGGACTCATGCCAGGAGTCGGTGACTGGCAGCAGCGCGAAGTCACGTGGGAACAAGGGACCAATCAGGGCTCTCGTATCGATTACATTACAGAGAAACCTGATCTCCACCATCAGCTGGGCACCAATTTTGGGCTATTAGGGGACTATTAGTTGACGCTGGTTGAGGCTAGCATGTTCAGGTTGGCCGGCTGGTTTTGAATCCACTTGTGTTTGCATGGTCATCTAAGGTTTGAGCATGAATGTCAATCACCAGATAATTAACCAGCAGATCACACTCAACAGCCTCGGCAAAAGACCTAGCACCAGGACCACGGGCAGGCGGTCGAGATGCTGCAGGGGCAGCTAGAGCATGCCGAGAGTGAGAACTACCGCCTACAGAGGGAGCTGCAGCAGGTACAGAGCCAGCGTGCGCTCAAGGTGGAGCAGCGCGAGGCCTCGGAGTCGCCCCTGGAGTTCGTGCGAGATCCAAGCCAAGAAGAGTGGGAACAGGGAGAGGTAAGAGAGACAACCAAGCAGTGTCCACCTTAACCCATTCATGCCTAGAGCATCTGTAACTGCCTGAATCTTTTGAGTACTGTAGAATGGCTAATTTTCCAGTGAGTTTTATTTTCCCATTAATATTCACTCTTTGGTATACTAAAATTAAGATCTAAAATAAGAAACAGAAAATAAAACATGTCCTCTCTTCGGAAGTATTAGAAACGGAAACACCCAATTATGAAAAATAACAGAAAATTGTTACACCGAAAAATTAGTCATTCTACAGTATATTTTTCACTCACAGGAGCAAATTTTGTAAAAATTTAAAATGAAAACCACATCTCAACCTGTAACTCTACTTCCTTAGTTGTTTTCAAAAGTGTTGTAGCTCCAGATATCACCTCCCAAGAAGAGCTCTATGCACAGATGGGTCAGTCCAGGAGAAGTGAAGGGAGTAGTCTAGAAGGCTGCAAAGTTTCATGACCTGAAATGATCATTTAGGCTTAAGTTATGGCATTCAGTGGAAGTGTTCATATTAACCCTTTCTTCCCTGCTGTGGCCAAAATATTATTTAGAAGATTTTCCAAGTCACTGGCAACTTCCTCATATGCCTAGGCTGGGACCTTAACCTGGCCATGGGGTAGAAATGATTGGGAGTAATCAGGAAATGCTCCAGTATTTTGAGAATGTTCAGAAATAGTTGATATTGTTGGGGGGAGTCCGTTGGTGGAGGCATTCCTATTAATCCTTTCATTTCTTTTATGGGTTACCCCTAGTCACTGGCAATTGTCACTAGCACCTCAGGTGGGACATGGACCCTGTGCAGTGGTGAGACAGGGGGCTGTCTATGTGTAATGCACTAGACTGCTCGGTCAAGGAGGATGTTCCCTTGAATGAAAAAATAGATACATTAATTCTATGCAATAAGTTCCTCTTACTCAATGTTGATTTTTTTTGTGTCACATTTTATAGAGAAATGCACTTTAAAATCTTATTTTACTGCGTGAATGGTCTAGTGTATTGCTAGGATATTTTGTTGGATAAAAAGTCAAGTATGGAGCTGTGTTTAGTATTTTGATCAAGAGCTAGGGTTTTAAAATTTAAAGGGGCCCTAAAGGCTCACATACATATCAGCTTATATGAAGGAAATACACTTCAAGAACAGGATGCTGCCCTCCTTTTTCTCTCAGTGATCCCATGAGGGGAGAATTTTGCGTATTGCCACCAGCATGCCCAGGCTCTGGCAGCCACTGGCTGCGGCCATGTTTTTCAAATGCTATCAGCTGTGTCTCATTGGGTGGCAGAGATCACATCCTGTCCTCTAGCTACCTCTGGGCAGTGTATCATAAACCGCAGTGCTCCTCACAAGAGCTCTCTGCACAAGTTGCATAAAGAAGTGTATTAAACAAGAAAATGGTAAAATCATGTGCAGCAATTGGCTGTAAAAAAGACACTGTAGTGGAGAAAGATTTCATAGATTTCCTAATAGTAAAGTCAGACAAAAACAGTGGTTAGCATCCATGAAACTTTTTAACCCACCTGTCCTGAAGCATGCAGTTGTATATACTATCTGGTAACCAAGTTTTATAAATCTCTTATTTTAACCATAAGTGTTCTTGCAATTTATCATTTTCGGGATTTATTTACTTTATTGGTATAACATGATTTACCTTCATTCAGTTGCTTTACGAATATAAGCACAGGTATATGCATTAAATGTTTAATATTAAGCCAGCATGAGAAGGGTAATTATGAATATCATTCCCTACCTTACAAAATTGAAACAGCTAAGGTTATAGTCAGTCATAACCCCATTTTCACTGAGAAGAAATACATTTTTAAACAATACTGCAATATAGAGGAAGGTTGAAATCAAAATATCTTAAATTGCAAGTGACCCTTTCTTTTATTTAAGAGAGAGTCAATGATATTTTCATTTACTCATTACCAACCTTCTCTTAATGACTTATGTTTAATAATCATACTCATCATTATTTTGATCTGATGTACAGACTTTAGCAACCCTAACAGCTAACTTTCAGGGTGAATGGCCTTTTAATCCAGAAAACCTTTTATGGCAATTTTCATAGGTACCTCAACATGGTCTTTATTTATCCACTGAGAATAGACTGTTCAGGATTTTGTTAGTTGTCTTACAACTGGTGTTTTGTCTTATGTCTAGGTCCCTTGGGTAATAACAAAAGGAAGTAAAGGAAAGGGACACGCATAGGGTAATTGACCTTGTCCAACTGGCATTACACATCTAGGCCCCATGAGACACAAGTTAGTAAACACAGGAAGTGTCTATCAGAACTGGGAACAGCAATCATCTTCATTAATCCTTTAGTATTGGTTCAAAGTCGTAGGGATTTGCATACCTAAAGATCTTGAATGTGATTCAGAGCAGTGAAATATCTACCTTCTAGACAGAGCCACTGGTCTTATACATCACTAAGCTGCTTGCCACCCAATGACACTGACCACAGCAGCAAGAGTTGACTTAGATTCAAAATGGCGACGGCCCTGACTCAGAGGAGGTGCTATGCTCTAATTGCAATTTTAGATTTCTCCCTTGTGTGGAGCTCTAGGGCTTCCCTGTATATGACAGATGTTGAGCTAAGTCCATGAACTTACATGTAAACCTATAATTTGTTCCTCCCCAAGTTCCCCTTTAAGTTTCCACAATGGACAACCCGATAAAGATTGGGTTTGTTTTGGACAGCTAGAAATTCTGATGACAACCATGGACTTGTATCTTAAGTGCTTTGTATCACCTAGATCTGTCATAGCATTCAAGTTTAAGTACAACTGCTCATTTATGAATGTTGCCTTGTGTGCTAAAACAAAAAAATATGCTTTAGGTGGACTTTCAGAAAATGTTTAATTTGGGAGGTAATTCAACTCCTAGACAAAACAAAGCGACAAAAGTCACTTTCGGGTCACAGACTTCCACTCGGACTCGCAGTACGTCGTGAAAAAAGGAATTACGCAAGCAAATTTTTAAAAAAAGCACCTCAAACACAAAAAAACATCCCAAAAACAAAAAAATATCAAAAACAAACAAACAAATAAGCATATAACCGAAAAAAAAATGAAATTCACCCAACCAAATCCGAGAACATAGATCCTTTTTGAACAGAATTCAGAGCTTAGACAAATTCTGAAATGGGTGTGGCATAAGAGTTCATACTTGAATAGTACAAACTCTAAAAAGTGGCCCTTTGACTAAAAATCTTATACAATTCGCTGAACATGGAATGAAGGGGGCAGTTTTGTAGGTATGGCTGAGGTCTGCTGTTGAGCCTATAACAGAATGGAAGTTACATTCAGCCATACATTGTATAGGTTTTACCAGTTTTCAGAGGTTCCCTTGATCCACCATCTTGAACCCCTTGAATCTTTGCACCAGTCGAGGAATGGTAAACATATGTATCTTAACCTATTCTGGAACAACTTGGGAATTAAAATTGATTTTACTAGATATTTAAAGGGGAGTTGTTAGTTTTGATCTGATTAACATTTCTCCTTCAAATTATCTCCCAATAATGCTTTCATTTGAAAAAATTCCCAGGCTGTTTTGGCCTCTGAGCATTAGTGAGTAAATTATCCTAGTAACTATACTTAAAGTGTAAGTTCACCTTCAAAATGAAAAAAGATATGTTTTAGAGCTCAGTGTCACCTTTCTCAGGACACCTTGATTACAATTGTACTCCGCAAATTGACTGAGATATTTAAGTTTGTATCTTGAGAAATACAGCAAATTTACTGCCTCAGCTGGTTCATGGAGGCACCATCTTGGAGCTTATCAGAAACAGGAAGTGACATCACGCTGCTACATGCAGGCTGAGCTGCCAGGCTTAGGGCCATTCAGAACTGAACACACTAACACATTCTCTCATTAGTAAATGACTTGCAAGGAGGAAAGTGGTGTATCAGACTCAGCAAACAGAGACACTGTGTCTCAGTGTATACCTATATGGTGTAAGTTACATTTGCTAGAGGTATACCAGGTTCTGTGTGGCAAAAGCAGTGAGGGAAGAGAGACCTATAGTAAAGGGGTTACGGATGAGCTTTAGGGCTCAAGAAATTCTACCAATTTATAAAATAGCCTGGCATTTAGTACCCTTACAATGTCCTGACACTGTTATCTTGTGATGAAAGGAAGTTTACAATTAGTTAGCTGTGTGTGTATTGCCAGTATGTCAGCTGCTCAGGAATTGACTGCAATACACATTAATCTCAAAGGAGTTGTGGCTGCTCTAATCCCATGCTTTACACAGGAGGTTAACTGCAATACACATCCTCTGGACCCAATTATTTCAAATTGCATTCAGACCAGTTACTGCAATTATATTGTGATGATGTTTTAGTTCTTATTCATAAATGCTATATATTACTTCTAAACTATTGCCTACAATTTACTGAGAAGTACAGCAAATCTGACACATTTTGAATTTTATTGTATGACAGAAAACTAATAACTATTGGTGTATTCTTCTGATTACTCATACACTCCCTTTTTTCTGAAAGTAGTTGGAAGGGGAAGTCAGTGTACATCATTTTCTGGTATTCAGAACTTCCCCCCCTCCCCCCCCACTTAATCTAAATGTTCCTTGCCTTTAAATCTGGGTCTATCACAGACCATATATTGATCATATTTTTGCATGTTCAGACCGTATATTGATCGTGTTTTCACTGGTACATGCGCTTATTTGGAGAATCATTGTTGCATCCAAACTGAAAGCTTGATAATTCACCATTTTTGTGCTCAGGTTTTGAGCTCTCCACAGTCTTAGGGTTCAACTATCCAAGGGGCATATGCCCCTAGATTTTACTGTGGGCTTCAAGATTTTTCAAACTAGGGGCCCAAAATAGTAGTATGATGACCAGAAATCCTATTATTGAGGAATAATTTTTGTCAAAAGTCATTTTTGGGCCCCTTGCCTGGAATCTTAGTGTCAGACCCTGGCCACTAGAGCTAGCCCCTAAGCTCCCTCACTCCCACAGGAAGTCACAGCATTACATCACACGCATCTAATTAACATCACTGATTAGGTTCCCTCTGTGCAAACATGGCAGCCCCCATAAAGTTACCTTTAAATGGTATTATCTCAGTTTATCTGCGGAGTACAATTGTAATCAAGGTATCCTATGAAAGGTAAGATTGAGCTCTACAACATATCTTTTTTAATTTTGAAGGTGGAGTTACACTTTAAGCCAAAACTGTCCCCCAAGTGGTTTATGCTCTATTACTCTATGCTATATTTTAATAGTATCATTGCTTCAAAGCCCTTTTTTAACCAATTAATGCTCGTAGCAGCCAAAATCTACCTGGCAATATTTGTGAAATTTTTAAGGTGAAAACTAAGAAAAACTAATTAAACTAAATTTCAAGGAGAGATAATACTCTTCTTCAAATATTTTTTAAGTAATTCTGAATTTACAAGTTACTGTCTTAAGTTCTACAGATCCAGACAACTATTTCTTGAGGATCTCCTAAGCACTTAAGGGTTAAGAGCATTTCTTAAACTTGCAATAACGAATGAAATCACAAACTATTTGAAAGAGAGTTTACAGCTTATTCAAAATATGCCTTTGTGTAAGGAAGCTACCAAATATTTCTTAATTTTTTTGGCCGCTACAGGCATGAATGAAATTCTTTATGATATTGCTGCACACTGACTGTCAAGGTTCAGCAAATACTCTCAATTTGTATTTTATCATACAACGTAAGTAATTTTGGTGGTTGCTCACAGATATTGCTTGTATATATTTTTACTATAGATATTGAGATTTTGGCATGATGTTGTGAAACATTTATAGGTAAAATTTCCATGCCCATTACGATCGCCAGAACTTGCACCTATGTTGTATTTATTACATGTACAACGAGGAACCTTTGGTACTTAATATATCTACATCATGTACAGTAAGGATATGTAATTCTTGCACTGAATGCACAGACAGACTAGGCATTATACACGACTGCATTCCCAATCGTCATCCAGTTACGTGGGTATAGATATGTATGTGACATCACAGCTTAAAAGGGCTTGTAAATAGTTTATGATGTGGGCAACCAGTTGACCGGTTGCTAGATGAGGACAGGCAACTAGTGCAGGAATTGAATGTCACTACTGTATTACCTTTTGCACAAACTCAAATCCTGCACTGACTGGTTGTTTTATAGAGACAGAATGCCTGGTTGCCAGATTTTCAAGGTAATTAAGTAGGCATATTCATGACCCACTCAGCTGCCTATCAAAATATTTAACTGTGGCGTCAGGGTGGGCAGTCATATCTATGCCCAGGCAACCAACCGGGTGATGATGGGACGTGGTTGTGCAAAGTCTGCACATGCATTCAATGCAGGGATTATGTGTCAGCACTGTAGGACCAATTCAAATATTTATGGCAGTAAGTCTTGTCAGCATTTTGGTTTCTGTAAATGACCATTAAGCCTGCATAGGTCATTTTTAGCTGTTTCTAAATCCATGTTTTGTTAAGGAATATAAATATTGTTGTTTTCTAGCCGGTCACTATTATTTTGACATAGTGATTGCATATCCGGTATCCATTGAACTCAATCTTGGTACCTTGAATAGATTTATGTACCCTCTTGTTGCTTAAATTTTTAACAAAGGGAAATTTTTCTCCTAATTCATTTTTGCTAGGGTAAAGTGCCTCAAAAATGTTTCGCAAAGAAGGGTAATATCTCAAATATATAAGAACGATGATTGCTTCTCAGGATTGTTGAAAGAGCATTGAATCAAAGCAATGTAAAGAAATTCAGAAGTATGTTTTACAAAAGAAATGTTTAGCTGACAAAGAATTATTTATCTTATTTAACTATGCTTTGCAAAGTCTCATTATGTATGCAGCTAAAGTCATTATGTATGCATTGTAAGCGCAAGCGAATACAAAGAAATAAGAATGCTAACACATAAGTGTACATTTGGCTATATGAATGAGTATATGCAGAGATATGTGTACATGTGTGTGTGTATATGTACATATATTTATCACCAGCTCTTTCATGCTAAGAAAAAATAACAAATATATCTCCAAAAAAATCAAAATAACATAGGTCAGAACGAGGCTGCTGCCCAAATGGGAATATTGAATTCTGCCATTCGATATTGAATTCTGCCGTTCGATATTGAATCTACAAAGTGTGAACAGCTCAAGGTCTGACACCTATTGACCGATCAGCATAGAAAATTACAGCAGAGCAGGTGATAAATTTATATGTTTATGAATAATATGTGTGAATCATGTGTGAATATATATATATATATATATATATATATATATATATATATATATATATATATATATATATATATATATATATGAGTGCATGTATGTTTGATAGATTTTGTGTATGTGTGAGTCTACACACGTTAGCGTATAAATATATATATATATATATATATATATATATATATATATATATATATATATATATATATATATATATATATATACATACATACATACATACATATAAACCCTACCATTCTAGAGATTGAGATATTGCCTTTAACACAAAGATTTTCTTCTTATGGCTGTGTTTTGTTCACATTGTCCCTGGAATAGTGTTGATAAAATATTTTCATAAATTAATATCCTCATACAATTTGGAGTTGAAAGCATATTCGGCTCTAAGAAACACCTGGCTGAACTGAACATCAAGTCACTCTCTGTAGCGGGGACTGATGTGTCTGTTGCATCTGAGCCTGTGCGGAATCTGGGAGCTATGTTTGACTCTCAACTGATCATGGCACCCCATGTCAAAAGTGTTGTCAAAAAATCTAGCTTTCACCTGAGAAATATTGGAAAAGCGAGACGTGTGCTAACAGAAGATGCCACAAAAACAGTGATGCAGTCACTGGTGACGTCTCGTTTGGATTACTACAATGCTCTCCTAATTGGAATACAACAGGATTTGATTGCAAAGCTGCAGCGACTACAAAACAGTGCAGCAAGGATAGTATCGAGAACCAGGAAGTATGAACATATCACACCTGTTCTCATCAAGCTTCACTGGCTACCAATCAAATTCCGCATCCAATTTAAGGTCCTACTGCTGGTATACAAGGCGCTCAACGGACTTGCACCTAAGTACATCAAGGAGCTGCTCGTGCCTTATAAACCCAGACGCCATCTACGATCAGAAGCTAAGGGCCTTCTGGATGAGCCTCGGACTAGACTCAAATTTGGAGATCGCGCTTTCTCCATTAGTGCACCGAGATTATGGAATGCGCTTCCACAACACCGGATTCTACATCGTGTCAGGCCTTCAAGAAGTGTCTCAAAACACACCTTTTCAGGCTCGCCCATTGAGGCGTTGTTGACTATGACTCAAACTATGACAATGTGCAGCGCTCTTGAACATTTTATGAATGGAAAAGGCGCTATATAAATTCCAATTATTATTACATTATTATTAAGGTATTACAGATACATTTGGGAAGATGCTGATAGCACATCACTACTAGTAAATTGTCCAGGCTGGAGTAGCTTTGTGGTACTGATCTCTTCTCACCACTTACACAAACACACATACATACATGCATATGTATGTGTATGTAGTTCTCCTAACTCTTAACGTTTTACAGTCTGAAAAATGAGGGAGTGGATATATCAGAAGTTATAAAGCATATTGTTTGTATGCAGTCATATACATGCCTGTATGTGTCATTACTTGACAAACTTGCACACGTCATGTATTTTGTTTTGTATTGTTTGAGATTGAATAAATTAACAATTTTATTGTACTTGTGTGATTATCTTTCTTTTTTGTGTTGTTCTTTTGTACAATGATTGATATCAGCATATTTCTGCAAGTGGCAGACCATTGTTTGTATGATCTCCCACAACTTCCTCAACCTTTAGGCCTACACATCTCATATACAAGTGCCCTCTCAAGTTCTGATACTTGAAAAATAAATTTAGAATGAAGCATGAATTCACAAAATATTTCAGAGAGTTGTTGGCTGCTTTCTATCATTGAACAATTAAGCATTTTCCAAAAACCAGAGTTAAATAGTTACTTTATGATCAACATTTCTCATTCACATATTTTCTGAAAATTGCATTTGCCTATACAAAGTATATATTGTCTGAAGGACATATATTTGTATTAATTTAGGCATTTCAGAAGTACCTCCAAATTGGTGTAAGATATGAGGTTAAGAATTAATCTCTAACAATATTTAGCTACCACCACAGAGAAATGAAAATCAAATGCTGTTTTCAGTTTCCAGTCAAGAAAATTTTATTTTCACCACTACAATAAATACCTGCTTACATTCCTGGTGTATTTGAACCAGATCTAGTGGATGGCAAGAACGATTGATCGATTTCTCCATATTATAAAAATATGTGAAATTTCAATTCAGTTCACAGAGGCTTTCAAAATTAAGATACGCAGGATGAAATTCACATAAAAGTTTGGCTGTTTGGCAATTTGTTTCATATTGTTCAATTGTGGAATACCCACAATAATCTTAGAACTTTCTACAAACTTATTTCCAATTAAAAAGTTTAGTGACAAACAAGAATGAGAAATCAATTCCTTTTTTATGGAAATAAGTTTCACTTCATGTAACATGACTTTTTCAATTTATTTGTTGAAATTTATGCATAGTTTTTAATGAGAGAAACAAATCATTTTCTCTGTGCTGCAAATCCATTGGATTCTATGATAAGTCAATCTATGGTCAGCGTGAACCTGGTTAAATATGGACAATACTATTGTTTAACGCGCAAACCATATAAGGCTGGTCTTGCAAAAAGTCATTTGCCATGGTGAATCATCTTAGAGTAATATCAAACCACAAAATAATGATTTAAATTAAATAATTGTCCAGAAATGAACACTACATGTACGTTCATTTGTATTAAATTTCTACAAGAAGGTATTATTGTGTATGCTGAAAAACTGTAGTTAAAATTACAAGAGTGGAAAAGTTAGTATATTTTATCACAGAATATACTTGCTTATAAGGTTTTGTGTCACTAAAAAGGAAAAGTTAACAAATTCATCTCACTCAAATATCTGTATATATCTCAAATAAAAAAGACATTTGTAAAAATATATATAAACGAGTTGAGGACACATTTATGTAGACCAGATCTTATTCACACAGTTCCTTGACATGTAGGGTGACAGGGTGGTCAGCTCCTAGGAATGTGGACCGGATCTTATTCACACAATTCCTTGACATGTAGGGTGATAGGTTGGTCAGCTCCTAGGAATGTAGACCAGATCTTATTCACACAGTTCCTTGACATGTAGGGTGTCAGCTCCTAGGAATGTAGACCAGATCTTATTCACACAATGCCTTGACATGTAGGGTGTCAGGGTGGTCAGCTCCTAGGAATATAGACCAGATCTTATAGACCTCTTCATACTGGTACTTGGCCTTGGGAAAGTACCGTGTGGCAAGATAGAAGGCTCCAAGGTTATACCTGAAAAAATGGCAAAGGAAATACTAAACCAAATATCAGTGCATTTTAGAATTAATACACAATTATATTGATTATTATAAAGACTAGAGTAAACAATCCAGTGCTGGAATAATTGGGGTCATATTAAAGGTAGGTCTTACCAAGAGATTTAAGAAAAAAGTACAAAATATGATGAATTTGCCACTTATTTTTATCAACATTATACAAATAGTGGTAATAGTAGTAGTAGTAGTAGTAGTAGTAGTAGTAGTAGTAGTAGTAGTAGTATTAACCCTTATATGCTGGTGGTGGCTAAATTTAGCCAATATAAATTGATTTAAAAAAACTAAAAGATGACTGAAACCTTATAAGGATACCAACACAGGCATTTTGAATTTAATGCTAAACTAGCAGGTCCCTGTGCACAGCACGTGATTGGATAGAAGTGCAGTAACAACTACATCAAAATTGTGTGAAACAAGAAAGCTAGAGGGCCTTAAAACATGGAGTGTAATTTATTTGTAAACACAGTGTTTAATGATTGAATTACTTAAAATATTTAGTTAAATTCCCAGCTGTGGCACCTACCTTGCTGTGGTAGCTGGGCTGAGCTAGTTACTAAAAGGTGCCAAATTGATGGACTTTAAATGGATACCGGCTACAAATTTTACTGAGACCAAACAATGTATTTGTATTGCCACTATACCATTGAGTCTGGTTGCCACGGTACCATTGAGTCCGGTTGCCACCATACCATTGAGTCCGGTTGCCACCATACCATTGAGTCCGGTTGCCACGGTACCATTGAGTCTGGTTGCCACTATACCATTGAGTCCGGTTGCCACTATACCATTGAGTCCGGTTGCCACTATACCATTGAGTCTGGTTGCCACGGTACCATTGAGTCTGGTTGCCACTATACCATTGAGTCCGGTTGCCACCATACCATTGAGTCTGGTTGCCACGGTACCATTGAGTCTGGTTGCCACTATACCATTGAGTCTGGTTGCCACTATACCATTGAGTCCGGTTGCCACCATACCATTGAGTCTGGTTGCCACGGTACCATTGAGTCTGGTTGCCACTATACCATTGAGTCTGGTTGCCACTATACCATTGAGTCCGGTTGCCACTATACCATTGAGTCTGGTTGCCACGGTACCATTGAGTCTGGTTGCCACTATACCATTGAGTCTGGTTGCCACTATACCATTGAGTCCGGTTGCCACTATACCATTGAGTCTGGTTGCCACGGTACCATTGAGTCCGGTTGCCACTATACCATTGAGTCCGGTTGCCACCATACCATTGAGTCTGGTTGCCACGGTACCATTGAGTCTGGTTGCCACTATACCATTGAGTCCGGTTGCCACTATACCATTGAGTCCGGTTGCCACCATACCATTGAGTCTGGTTGCCACGGTACCATTGAGTCTGGTTGCCACTATACCATTGAGTCCGGTTGCCACTATACCATTGAGTCTGGTTACCACGGTACCATTGAGTCTGGTTGCCACTATACCATTGAGTCCGGTTGCCACCATACCATTGAGTCTGGTTGCCACGGTACCATTGAGTCTGGTTGCCACTATACCATTGAGTCTGGTTGCCACTATACCATTGAGTCCGGTTGCCACTATACCATTGAGTCTGGTTGCCACGGTACCATTGAGTCTGGTTGCCACTATACCATTGAGTCCGGTTGCCACCATACCATTGAGTCTGGTTGCCACGGTACCATTGAGTCTGGTTGCCACTATACCATTGAGTCCGGTTGCCACTATACCATTGAGTCCGGTTGCCACCATACCATTGAGTCTGGTTGCCACGGTACCATTGAGTCTGGTTGCCACTATACCATTGAGTCTGGTTGCCACTATACCATTGAGTCCGGTTGCCACTATACCATTGAGTCTGGTTGCCACGGTACCATTGAGTCTGGTTGCCACTATACCATTGAGTCCGGTTGCCACCATACCATTGAGTCCGGTTGCAACGGTACCATTGAGTCTGGTTGCCACTATACCATTGAGTCTGGTTGCCACTATACCATTGAGTCCGGTTGCCACTATACCATTGAGTCTGGTTGCCACGGTACCATTGAGTCTGGTTGCCACTATACCATTGAGTCCGGTTGCCACCATACCATTGAGTCTGGTTGCCACGGTACCATTGAGTCTGGTTGCCACTATACCATTGAGTCTGGTTGCCACTATACCATTGAGTCTGGTTGCCACGGTACCATTGAGTCTGGTTGCCACCATACCATTGAGTCCGGTTGCCACCATACCATTGAGTCTGGTTGCCACCATACCATTGAGTCTGGTTGCCACGGTACCATTGAGTCTGGTTGCCACGGTACCATTGAGTCTGGTTGCCACTATACCATTGAGTCCGGTTGCCACTATACCATTGAGTCCGGTTGCCACGGTACCATTGAGTCTGGTTGCCACTATACCATTGAGTCCGGTTGCCACTTTACCATTGAGTCCGGTTGCCACTATACCATTGAGTCTGGTTGCCACTGTACCATTGAGTCCGGTTGCCACTATACCATTAAGTCCGGTTGCCACCATACCATTGAGTCTGGTTGCCACGGTACCATTGAGTCTGGTTGCCACTATACCATTGAGTCCGGTTGCCACTATACCATTGAGTCCGGTTGCCACGGTACCATTGAGTCTGGTTGCCACTATACCATTGAGTCCGGTTGCCACCATACCATTGAGTCCGGTTGCCACGGTACCATTGAGTCTGGTTGCCACTATACCATTGAGTCCGGTTGCCACTATACCATTGAGTCCGGTTGCCACTATACCATTGAGTCTGGTTGCCACTATACCATTGAGTCTGGTTGCCACGGTACCATTGAGTCTGGTTGCCACTATACCATTGAGTCCGGTTGCCACCATACCATTGAGTCTGGTTGCCACGGTACCATTGAGTCTGGTTGCCACTATACCATTGAGTCTGGTTGCCACTATACCATTGAGTCCCGTTGCCACCATACCATTGAGTCTGGTTGCCACTATACCATTGAGTCCGGTTGCCACTATGCCATTGAGTCTGGTTGCCACGGTACCATTGAGTCTGGTTGCCACTGTACCATTGAGTCCGGTTGCCACCATACCATTGAGTCTGGTTGCCACGGTACCATTGAGTCTGGTTGCCACTATACCATTGAGTCTGGTTGCCACCATACCATTGAGTCTGGTTGCCACGGTACCATTGAGTCTGGTTGCCACTATACCATTGAGTCTGGTTGCCACTATACCATTGAGTCTGGTTGCCACGGTACCATTGAGTCTGGTTGCCACCATACCATTGAGTCCGGTTGCCACCATACCATTGAGTCTGGTTGCCACGGTACCATTGAGTCTGGTTGCCACTATACCATTGAGTCTGGTTGCCACTATACCATTGAGTCCGGTTGCCACTATACCATTGAGTCTGGTTGCCACGGTACCATTGAGTCTGGTTGCCACTATACCATTGAGTCCGGTTGCCACCATACCATTGAGTCTGGTTGCCACGGTACCATTGAGTCTGGTTGCCACTATACCATTGAGTCCGGTTGCCACTATACCATTGAGTCCGGTTGCCACCATACCATTGAGTCTGGTTGCCACGGTACCATTGAGTCTGGTTGCCACTATACCATTGAGTCTGGTTGCCACTATACCATTGAGTCCGGTTGCCACTATACCATTGAGTCTGGTTGCCACGGTACCATTGAGTCTGGTTGCCACTATACCATTGAGTCCGGTTGCCACCATACCATTGAGTCCGGTTGCAACGGTACCATTGAGTCTGGTTGCCACTATACCATTGAGTCTGGTTGCCACTATACCATTGAGTCCGGTTGCCACTATACCATTGAGTCTGGTTGCCACGGTACCATTGAGTCTGGTTGCCACTATACCATTGAGTCCGGTTGCCACCATACCATTGAGTCTGGTTGCCACGGTACCATTGAGTCTGGTTGCCACTATACCATTGAGTCTGGTTGCCACTATACCATTGAGTCTGGTTGCCACGGTACCATTGAGTCTGGTTGCCACCATACCATTGAGTCCGGTTGCCACCATACCATTGAGTCTGGTTGCCACCATACCATTGAGTCTGGTTGCCACGGTACCATTGAGTCTGGTTGCCACGGTACCATTGAGTCTGGTTGCTACTATACCATTGAGTCCGGTTGCCACTATACCATTGAGTCCGGTTGCCACGGTACCATTGAGTCTGGTTGCCACTATACCATTGAGTCCGGTTGCCACTTTACCATTGAGTCCGGTTGCCACTATACCATTGAGTCTGGTTGCCACTGTACCATTGAGTCCGGTTGCCACTATACCATTGAGTCCGGTTGCCACCATACCATTGAGTCTGGTTGCCACGGTACCATTGAGTCTGGTTGCCACTATACCATTGAGTCCGGTTGCCACTATACCATTGAGTCCGGTTGCCACGGTACCATTGAGTCTGGTTGCCACTATACCATTGAGTCCGGTTGCCACCATACCATTGAGTCCGGTTGCCACGGTACCATTGAGTCTGGTTGCCACTATACCATTGAGTCCGGTTGCCACTATACCATTGAGTCCGGTTGCCACTATACCATTGAGTCTGGTTGCCACTATACCATTGAGTCTGGTTGCCACGGTACCATTGAGTCTGGTTGCCACTATACCATTGAGTCCGGTTGCCACCATACCATTGAGTCTGGTTGCCACGGTACCATTGAGTCTGGTTGCCACTATACCATTGAGTCTGGTTGCCACTATACCATTGAGTCCCGTTGCCACCATACCATTGAGTCTGGTTGCCACTATACCATTGAGTCCGGTTGCCACTATGCCATTGAGTCTGGTTGCCACGGTACCATTGAGTCTGGTTGCCACTGTACCATTGAGTCCGGTTGCCACCATACCATTGAGTCTGGTTGCCACGGTACCATTGAGTCTGGTTGCCACTATACCATTGAGTCTGGTTGCCACCATACCATTGAGTCTGGTTGCCACGGTACCATTGAGTCTGGTTGCCACTATACCATTGAGTCTGGTTGCCACTATACCATTGAGTCTGGTTGCCACGGTACCATTGAGTCTGGTTGCCACCATACCATTGAGTCCGGTTGCCACCATACCATTGAGTCTGGTTGCCACCATACCATTGAGTCTGGTTGCCACGGTACCATTGAGTCTGGTTGCCACGGTACCATTGAGTCTGGTTGCCACTATACCATTGAGTCCGGTTGCCACTATACCATTGAGTCCGGTTGCCACGGTACCATTGAGTCTGGTTGCCACTATACCATTGAGTCCGGTTGCCACTTTACCATTGAGTCCGGTTGCCACTATACCATTGAGTCTGGTTGCCACTGTACCATTGAGTCCGGTTGCCACTATACCATTGAGTCCGGTTGCCACCATACCATTGAGTCTGGTTGCCACGGTACCATTGAGTCTGGTTGCCACTATACCATTGAGTCCGGTTGCCACTATACCATTGAGTCTGGTTGCCACGGTACCATTGAGTCTGGTTGCCACTATACCATTGAGTCCGGTTGCCACCATACCATTGAGTCCGGTTGCCACGGTACCATTGAGTCTGGTTGCCACTATACCATTGAGTCCGGTTGCCACTATACCATTGAGTCCGGTTGCCACTATACCATTGAGTCTGGTTGCCACGGTACCATTGAGTCTGGTTGCCACTATACCATTGAGTCCGGTTGCCACCATACCATTGAGTCTGGTTGCCACGGTACCATTGAGTCTGGTTGCCACTATACCATTGAGTCTGGTTGCCACTATACCATTGAGTCCCGTTGCCACCATACCATTGAGTCTGGTTGCCACTATACCATTGAGTCCGGTTGCCACTATACCATTGAGTCTGGTTGCCACGGTACCATTGAGTCTGGTTGCCACTGTACCATTGAGTCCGGTTGCCACCATACCATTGAGTCTGGTTGCCACGGTACCATTGAGTCTGGTTGCCACTATACCATTGAGTCTGGTTGCCACTATACCATTGAGTCCGGTTGCCACTATACCATTGAGTCTGGTTGCAACGGTACCATTGAGTCTGGTTGCCACTATACCATTGAGTTCGGTTGCCACTATACCATTGAGTCCGGTTGCCACCATACCATTGAGTCTGGTTGCCACGGTACCATTGAGTCTGGTTGCCACTATACCATTGAGTCTGGTTGCCACTATACCATTGAGTCCGGTTGCCACGGTACCATTGAGTCTGGTTGCCACGGTACCATTGAGTCTGGTTGCCACTATACCATTGAGTCCGGTTGCCACTATACCATTGAGTCTGGTTGCCACGGTACCATTGAGTCTGGTTGCCACTATACCATTGAGTCCGGTTGCCACTTTACCATTGAGTCCGGTTGCCACTATACCATTGAGTCTGGTTGCCACTGTACCATTGAGTCCGGTTGCCACTATACCATTGAGTCCGGTTGCCACCATACCATTGAGTCTGGTTGCCACGGTACCATTGAGTCTGGTTGACACTATACCATTGAGTCCGGTTGCCACTATACCATTGAGTCCGGTTGCCACGGTACCATTGAGTCTGGTTGCCACTATACCATTGAGTCCGGTTGCCACCATACCATTGAGTCCGGTTGCCACGGTACCATTGAGTCTGGTTGCCACTATACCATTGAGTCCGGTTGCCACTATACCATTGAGTCCGGTTGCCACTATTCCATTGAGTCTGGTTGCCACGGTACCATTGAGTCTGGTTGCCACTATACCATTGAGTCCGGTTGCCACCATACCATTGAGTCTGGTTGCCACGGTACCATTGAGTCTGGTTGCCACTATACCATTGAGTCTGGTTGCCACTATACCATTGAGTCCGGTTGCCACCATACCATTGAGTCTGGTTGCCACGGTACCATTGAGTCTGGTTGCCACTATACCATTGAGTCTGGTTGCCACTATACCATTGAGTCCGGTTGCCACTATACCATTGAGTCTGGTTGCCACGGTACCATTGAGTCTGGTTGCCACTATACCATTGAGTCCGGTTGCCACTATACCATTGAGTCTGGTTGCCACGGTACCATTGAGTCTGGTTGCCACTATACCATTGAGTCCGGTTGCCACCATACCATTGAGTCTGGTTGCCACGGTACCATTGAGTCTGGTTGCCACTATACCATTGAGTCTGGTTGCCACTATACCATTGAGTCCGGTTGCCACTATACCATTGAGTCTGGTTGCCACGGTACCATTGAGTCTGGTTGCCACTAAACCATTGAGTCCGGTTGCCACCATACCATTGAGTCTGGTTGCCACGGTACCATTGAGTCTGGTTGCCACTATACCATTGAGTCTGGTTGCCACTATACCATTGAGTCCGGTTGCCACCATACCATTGAGTCTGGTTGCCACGGTACCATTGAGTCTGGTTGCCACGGTACCATTGAGTCTGGTTGCCACTATACCATTGAGTCCGGTTGCCACTATACCATTGAGTCTGGTTGCCACTATACCATTGAGTCCGGTTGCCACCATACCATTGAGTCTGGTTGCCACGGTACCATTGAGTCTGGTTGCCACTATACCATTGAGTCTGGTTGCCACTATACCATTGAGTCCGGTTGCCACTATACCATTGAGTCTGGTTGCCACGGTACCATTGAGTCTGGTTGCCACTATACCATTGAGTCCGGTTGCCACCATACCATTGAGTCTGGTTGCCACGGTACCATTGAGTCTGGTTGCCACTATACCATTGAGTCCGGTTGCCACTATACCATTGAGTCTGGTTGCCACGGTACCATTGAGTCAGGTTGCCACGGTACCATTGAGTCTGGTTGCCACTATACCATTGAGTCCGGTTGCCACCATACCATTGAGTCCGGTTGCCACGGTACCATTGAGTCTGGTTGCCACTATACCATTGAGTCTGGTAGCCACTATACCATTGAGTCCGGTTGCCACCATACCATTGAGTCTGGTTGCCACGATACCATTGAGTCTGGTTGCCACTATACCATTGAGTCCGGTTGCCACTATACCATTGAGTCTGGTTGCCACGGTACCATTGAGTCTGGTTGCCACTATACCATTGAGTCCGGTTGCCACCATACCATTGAGTCTGGTTGCCACGGTACCATTGAGTCTGGTTGCCACTATACCATTGAGTCTGGTTGCCACTATACCATTGAGTCCGGTTGCCACTATACCATTGAGTCTGGTTGCCACGGTACCATTGAGTCTGGTTGCCACTATACCATTGAGTCTGGTTGCCACCAAACCATTGAGTCTGGTTGCCACGGTACCATTGAGTCTGGTTGCCACTATACCATTGAGTCTGGTTGCCACTATACCATTGAGTCCGGTTGCCACTATACCATTGAGTCTGGTTGCCACGGTACCATTGAGTCTGGTTGCCACTATACCATTGAGTCCGGTTGCCACCATATCATTGAGTCTGGTTGCCACGGTACCATTGAGTCTGGTTGCCACTATACCATTGAGTCTGGTTGCCACTATACCATTGAGTCTGGTTGCCACGGTACCATTGAGTCTGGTTGCCACTATACCATTGAGTCTGGTTGCCACGGTACCATTGAGTCTGGTTGCCACGGTACCATTGAGTCTGGTTGCCACTATACCATTGAGTCCGGTTGCCACTATACCATTGAGTCTGGTTGCCAGGGTACCATTGAGTCTGGTTGCCACTATACCATTGAGTCCGGTTGCCACTTTACCATTGAGTCCGGTTGCCACTATACCATTGAGTCTGGTTGCCACTGTACCATTGAGTCCGGTTGCCACTATACCATTGAGTCCGGTTGCCACCATACCATTGAGTCTGGTTGCCACGGTACCATTGAGTCTGGTTGCCACTATACCATTGAGTCCGGTTGCCACTATACCATTGAGTCCGGTTGCCACGGTACCATTGAGTCTGGTTGCCACTATACCATTGAGTCCGGTTGCCACCATACCATTGAGTCCGGTTGCCACGGTACCATTGAGTCTGGTTGCCACTATACCATTGAGTCTGGTTGCCACTATACCATTGAGTCCGGTTGCCACTATACCATTGAGTCTGGTTGCCACGGTACCATTGAGTCTGGTTGCCACTATACCATTGAGTCCGGTTGCCACCATACCATTGAGTCTGGTTGCCACGGTACCATTGAGTCTGGTTGCCACTATACCATTGAGTCTGGTTGCCACTATACCATTGAGTCCGGTTGCCACGGTACCATTGAGTCTGGTTGCCACGGTACCATTGAGTCTGGTTGCCACTATACCATTGAGTCTGGTTGCCACTATACCATTGAGTCCGGTTGCCACTATACCATTGAGTCTGGTTGCCACGGTACCATTGAGTCTGGTTGCCACTATACCATTGAGTCTGGTTGCCACTATACCATTGAGTCCGGTTGCCACTATACCATTGAGTCTGGTTGCCACGGTACCATTGAGTCTGGTTGCCACTATACCATTGAGTCCGGTTGCCACCATATCATTGAGTCTGGTTGCCACGGTACCATTGAGTCTGGTTGCCACTATACCATTGAGTCTGGTTGCCACTATACCATTGAGTCTGGTTGCCACGGTACCATTGAGTCTGGTTGCCACTATACCATTGAGTCTGGTTGCCACGGTACCATTGAGTCTGGTTGCCACGGTACCATTGAGTCTGGTTGCCACGGTACCATTGAGTCTGGTTGCCACTATACCATTGAGTCCGGTTGCCACTATACCATTGAGTCTGGTTGCCACGGTACCATTGAGTCTGGTTGCCACTATACCATTGAGTCCGGTTGCCACTTTACCATTGAGTCCGGTTGCCACTATACCATTGAGTCTGGTTGCCACTGTACCATTGAGTCCGGTTGCCACTATACCATTGAGTCCGGTTGCCACCATACCATTGAGTCTGGTTGCCACGGTACCATTGAGTCTGGTTGCCATTGAGTCCGGTTGCCACTATACCATTGAGTCCGGTTGCCACGGTACCATTGAGTCTGGTTGCCACTATACCATTGAGTCTGGTTGCCACGGTTACCATTGAGTCTGGTTGCCACGGTACCATTGAGTCTGGTTGCCACTATACCATTGAGTCTGGTTGCCACGGTACCATTGAGTCTGGTTGCCACTATACCATTGAGTCTGGTTGCCACTATACCATTGAGTCCGGTTGCCACTTTACCATTGAGTCGGTTGCCACTATACCATTGAGTCTGGTTGCCACTGTACCATTGAGTCCGGTTGCCACTATACCATTGAGTCCGGTTGCCAACCATGAACCATTGAGTCTGGTTGCCACGGTACCATTGAGTCTGGTTGCCACTATACCATTGAGTCCGGTTGCCACTATACCATTGAGTCCTGGTTGCCACAGGTACCATTGAGTCTGGTTGCCACTATACCATTGAGTCCGGTTGCCACCATACCATTGAAGTCCGGTTGCCACGGTACCATTGAGTCTGGTTGCCACGGTACCATTGAGTCTGGTTGCCACGGTACCATTGAGTCTGGTTGCCTACGGTACCATTGAGTCTGGTTGCCACGGTACCATTGAGTTCTGGTTGCCACTATACCATTGAGTCTGGTTGCCACGGTACCATTGAGTCTGGTTGCACACTATACCATTGAGTCTGGTTGCCACTATACCATTGAGTCCCGGTTGCCACGTTACCATTGAGTCCGGTTGCCACTATACCATTGAGTCCTGGTTGCCACTGTACATTGAGTCCGGTTGCCACTATACATTGAGTCCGGTTGCCACCATACCATTGAGTCTGGTTGCCACGGTACCATTGAGTCTGGTTGCCACTATACCATTGAGTCCGGTTGCCACTATACCATTGAGTCCGGTTGCCACTGTACCATTGAGTCTGGTTGCCACTAATACCATTGAGTCCGGTTGCCACCATACCATTGAGTCCGGTTGCCACGGTACCATTGAGTCTGGTTGCCACTATACCATTGAGTCCGGTTGCCACTTATACCATTGAGTCCGGTTGCCACTATACCATTGAGTCTGGTTGCCACGGTACCATTGAGTCTGGTTGCCACTATACCATTGAGTCCGGTTGCCACCATACCATTGAGTCTGGTTGCCACGGTACCATTGAGTCTGGTTGCCACTATACCATTGAGTCTGGTTGCCACTATACCATTGAGTCCGGTTGCCACCATACCATTGAGTCTGGTTGCCACGGTACCATTGAGTCTGGATGCCACGGTACCATTGAGTCTGGTTGCCACTATACCATTGAGTCTGGTTGCCACTATACCATTGAGTCGGTTGCCACTATACCATTGAGTCTGGTTGCCACGGTACCATTGAGTCTGGTTGCCACTATACCATTGAGTCCGGTTGCCACTATACCATTGAGTCTGGTTGCCACGGTACCATTGAGTCTGGTTGCCACTATACCATTGAGTCCGGTTGCACCATACCATTGAGTCTGGTTGCCACTGGTACCATTGAGTCAGGTTGCCCACTATACCATTGAGTCTGGTTGCCACTATACCATTGAGTCCGGTTGCCACTATACCATTGAGTCTGGTTGCCACGGTACCATTGAGTCTGGTTGCCACTAACCATTGAGTCCGGTTGCCACCATACCATTGAGTCCGGTTGCCACGGTACCATTGAGTCTGGTTGCCACTATACCATTGAGTCCGGTTGCCACCATACCATTGAGTCCGGTTGCCACGGTACCATTGAGTCTGGTTGCCACGGTACCATTGAGTCTGGTTGCCACGGTACCATTGAGTCTGGTTGCCACGGTACCATTGAGTCTGGTTGCCACGGTACCATTGAGTCTGGTTGCCACTATACCATTGAGTCTGGTTGCCACGGTACCATTGAGTCTGGTTGCCACTATACCATTGAGTCTGGTTGCCACTATACCATTGAGTCCGGTTGCCACTTTACATTGAGTCCGGTTGCCACTATACCATTGAGTCTGGTTGCCACTGTACCATTGAGTCCGGTTGCCACTATACCATTGAGTCCGGTTGCCACCATACCATTGAGTCTGGTTGCCACGGTACCATTGAGTCTGGTTGCCACCTATACCATTGAGTCCGGTTGCCACTATACCATTGAGTCCGGTTGCCACGGTACCATTGAGTCTGGTTGCCACTATACCATTGAGTCGGTTGCCACCATACCATTGAGTCCGGTTGCACGGTACCATTGAGTCTGGTTGCCACTATACCATTGAGTCCGGTTGCCACTATACCATTGAGTCCGGTTGCCACTATACCATTGAGTCTGGTTGCCACTGGTACCATTGAGTCTGGTTGCCACTATACCATTGAGTCCGGTTGCCACCATACCATTGAGTCTGGTTGCCACGGTACCATTGAGTCTGGTTGCCACTATACCATTGAGTCTGGTTGCCACTATACCATTGAGTCCGGTTGCCACCATACCATTGAGTCTGGTTGCCACGGTACCATGAGTCTGGATGCCACGGTACCATTGAGTCTGGTTGCCACTATACCATTGAGTCTGGTTGCCACTATACCATTGAGTCGGTTGCCACTATACCATTGAGTCTGGTTGCCACTGGTACCATTGAGTCTGGTTGCCACTATACCATTGAGTCCGGTTGCCACTATACCATTGAGTCTGGTTGCCACGGTACCATTGAGTCTGGTTGCCACTATACCATTGAGTCCGGTTGCCACCATACCATTGAGTCTGGTTGCCACGGTACCATTGAGTCTGGTTGCCACTATACCATTGAGTCTGGTTGCCACTATACCATTGAGTCCGGTTGCCACTATACCATTGAGTCTGGTTGCCACGGTACCATTGAGTCTGGTTGCCACTAAACCATTGAGTCCGGTTGCCACCATACCATTGAGTCTGGTTGCCACGGTACCATTGAGTCTGGTTGCCACTATACCATTGAGTCTGGTTGCCACTATACCATTGAGTCCGGTTGCCACCATACCATTGAGTCTGGTTGCCACGGTACCATTGAGTCTGGTTGCCACTATACCATTGAGTCGGTTGCCACCATACCATTGAGTCTGGTTGCCACGGTACCATTGAGTCTGGTTGCCACTATACCATTGAGTCTGGTTGCCACTATACCATTGAGTCCGGTTGCCACTATACCATTGAGTCTGGTTGCCACGGTTCCATTGAGTGTGGTTGCCACTATACCATTGAGTCCGGTTGCCACCATACCATTGAGTCTGGTTGCAACGGTACCATTGAGTCTGGTTGCCACTATACCATTGAGTCCGGTTGCCACTATACCATTGAGTCTGGTTGCCACGGTACCATTTAGTCTGGTTGCCACGGTACCATTGAGTCTGGTTGCCACTATACCATTGAGTCCGGTTGCCACCATACCATTGAGTCCGGTTGCCACGGTACCATTGAGTCTGGTTGCCACTATACCATTGAGTCTGGTTGCCACTATACCATTGAGTCCGGTTGCCACCATACCATTGAGTCTGGTTGCCACTATACCATTGAGTCTGGTTGCCACTATACCATTGAGTCCGGTTGCCACTATACCATTGAGTCTGGTTGCCACGGTACCATTGAGTCTGGTTGCCACTATACCATTGAGTCCGGTTGCCACCATACCATTGAGTCTGGTTGCCACGGTACCATTGAGTCTGGTTGCCACTATACCATTGAGTCTGGTTGCCACTATACCATTGAGTCCGGTTGCCACTATACCATTGAGTCTGGTTGCCACGGTACCATTGAGTCTGGTTGCCACTATACCATTGAGTCTGGTTGCCACCATACCATTGAGTCTGGTTGCCACGGTACCATTGAGTCTGGTTGCCACTATACCATTGAGTCTGGTTGCCACTATACCATTGAGTCCGGTTGCCACTATACCATTGAGTCTGGTTGCCACGGTACCATTGAGTCTGGTTGCCACTATACCATTGAGTCTGGTTGCCACGGTACCATTGAGTCTGGTTGCCACTATACCATTGAGTCTGGTTGCCACGGTACCATTGAGTCTGGTTGCCACGGTACCATTGAGTCCGGTTGCCACTATACCATTGAGTCCGGTTGCCACTATACCATTGAGTCTGGTTGCCACGGTACCATTGAGTCTGGTTGCCACGGTACCATTGAGTCCGGTTGCCACTATACCATTGAGTCCGGTTGCCACTATACCATTGAGTCTGGTTGCCACGGTACCATTGAGTCTGGTTGCCACTATACCATTGAGTCCGGTTGCCACTTTACCATTGAGTCCGGTTGCCACTATACCATTGAGTCTGGTTGCCACTGTACCATTGAGTCCGGTTGCCACTATACCATTGAGTCCGGTTGCCACCATACCATTGAGTCTGGTTGCCACGGTACCATTGAGTCTGGTTGCCACCATACCATTGAGTCCGGTTGCCACTATACCATTGAGTCTGGTTGCCACGGTACCATTGAGTCTGGTTGCCACTATACCATTGAGTCCGGTTGCCACCATACCATTGAGTCCGGTTGCCACGGTACCATTGAGTCTGGTTGCCACTATACCATTGAGTCCGGTTGCCACTATACCATTGAGTCCGGTTGCCACTATACCATTGAGTCTGGTTGCCACGGTACCATTGAGTCTGGTTGCCACTATACCATTGAGTCCGGTTGCCACCATACCATTGAGTCTGGTTGCCACGGTACCATTGAGTCTGGTTGCCACTATACCATTGAGTCTGGTTGCCACTATACCATTGAGTCCGGTTGCCACCATACCATTGAGTCTGGTTGCCACGGTACCATTGAGTCTGGTTGCCACTATACCATTGAGTCTGGTTGCCACTATACCATTGAGTCCGGTTGCCACTATACCATTGAGTCTGGTTGCCACGGTACCATTGAGTCTGGTTGCCACTATACCATTGAGTCCGGTTGCCACGGTACCATTGAGTCTGGTTGCCACGGTACCATTGAGTCTGGTTGCCACGGTACCATTGAGTCTGGTTGCCACTATACCATTGAGTCTGGTTGCCACGGTACCATTGAGTCCGGTTGCCACCATACCATTGAGTCCGGTTGCCACCATACCATTGAGTCTGGTTGCCACGGTACCATTGAGTCTGGTTGCCACTATACCATTGAGTCTGGTTGCCACTTTACCATTGAGTCCGGTTGCCACTATACCATTGAGTCTGGTTGCCACGGTACCATTGAGTCTGGTTGCCACTATACCATTGAGTCCGGTTGCCACTTTACCATTGAGTCCGGTTGCCACTATACCATTGAGTCCGGTTGCCACTGTACCATTGAGTCCGGTTGCCACCGTACCATTGAGTCCGGTTGCCACGGTACCATTGAGTCCGGTTGCCACTATACCATTGAGTCCGGTTGCCACTATACCATTGAGTCTGGTTGCCACGGTACCATTGAGTCTGGTTGCCACTATACCATTGAGTCCGGTTGCCACTTTACCATTGAGTCCGGTTGCCACTATACCATTGAGTCTGGTTGCCACTGTACCATTGAGTCCGGTTGCCACCATACCATTGAGTCTGGTTGCCACGGTACCATTGAGTCTGGTTGCCACTATACCATTGAGTCCGGTTGCCACTATACCATTGAGTCTGGTTGCCACGGTACCATTGAGTCTGGTTGCCACTATACCATTGAGTCCGGTTGCCACCATACCATTGAGTCCGGTTGCCACGGTACCATTGAGTCTGGTTGCCACTATACCATTGAGTCCGGTTGCCACTATACCATTGAGTCCGGTTGCCACTATACCATTGAGTCCGGTTGCCACGGTACCATTGAGTCTGGTTGCCACTATACCATTTAGTCCGGTTGCCACCATACCATTGAGTCTGGTTGCCACGGTACCATTGAGTCTGGTTGCCACTTTACCATTGAGTCTGGTTGCCACTATACCATTGAGTCCGGTTGCCACCATACCATTGAGTCTGGTTGCCACGGTACCATTGAGTCTGGTTGCCACTATACCATTGAGTCTGGTTGCCACTATACCATTGAGTCCGGTTGCCACTATACCATTGAGTCCGGTTGCCACGGTACCATTGAGTCTGGTTGCCACTTTACCATTGAGTCCGGTTGCCACCATACCATTGAGTCTGGTTGCCACGGTACCATTGAGTCTGGTTGCCACTATACCATTGAGTCTGGTTGCCACTATACCATTGAGTCTGGTTGCCACTATACCATTGAGTCCGGTTGCCACTATACCATTGAGTCTGGTTGCCACGGTACCATTGAGTCTGGTTGCCACTATACCATTGAGTCCGGTTGCCACCATACCATTGAGTCTGGTTGCCACGGTACCATTGAGTCTGGTTGCCACTATACCATTGAGTCCGGTTGCCACTATACCATTGAGTCCGGTTGCCACGGTACCATTGAGTCTGGTTGCCACGGTACCATTGAGTCTGGTTGCCACGGTACCATTGAGTCTGGTTGCCACGGTACCATTGAGTCTGGTTGCCACTATACCATTGAGTCTGGTTGCCACTATACCATTGAGTCCGGTTGCCACTATACCATTGAGTCTGGTTGCCACGGTACCATTGAGTCTGGTTGCCACTATACCATTGAGTCCGGTTGCCACTATACCATTGAGTCTGGTTGCCACGGTACCATTGAGTCTGGTTGCCACTTTACCATTGAGTCTGGTTGCCACGGTACCATTGAGTCTGGTTGCCACGGTACCATTGAGTCTGGTTGCCACTATACCATTGAGTCTGGTTGCCACGGTACCATTGAGTCTGGTTGCCACTATACCATTGAGTCTGGTTGCCACTATACCATTGAGTCCGGTTGCCACTATACCATTGAGTCTGGTTGCCACTATACCATTGAGTCCGGTTGCCACCATACCATTGAGTCCGGTTGCCACGGTACCATTGAGTCTGGTTGCCACTATACCATTGAGTCCGGTTGCCACTATACCATTGAGTCCGGTTGCCACTATACCATTGAGTCCGGTTGCCACTATACCATTGAGTCTGGTTGCCACGGTACCATTGAGTCTGGTTGCCACCATACCATTGAGTCTGGTTGCCACTATACCATTGAGTCTGGTTGCCACTATACCATTGAGTCCGGTTGCCACCATACCATTGAGTCCGGTTGCCACGGTACCATTGAGTCTGGTTGCCACTATACCATTGAGTCCGGTTGCCACTATACCATTGAGTCCGGTTGCCACTATACCATTGAGTCCGGTTGCCACGGTACCATTGAGTCTGGTTGCCACTATACCATTGAGTCCGGTTGCCACCATACCATTGAGTCTGGTTGCCACGGTACCATTGAGTCTGGTTGCCACTATACCATTGAGTCTGGTTGCCACTATACCATTGAGTCCGGTTGCCACTATACCATTGAGTCCGGTTGCCACGGTACCATTGAGTCTGGTTGCCACTATACCATTGAGTCCGGTTGCCACGGTACCATTGAGTCTGGTTGCCACGGTACCATTGAGTCTGGTTGCCACGGTACCATTGAGTCTGGTTGCCACTATACCATTGAGTCCGGTTGCCACTATACCATTGAGTCTGGTTGCCACGGTACCATTGAGTCTGGTTGCCACTATACCATTGAGTCCGGTTGCCACCATACCATTGAGTCTGGTTGCCACGGTACCATTGAGTCTGGTTGCCACTATACCATTGAGTCTGGTTGCCACTATACCATTGAGTCCGGTTGCCACTATACCATTGAGTCTGGTTGCCACGGTACCATTGAGTCTGGTTGCCACTAAACCATTGAGTCCGGTTGCCACCATACCATTGAGTCCGGTTGCCACGGTACCATTGAGTCTGGTTGCCACTATACCATTGAGTCCGGTTGCCACCATACCATTGAGTCCGGTTGCCACGGTACCATTGAGTCTGGTTGCCACGGTACCATTGAGTCTGGTTGCCACGGTACCATTGAGTCTGGTTGCCACGGTACCATTGAGTCTGGTTGCCACGGTACCATTGAGTCTGGTTGCCACTATACCATTGAGTCTGGTTGCCACGGTACCATTGAGTCTGGTTGCCACTATACCATTGAGTCTGGTTGCCACTATACCATTGAGTCCGGTTGCCACTTTACCATTGAGTCCGGTTGCCACTATACCATTGAGTCTGGTTGCCACTGTACCATTGAGTCCGGTTGCCACTATACCATTGAGTCCGGTTGCCACCATACCATTGAGTCTGGTTGCCACGGTACCATTGAGTCTGGTTGCCACTATACCATTGAGTCCGGTTGCCACTATACCATTGAGTCCGGTTGCCACGGTACCATTGAGTCTGGTTGCCACTATACCATTGAGTCCGGTTGCCACCATACCATTGAGTCCGGTTGCCACGGTACCATTGAGTCTGGTTGCCACTATACCATTGAGTCCGGTTGCCACTATACCATTGAGTCCGGTTGCCACTATACCATTGAGTCTGGTTGCCACGGTACCATTGAGTCTGGTTGCCACTATACCATTGAGTCCGGTTGCCACCATACCATTGAGTCTGGTTGCCACGGTACCATTGAGTCTGGTTGCCACTATACCATTGAGTCTGGTTGCCACTATACCATTGAGTCCGGTTGCCACCATACCATTGAGTCTGGTTGCCACGGTACCATTGAGTCTGGATGCCACGGTACCATTGAGTCTGGTTGCCACTATACCATTGAGTCTGGTTGCCACTATACCATTGAGTCCGGTTGCCACTATACCATTGAGTCTGGTTGCCACGGTACCATTGAGTCTGGTTGCCACTATACCATTGAGTCCGGTTGCCACTATACCATTGAGTCTGGTTGCCACGGTACCATTGAGTCTGGTTGCCACTATACCATTGAGTCCGGTTGCCACCATACCATTGAGTCTGGTTGCCACGGTACCATTGAGTCTGGTTGCCACTATACCATTGAGTCTGGTTGCCACTATACCATTGAGTCCGGTTGCCACTATACCATTGAGTCTGGTTGCCACGGTACCATTGAGTCTGGTTGCCACTAAACCATTGAGTCCGGTTGCCACCATACCATTGAGTCTGGTTGCCACGGTACCATTGAGTCTGGTTGCCACTATACCATTGAGTCTGGTTGCCACTATACCATTGAGTCCGGTTGCCACCATACCATTGAGTCTGGTTGCCACGGTACCATTGAGTCTGGTTGCCACTATACCATTGAGTCCGGTTGCCACCATACCATTGAGTCTGGTTGCCACGGTACCATTGAGTCTGGTTGCCACTATACCATTGAGTCTGGTTGCCACTATACCATTGAGTCCGGTTGCCACTATACCATTGAGTCTGGTTGCCACGGTTCCATTGAGTGTGGTTGCCACTATACCATTGAGTCCGGTTGCCACCATACCATTGAGTCTGGTTGCAACGGTACCATTGAGTCTGGTTGCCACTATACCATTGAGTCCGGTTGCCACTATACCATTGAGTCTGGTTGCCACGGTACCATTTAGTCTGGTTGCCACGGTACCATTGAGTCTGGTTGCCACTATACCATTGAGTCCGGTTGCCACCATACCATTGAGTCCGGTTGCCACGGTACCATTGAGTCTGGTTGCCACTATACCATTGAGTCTGGTTGCCACTATACCATTGAGTCCGGTTGCCACCATACCATTGAGTCTGGTTGCCACTATACCATTGAGTCTGGTTGCCACTATACCATTGAGTCCGGTTGCCACTATACCATTGAGTCTGGTTGCCACGGTACCATTGAGTCTGGTTGCCACTATACCATTGAGTCCGGTTGCCACCATACCATTGAGTCTGGTTGCCACGGTACCATTGAGTCTGGTTGCCACTATACCATTGAGTCTGGTTGCCACTATACCATTGAGTCCGGTTGCCACTATACCATTGAGTCTGGTTGCCACGGTACCATTGAGTCTGGTTGCCACTATACCATTGAGTCTGGTTGCCACCATACCATTGAGTCTGGTTGCCACGGTACCATTGAGTCTGGTTGCCACTATACCATTGAGTCTGGTTGCCACTATACCATTGAGTCCGGTTGCCACTATACCATTGAGTCTGGTTGCCACGGTACCATTGAGTCTGGTTGCCACTATACCATTGAGTCTGGTTGCCACGGTACCATTGAGTCTGGTTGCCACTATACCATTGAGTCTGGTTGCCACGGTACCATTGAGTCTGGTTGCCACGGTACCATTGAGTCCGGTTGCCACTATACCATTGAGTCCGGTTGCCACTATACCATTGAGTCTGGTTGCCACGGTACCATTGAGTCTGGTTGCCACGGTACCATTGAGTCCGGTTGCCACTATACCATTGAGTCCGGTTGCCACTATACCATTGAGTCTGGTTGCCACGGTACCATTGAGTCTGGTTGCCACTATACCATTGAGTCCGGTTGCCACTTTACCATTGAGTCCGGTTGCCACTATACCATTGAGTCTGGTTGCCACTGTACCATTGAGTCCGGTTGCCACTATACCATTGAGTCCGGTTGCCACCATACCATTGAGTCTGGTTGCCACGGTACCATTGAGTCTGGTTGCCACCATACCATTGAGTCCGGTTGCCACTATACCATTGAGTCTGGTTGCCACGGTACCATTGAGTCTGGTTGCCACTATACCATTGAGTCCGGTTGCCACCATACCATTGAGTCCGGTTGCCACGGTACCATTGAGTCTGGTTGCCACTATACCATTGAGTCCGGTTGCCACTATACCATTGAGTCCGGTTGCCACTATACCATTGAGTCTGGTTGCCACGGTACCATTGAGTCTGGTTGCCACTATACCATTGAGTCCGGTTGCCACCATACCATTGAGTCTGGTTGCCACGGTACCATTGAGTCTGGTTGCCACTATACCATTGAGTCTGGTTGCCACTATACCATTGAGTCCGGTTGCCACCATACCATTGAGTCTGGTTGCCACGGTACCATTGAGTCTGGTTGCCACTATACCATTGAGTCTGGTTGCCACTATACCATTGAGTCCGGTTGCCACTATACCATTGAGTCTGGTTGCCACGGTACCATTGAGTCTGGTTGCCACTATACCATTGAGTCCGGTTGCCACGGTACCATTGAGTCTGGTTGCCACGGTACCATTGAGTCTGGTTGCCACGGTACCATTGAGTCTGGTTGCCACTATACCATTGAGTCTGGTTGCCACGGTACCATTGAGTCCGGTTGCCACCATACCATTGAGTCCGGTTGCCACCATACCATTGAGTCTGGTTGCCACGGTACCATTGAGTCTGGTTGCCACTATACCATTGAGTCTGGTTGCCACTTTACCATTGAGTCCGGTTGCCACTATACCATTGAGTCTGGTTGCCACGGTACCATTGAGTCTGGTTGCCACTATACCATTGAGTCCGGTTGCCACTTTACCATTGAGTCCGGTTGCCACTATACCATTGAGTCCGGTTGCCACTGTACCATTGAGTCCGGTTGCCACCGTACCATTGAGTCCGGTTGCCACGGTACCATTGAGTCCGGTTGCCACTATACCATTGAGTCCGGTTGCCACTATACCATTGAGTCTGGTTGCCACGGTACCATTGAGTCTGGTTGCCACTATACCATTGAGTCCGGTTGCCACTTTACCATTGAGTCCGGTTGCCACTATACCATTGAGTCTGGTTGCCACTGTACCATTGAGTCCGGTTGCCACCATACCATTGAGTCTGGTTGCCACGGTACCATTGAGTCTGGTTGCCACTATACCATTGAGTCCGGTTGCCACTATACCATTGAGTCTGGTTGCCACGGTACCATTGAGTCTGGTTGCCACTATACCATTGAGTCCGGTTGCCACCATACCATTGAGTCCGGTTGCCACGGTACCATTGAGTCTGGTTGCCACTATACCATTGAGTCCGGTTGCCACTATACCATTGAGTCCGGTTGCCACTATACCATTGAGTCCGGTTGCCACGGTACCATTGAGTCTGGTTGCCACTATACCATTTAGTCCGGTTGCCACCATACCATTGAGTCTGGTTGCCACGGTACCATTGAGTCTGGTTGCCACTTTACCATTGAGTCTGGTTGCCACTATACCATTGAGTCCGGTTGCCACCATACCATTGAGTCTGGTTGCCACGGTACCATTGAGTCTGGTTGCCACTATACCATTGAGTCTGGTTGCCACTATACCATTGAGTCCGGTTGCCACTATACCATTGAGTCCGGTTGCCACGGTACCATTGAGTCTGGTTGCCACTTTACCATTGAGTCCGGTTGCCACCATACCATTGAGTCTGGTTGCCACGGTACCATTGAGTCTGGTTGCCACTATACCATTGAGTCTGGTTGCCACTATACCATTGAGTCTGGTTGCCACTATACCATTGAGTCCGGTTGCCACTATACCATTGAGTCTGGTTGCCACGGTACCATTGAGTCTGGTTGCCACTATACCATTGAGTCCGGTTGCCACCATACCATTGAGTCTGGTTGCCACGGTACCATTGAGTCTGGTTGCCACTATACCATTGAGTCCGGTTGCCACTATACCATTGAGTCCGGTTGCCACGGTACCATTGAGTCTGGTTGCCACGGTACCATTGAGTCTGGTTGCCACGGTACCATTGAGTCTGGTTGCCACGGTACCATTGAGTCTGGTTGCCACTATACCATTGAGTCTGGTTGCCACTATACCATTGAGTCCGGTTGCCACTATACCATTGAGTCTGGTTGCCACGGTACCATTGAGTCTGGTTGCCACTATACCATTGAGTCCGGTTGCCACTATACCATTGAGTCTGGTTGCCACGGTACCATTGAGTCTGGTTGCCACTTTACCATTGAGTCTGGTTGCCACGGTACCATTGAGTCTGGTTGCCACGGTACCATTGAGTCTGGTTGCCACTATACCATTGAGTCTGGTTGCCACGGTACCATTGAGTCTGGTTGCCACTATACCATTGAGTCTGGTTGCCACTATACCATTGAGTCCGGTTGCCACTATACCATTGAGTCTGGTTGCCACTATACCATTGAGTCCGGTTGCCACCATACCATTGAGTCCGGTTGCCACGGTACCATTGAGTCTGGTTGCCACTATACCATTGAGTCCGGTTGCCACTATACCATTGAGTCCGGTTGCCACTATACCATTGAGTCCGGTTGCCACTATACCATTGAGTCTGGTTGCCACGGTACCATTGAGTCTGGTTGCCACCATACCATTGAGTCTGGTTGCCACTATACCATTGAGTCTGGTTGCCACTATACCATTGAGTCCGGTTGCCACCATACCATTGAGTCCGGTTGCCACGGTACCATTGAGTCTGGTTGCCACTATACCATTGAGTCCGGTTGCCACTATACCATTGAGTCCGGTTGCCACTATACCATTGAGTCCGGTTGCCACGGTACCATTGAGTCTGGTTGCCACTATACCATTGAGTCCGGTTGCCACCATACCATTGAGTCTGGTTGCCACGGTACCATTGAGTCTGGTTGCCACTATACCATTGAGTCTGGTTGCCACTATACCATTGAGTCCGGTTGCCACTATACCATTGAGTCCGGTTGCCACGGTACCATTGAGTCTGGTTGCCACTATACCATTGAGTCCGGTTGCCACGGTACCATTGAGTCTGGTTGCCACGGTACCATTGAGTCTGGTTGCCACTATACCATTGAGTCTGGTTGCCACTATACCATTGAGTCCGGTTGCCACCATACCATTGAGTCTGGTTGCCACGGTACCATTGAGTCTGGTTGCCACTATACCATTGAGTCCGGTTGCCACTATACCATTGAGTCTGGTTGCCACGGTACCATTGAGTCTGGTTGCCACGGTACCATTGAGTCTGGTTGCCACGGTACCATTGAGTCTGGTTGCCACGGTACCATTGAGTCTGGTTGCCACTATACCATTGAGTCTGGTTGCCACTATACCATTGAGTCCGGTTGCCACTATACCATTGAGTCTGGTTGCCACGGTACCATTGAGTCTGGTTGCCACTTTACCATTGAGTCCGGTTGCCACCATACCATTGAGTCTGGTTGCCACGGTACCATTGAGTCTGGTTGCCACTATACCATTGAGTCTGGTTGCCACTATACCATTGAGTCCGGTTGCCACCATACCATTGAGTCTGGTTGCCACGGTACCATTGAGTCTGGTTGCCACTATACCATTGAGTCTGGTTGCCACGGTACCATTGAGTCTGGTTGCCACTATACCATTGAGTCTGGTTGCCACTATACCATTGAGTCCGGTTGCCACTATACCATTGAGTCCGGTTGCCACTATACCATTGAGTCCGGTTGCCACGGTACCATTGAGTCCGGTTGCCACTATACCATTGAGTCCGGTTGCCACTATACCATTGAGTCCGGTTGCCACTATACCATTGAGTCCGGTTGCCACTATGCCATTGAGTCTGGTTGCCACGGTACCATTGAGTCTGGTTGCCACCATACCATTGAGTCTGGTTGCCACTATACCATTGAGTCTGGTTGCCACTATACCATTGAGTCCGGTTGCCACCATACCATTGAGTCCGGTTGCCACGGTACCATTGAGTCTGGTTGCCACTATACCATTGAGTCCGGTTGCCACTATACCATTGAGTCCGGTTGCCACTATACCATTGAGTCCGGTTGCCACGGTACCATTGAGTCTGGTTGCCACTATACCATTGAGTCCGGTTGCCACCATACCATTGAGTCTGGTTGCCACGGTACCATTGAGTCTGGTTGCCACTATACCATTGAGTCTGGTTGCCACTATACCATTGAGTCCGGTTGCCACTATACCATTGAGTCCGGTTGCCACGGTACCATTGAGTCTGGTTGCCACTATACCATTGAGTCCGGTTGCCACCATACCATTGAGTCCGGTTGCCACGGTACCATTGAGTCTGGTTGCCACGGTACCATTGAGTCTGGTTGCCACTATACCATTGAGTCTGGTTGCCACTATACCATTGAGTCCGGTTGCCACCATACCATTGAGTCTGGTTGCCACGGTACCATTGAGTCTGGTTGCCACTATACCATTGAGTCCGGTTGCCACTATACCATTGAGTCTGGTTGCCACGGTACCATTGAGTCTGGTTGCCACGGTACCATTGAGTCTGGTTGCCACGGTACCATTGAGTCTGGTTGCCACGGTACCATTGAGTCTGGTTGCCACTATACCATTGAGTCTGGTTGCCACTATACCATTGAGTCCGGTTGCCACTATACCATTGAGTCTGGTTGCCACGGTACCATTGAGTCTGGTTGCCACTATACCATTGAGTCTGGTTGCCACTATACCATTGAGTCCGGTTGCCACCATACCATTGAGTCCGGTTGCCACCATACCATTGAGTCTGGTTGCCACCATACCATTGAGTCTGGTTGCCACTATACCATTGAGTCTAGTTGCCACAGTACCATTGAGTCTGGTTGCCACTATACCATTGAGTCCGGTTGCCACTGTACCATTGAGTCCGGTTGCCACCATACCATTGAGTCTAGTTGCCACAGTACCATTGAGTCTGGTTGCCACCATACCATTGAGTCCGGTTGCCACTGTACCATTGAGTCCGGTTGCCACCATACCATTGAGTCCGGTTGCCACTATACCATTGAGTCTAGTTGCCACAGTACCATTGAGTCTGGTTGCCACCATACCATTGAGTCCGGTTGCCACTGTACCATTGAGTCTGGTTGCCACTATACCATTGAGTCTAGTTGCCACAGTACCATTGAGTCTGGTTGCCACTATTGTATTGTAGTAGTAGTAGTATTGTATATTTATTTGCCATAAATAAAATTTATGAAAGTACAGTACAAATAATAATCAAACTCTAACTGCTAACTTGATACAAAAAGTGCTCGAGCTTTAGACAAAGGATGGGTGGACGGCGCTAGCCCGTAACTGAGGGAGCCACCAGTCTTACAGTAAACACCCTTAAATAAGAGACACCGAAGGAGCATAAGAGGTGAAAGGCGCAAGACAAGGCAGCCTTAGAATAGTGACGTTGTACCCACGCAGGGGGAGCCACACATTCTTTAAAATGTGAACTGACTTAAAACTCCTGAGATTGGTTTGGATTAATAACTAGTACAGAGCGCCGGAGTGGCATTAAGCACCAGAAAAAACATCGCACTGAGAATCAAAAAGAGCACTATTTAGGAAAATCAAAAACACAAACATGCCCGCGAAGGGCCATAACAAGATGTTAGCATTAATATGTGCTGAATTTAACTATAAGAAACGCAGGCGTAAACGAAAGAAAAAGGAATAACAGCGAACTATGAAAATCAAAAATTGCCGTGAAGGCTAGGCCTTTTGATAAGCAGCAAAAAGTGGGTACCCGACAAGTAGTCTTAATGAAGAATTAACTTAAATAGAGTAGTGACGTTGTACCCACGCAGGGGGAGCCACACATTCTATAAAGTCACACTACATGTCCAAACTGCGGACAGTAGTGAGCTTGCTACATTAAATGCGAACAAACATAGGAAAAATAAGGGCTACCATTGAGTCCGGGATGCCCCTATACCATTGAGTCTGGTAAGCACTGTAACATTGAGTCCGGTTGCCACTGTACCATTGAGTCTGGTTGCCACTATACCATTGAGTCTGGTTGCCACAGTACCATTGAGTCTGGTTGCCACTATTGTATTGTAGTAGTAGTAGTATTGTATATTTATTTGCCATAAATAAAATTTATGAAAGTACAGTACAAATAATAATCAAACTCTAACTGCTAACTTGATACAAAAAGTGCTCGAGCTTTAGACAAAGGATGGGTGGACGGCGCTAGCCCGTAACTGAGGGAGCCACCAGTCTTACAGTAAACACCCTTAAATAAGAGACACCGAAGGAGCATAAGAGGTGAAAGGCGCAAGACAAGGCAGCCTTAGAATAGTGACGTTGTACCCACGCAGGGGGAGCCACACATTCTTTAAAATGTGAACTGACTTAAAACTCCTGAGATTGGTTTGGATTAATAACTAGTACAGAGCGCCGGAGTGGCATTAAGCACCAGAAAAAACATCGCACTGAGAATCAAAAAGAGCACTATTTAGGAAAATCAAAAACACAAACATGCCCGCGAAGGGCCATAACAAGATGTTAGCATTAATATGTGCTGAATTTAACTATAAGAAACGCAGGCGTAAACGAAAGAAAAAGGAATAACAGCGAACTATGAAAATCAAAAATTGCCGTGAAGGCTAGGCCTTTTGATAAGCAGCAAAAAGTGGGTACCCGACAAGTAGTCTTAATGAAGAATTAACTTAAATAGAGTAGTGACGTTGTACCCACGCAGGGGGAGCCACACATTCTATAAAGTCACACTACATGTCCAAACTGCGGACAGTAGTGAGCTTGCTACATTAAATGCGAACAAACATAGGAAAAATAAGGGCTACCATTGAGTCCGGGATGCCCCTATACCATTGAGTCTGGTAAGCACTGTAACATTGAGTCCGGTTGCCACTGTACCATTGAGTCTGGTTGCCACTATACCATTGAGTCTGGTTGCCACTATACCATTGAGTCTGGTTGCCACTGTACCATTAAGTCTGGTAACCACTGTACCATTGAGTCTGGTTGTACCATTGAGTCTGGTTGTACCATTGAAACATATAGACTTATAGACTAGACTCATAATAACTAAAAAGTTTACATTCCCTTCTGAGTTGACCAAGCAGTGTGATGTAGTACCAGATATGGTAGATAGATGGCACTACTTGGTCCTCCTATCTCTAGAGATTTTACCAGTCATAAAACACGAAGTAGGCTAGGACGCATACTCAAACAGAGTCCTCTATTCACCTGGTGAGATAAATGTGAACTAATTT
The DNA here is from genome assembly GCA_963942565.1 of Maea johnstoni. Classification (NCBI taxonomy): domain Eukaryota; kingdom Metazoa; phylum Annelida; class Polychaeta; order Spionida; family Magelonidae; genus Maea; species Maea johnstoni. Next base: position 34,885,440 of record OZ012700.1, read on the forward strand.
GGCCACTCAGGACACCTTTACCACTTACAATCTTTATTTTAGCGACGATAGCTGCCGCTGACTGCGCCAGTACAGTAAGAAAAAAGTACAGCGTTTTTATATATAGCGAAGGGGAACCACACGCTATGTACGCTATATATAAACAGACGCTAACATTGTGTGTTCTACAGTATGACAGCCTAGAAATTTAGGCAAATACTTACAGATACGAGGCACATTTGTGTATCGTCAGTAGTGTCACTGTGTGTCTCAAGTATTAGAGAAAGCACCTGTAGATCCTGAGATACAGCTGCCGTACAGATCTTACCAGCCTGAAAACAGGAAAAGACAAATTAACTTGAATGATAAAAACAACATGAGGTCAAAAATTTGAAAATATCCTTTCAATAGCTTGGAATGTTCACAAAGGAACCTTTTTTATGATAGGTAGCAAGGTTAGAAATATTGTTTAGAACATTTCCAATTCAGAACATTACTCTCCTTCTAACATTTTGTAAAAAAAGTTAATTCTGAATTTATTATCAAAATTATCATAGATCCTGATGAATATTTCTGGAGTTATTCTTAAGCATTAATGGGTTAATCCTGACCATTGGGGGTATCACTAAAACATCCCCCCCCCCGACTTGCTTATCTTTTTTACTAAGCAGGGGGGTTGCCTAAAATTCTCATCCCACCAAGGCAGGAGGTCTATAATCCTATAATCTGTTTATTATGGAAGCAAGCCACAAGCTTGGAGGTGGAGTAGGCATTTTGATACTGTTTATGCAGATGATAAGAGGTCAACTTAAAACATAATAACAACAAAAATTTGAAAATATCCTTACAATGTTGAGAAAAATAGAAATGGGTCAGTTTGGAATGTTGGCAAAGGAACTTTTTTTATGTAAGGTCAAAAAAACTAATTGTTTGTTTCCTTTAACAGTCCCAAAAATAATAGGGTAGGTAGGCAAGCATTTCACTTCTTTAAAAATTCAATATGCAGGTTACTTTTATAATATCTCCCAAAGGGGTTTGAGTAACACTTACAGTTAAGTATTGTTCACTGCTATTATTTATCAGAAAGCTTTTAAAGTGCCGCTGATAAACACAACAGTGAAAGACCACCCTCACCCAACATATTTATGCTGCGTCAGACAAAATGTATAAAAAGAGTAGACCACTCCAAACCACAATAGGTAGGGTTACAGCCTTCAAACATTTCTAGGCCTAAGAGCAAATGCTCAAACTGGGCATAATACGACTAAACAAGATTTTTTAGGTTGTTTGAGTTCCTCACAAAAACCTTAGTTTGGATGCTTTGATACTTTTAAGGATAACCTTTTAATGATGGGTGCATCATGGTATATCTAAAGGAGAGTTGTTGGCTTGGTTCCTACAGATTTTCCATTTAGCTGTTCCTGAGAGAGGTCCAGGGTTATTGAGCAAAACAATTACAAAGCAAACAAATTTTATGATTCTTCTTTCCTGTGTCTTCCAAGGAATCGAATTAATCTAGCCTTACTCTTCCCTAGAATATCAATCATTTGAGAGCTTTTATCCATTGATGCTTACAGCACCGAAATGCAGATTTATGAAATTTTTAGATGAAATCTTGCAGGCAATAGCAAAGTTGAAAATATTTGAAGGAGAACATCACCAACAACTCTCCTTCAAATATTTTGAAAAAAAATCCCTTATTCCGAATTTATTATCAAAAGTATCATAGATCCTGATGACAATTTCAGGAGGAATTCTAATGGCCTAAAAAAATAAATTGTTTGTTTCCTGTAACACCCTAGGAAAAATTAGGGTATGTAGGTAGGAAAATGTTTTTATTTTAAGAAATCTTTTTAGTGATAAATGGTAGCCTCACAGTTGAGCTGTTCATGTTTTTCATTCGGAATACCATGTTTTTGATTCAAAATGTCATAAAAAGATTTCGGGTAGGGCCAAAATTATTGGGTAGGTAGGGTTACAGGAAACAAACAATTTTATTTTTTAGGCCTTAGCATTAATGGGTTAATCCTTGCCATGGGGGGTATCACTAAAACACCCCCTGACTTGCTTATCTTTTTTCCTCATTAGGGGGGAGGGGGTTGCCTGAAATTCTCACCCCACCAAGGCGGGAGGTCTATAATCCTATAATAAGTTTATTATGAAAGCAAGTCCACAAGCTTGAGGGGGAGGGGGCATTCTGATACTGTTTATGCAGATGATAAGAGGTCAACTTAACACATAATAGCAACATGAGGTCAAAATTTTGAAAATATCCTTACAATATTGAGAAAAATAGAAATGGGACTATTTAAAATGTTCACAAAGGAACCTTTTTTGTGGTCGGTCAGAATAAAACTAAGGCCTAATAGAAATAATTGTATGTTTCCTGTAACAGTCCCAGAATCATAGGGTAACTAGGTTGGGATTTCCTTTTTTTCAGCATTTAATATGCAGGTTACTGTTACAAACTTCTATATATCTCCCAAAAGGAGTCTGAATAGCACTTACAGTGAAGTATTGTTCACTGATATTGTTTATGGGAGTGCCATAAACTGATAAAAGTGTCGCTGATAACCACAACTGTGAATGCACACCCTAATGAATTCTATTACAACTTTAAAAAGCTGACATATTTACGTTGTGGCAGGCCAAACATCTAAAACACTTGGAGATTAGGACACTCCTCACCACATTAGGTATGGTTACAGGAAACAAACAATTTTTAGGCCTTAGGGCAAATGCATCCACTGGTCATTATACCAATGAAAACAATTAGATTGTTTGGCTGTTTGAGTTCTTCACAAATGGTACAGTTTGGATGCTGAGATACTTTTAAAAATTATTTTTTTAATGATGGGTGCATCATGATTTTTTCTGAATGAGAGTTTTTGGTTTCGTTTCTCCAGATTTTACATTACGGTGTTCCCAAGAGTAAAGATGAAAATATTTGGAGAACATTATCAACGACTCTCCTTAAAATATTTTGTAAAAACAATCCTGATGACAATTTCTGGAGGTATTCTTCAACATTAATGGGCTAATCCTCACCATGGGGGGTATCACTAAAACCCCCCTCACCCTGACTTGCTTATCTTTTTTACTTAGCAGGGGGGTTGCCTAAAATCCTCACCCCACCAAGGCAGGAGGTCTATAATCCTATAATATGTTTATTATGAAAGCCAGCCCACAAGCTAGGTGGAGTGGGAATTTTGATATTGTTTATGCTAATGATAAGAGGTCATCCATAAGTCTGTCACAATCAGAGGAGCGAAACCCTCAGGGCAGAAAGCATGACAGAAGGCAGACACCCTGCCCGGAGAAACCGAATTACATAAGGCTGAATGAGCCCAATTGTAAACACTGTCACCTTGGCTTCCAAAATCATCGGCCACACTTATTACGGCATCCCTTATACAATTTACCCTAATTAAAGGCAATCTAAGTGACCCTCAAGTGACCCAACAGATGCAATTAAACCTCTGTGGCTGAAAGTGATGAAGACAGGGCTCAGACAGAGATCTGGTCGTGTTAACCCACTTATGCTCACAGTGGTCAAAACTGTCCGACTTTTTTGATGATATCGCTCTAACAAAAGGAGTTTTCAGGAAATATTTGAAGGAGAAATGTTGATCAAAATCCAACACACAACTATCCTTCAAATATTTTGTGGATGTATGATTAATTCCATAGTTATTTCAATAAGTATCTTACGTACACTTGTCAAGGATATCAGCAGGCATTAATAAGTTAACCCATTCATGCCTGGCGACATCTGTGAGGAGTATCTTCAGGACATATGATATTTTTTGGAAACAACTTGGTGATTAAGCTAAAATTCACAAAACATTTGAAGGAGAGTTGTTGGTTCACTTCTGATCAACATTTCTCCATCATATATTTTCTGGAACATACTATGGTGCGAATGATAAAACCAAAAACAGTCAGGAGGTATTTCAGAGCTACAGGCAAGAATGGGTTATCCCCTTTATCCCAGGAAAGGCCAAAAGAGACCTGGCTATCTTGGCTTTATCTTACAAAAACAACAACATGGGCGGTGAAGGAGATGGGCTTTTAAGTATTGTTCTTTTAGCGATTAGCACTAACTAAATCCTCCCCAATTTTGCAGGTGTCCCTTGCCATAAAGGGTGATGTCATTAAGGTACAAGGGCAGATAATGAAGACAGCAGGATACAGGGCATTATGGGAGAATGATGTGTGGTGATAGGAAGACTTTTTTTGTGATATCTCTCTAACAAAAGCAATTTTCAGGAAATATTTGCAGGAGAAATCTTAATCCGAATCCAACCTACAACTCTCCTACAAATATTTTATGAAGTTAAGACTAATTTCAAAGTTATTTTGAAAAGTAACGAAGGTCCAGATGACATTGTCAAGGAGATCTTCAGGCATGAAGGGGTTTAATAGCTGGTCATATCTGGCAGCAGGAGGATGAGCCACAGTCTGTTTGTTGGCGGTGAAGAGAATAGGCTTGTAGGTATTGTTCTTTTAGCGATTAGCACTAACTAAATCCTCCCCAATTTTGCAGGTGTCCCTTGCCATAAAGGGTGATGTCATTAACCCATTCACACTCAAGAGTTCCTCTAGAAGTATCGTCTGCTACTTTCATACTTTTGGAAATAACTTGGGAATAAAGCGAAAGTTTGCAAAATATTTCAAGGAGAGTTGTTGTTTATCTTCTGATCAACATTTCTCCTTCAAATGTTTTCAAAAAAATGCTTTTGTAAGGAAAATATTTCCAAAATCATCAGGCCTCTTCTGGCCGCCCTGAATGTAAATGGGTTAAGGTACAAGGTGCAGATAATGAAGACGGCAGGATACAGGGCATTATGGGAGAATGATGAGTGGTGATGGGAGACTTGTTTTTGGTGATATCTCTCTAACAAAAGCAATTTTCTGGACATATTTGAAGGAGAAATCTTAATCAGAATCCAACCCACAACTCTTCTTGAAATATTTTGTGAAGTTAAGACTAATTTCAAAGTTATTTTGAAAAGTAATGAAGGTCCAGACGACATTGTCAAGGCATGAATGTCCAGGCATGAATGTCTGCCTGGCAGCAGGACGATGAACCGCAGTCAGCTTGTTGGCGGTGAAGGAGATGGGCTTTTAAGTATTGTTCTTTTAGCGATTAGCACTAACTAAATCCTCCCCAATTTTGCAGGTGTCCCTTGCCATAAAGGGTGATGTCATTAAGGTACAAGGGCAGATAATGAAGACGGCAGGATACAGGGCATTATGGGAGAATGATGAGCGATGATGGGAGACCCTAACAAGACATTAGGTCTTAATGGACTTAGCTGCTGTCATCATAAACGCAAGATTTCAACCCAATGATACTGCTGAAGATCTTTGAAAACCATCTAAACCCTGCCATTTTGTATTCATTGGATAGCTCTCGCTGGGTAGTCTCAGATGAGTACCCACTTGCCAGGATTTCTGTCATTCTTTAAAGATTTTTTTGCATCATTTTGTATTGGCCAAATTAGCTACCAGCAGCATAAGAGTTAAACCTTCCAATGCTGAGGCTACTTTTGTCCAAAGAACAAGGACACAAAGATTTTTGAAAACCATCTAAACTATATCATGTTCATACTCATTGGATAGCTCTCGCTGCGTACTCGGAGATGAGTACCCACATGCCAGGATTTGTCATAACCACAAGATGTCAACCCAATGGCTCGCAAGTTCCCGCTGAAAAGTATATAATCAAATCTATCTTTGAATATATAACAAAGAACTTGGAATTTGTTATTGCAGAGAAGTAACTAGTTATGAATATCTCCGGTTATTGTCCCTTTTTCCAGTACCTGGAGAAAAACACTGCCTAACCCTAAGTCACTAGCAACTTTGTCACATGCCCTGAGCTATGAAAGAGATTGGAATTTGATTATCACTACATCAACAGCAGTTATGCCACAAATATATAACAGCATTTTAAGGGTATCACAGACATGAATGGTCCAAAATACATCGTCAGGAGCTTCCTTAAGTACAGAGGATATATGCCTGCATCTTCAAGGATGATCCAAAATCCAGATATACTAATGGAAACCTTTTTTCTTAATACTGAATATCAAAATTTTCAGGTAGGTTGTTTAGAACTTAATCACATCTGCGTTGAAATATTGTGCTTAATCCAAAAAAGGCTCATTTTGACAACTTTTGACAATAATTTTGAAAAAGAGAATTTCTTCACAAAATATTTGAAGGAGAGTTGTTATTAATTAATGCCCTGGTAAGCATTTCTGCATCAAATATCTTCCTAATTATGCTTTTGTCTACAATCCTTCATTAAAATTAGTTCAATGCTTTTGGCCACTCTGGGCATTAACGGATTAACAGATACTGGCCCTTAGCAAACGAATATCAAAATAGCCCCTATGACCAGCCATTCTGAAATCCATATTTTGATGTTGACGGTGATTCTGGATGCTGGTGGCTTTACAAATATAAAGGTCACATAGGGTAAGCTGATTAAAACAATTCTCACGATCATTTCATACAGGTGCCCCTATATCTGACTACGGACAATGCAGCATCAAGCTAGTTCAATAAGCAAATTGAATATGTTAATCCTGCTCGTAAAACGACGGACAATAATACAAGAGAGCAGCACGTTTGGTTGTGATATTCATACGCCGCGGTCGCTCCTCTTGCCAGTACCCAAGCGGTGCGCGAGGTTGGGAGGCACTTTCATCATCGGGGTCTCCAGATGGACACATGAATAGGAGTGCGGGTCATTTAAGGGTGAAACTCTGCAACGAGCAGGCAGCTATTTAGAGCGCCTGTCTCGTGTGCGGCTGCAGATAATACCTGCCCCATGACCTTTGACCCTTCGAGCAGGTTTAATTATGAATAAAAGAGACACTTTGTATCAGATTTGTTTTCGAGATTTAAAATTGTTTGAATGCCTGATTCGGACGGGAACGTTGTGCCTATAAGAGAATGGCATCTACGCTCTATAGAGTTGGTATATATTAAATGAATCTATGGATCACAGATATCACAGGGGATAAATAGAACCAACGTTTGTTGAGACTAATAGGAGTGTAATAATCATATTAAAAGGCCAGTAAATAGTCACAAATCAGCAACCAGTACTGATAAAGGAAACAAAGGAAAAAATTCACTTATACACTTAATTCATTTTTTATCATATCAAGTCTGGTGAAGGGATCTAAATGAAAAGGGCAGATTTCTTGGGAAAAATCATGGGGAGAGTGATAGCATTCTGACAAAATATGCTGTTACAGATTATCAATATAAACCAATGCATTTAGTTTGGATATACAAGAGCATGCATCTCCTCAAATGTAGCTGAAAATACTTACGAACAATGCCAGGAAAATGCTAGGATTTCCTTAGAAGTTCAAGATACATATGCAGGGGGACTGAAAATGCTTCTAAGAAGTCTAAGATATGTTTGCTTGGGGGACTTAATACACTAAGATTTTGGGTATGAATAGATTCAGCTACAAAGCCATCAATATGAAACATAATTTGCATATAATCTGCATGTAAATACACACAAACCCTGAGACATGAAGTGCGATTAGAGTGTCCACTTGAGAGTGCAGCCAAATAGGAATACTAGGCGTCAACAAAGAACATGCCTGAATAGTAATGGGACGCTGGGAAAAATTAGGGGGATAAGGGGAAAAAAGGGAGGCGGAAGGTATCTCTTACACTTAGGGTAGAGGGCACCCCAAAAGGTCTCAAGGGTTCAACATACCTACTTCCCCTTGTCAAGGTAATTATTCTGGTAAGAAAAAGATGCAATCCATCATAGGCATTTGACAGATTGGTTTAGGGTAAGAATTCACCGTAAAATCCATAACTCATCCAAGAAACACGTATCATATTCTGAGCCAGCAGGGCTTCCCAATGTACTCTACTACTTTGTTATCCTGGGGCCCCAGGGCTACTTGTAAAGATTATTATCACCATCATTATTATTATCATTATTATTATTTGGACACCCAAACCCGCAAATATCACCCCTCAGGAAACCCAAATTTTTATGTGAGCAATTTATGAAAATGTCAGTTTCAAGCATATGATTGAAATCCTTTACCTTTAAATAATTTCCAGGATATTGTATTTAAGGATATTATGCCTTATCCCATTGTAATTTGAGTATATCATAGTCTTCCTTAAAAAAATTGGATGCACCCAGTTAACCCATTCATACTCAGAGTTCCTCCAGAAAATATTGTCTGCTACTTTCATACTTTCGGAAATAACTTGGGAATAAAGCATAAGTTTACAAAATATTTGAAGGAGAGTTGTAGCTAAACTTCTGGTAAACATCTCTCCTTCAAATATTTTCCAAAAAATGCTTTTGTTAGAAAAATATTTCCAAAATTGTCAGGCCTGTTTTGGCTGCTCTGAGTGTTAATGGGTTAAATCCTGGCTAAGACCCTGACACATATCGCATTGAACTTTTGGTTTCAAATAATCCTAAAACTAAATTACATTTTACTTGATAAATGATTTTCATAATATGTTTGTATAAGCATGGCGATAGTTTTGTACAGAAACAAAGCATTGAAATCTGACTTGCTCGATCACTTGGAAAGTTCACAGGAGAGGTCACCCAGCTATCAATATGAAACTTAACCCATTCACACTCAGAGATCCTCTAGAAAGTATAGTCTGCTTCTTTCATACTTTTCAAAATAACTTCGGAAGAAAGCAAAGTTTCACAAAGCATTTGAAGGAGAGTTGTTGTGTGAATTCTCTTTAACATTTCTGCTTCAATTATTTTCCAAAAGGCGCTTTTGTTGGAAAAATATTTCCAAAATTGTCAGGCCTGCTTTGGCCGCTCTGATTGGTAATGGGTTAAAAAGGCCTGGCCATTTTGATAATATTTCACTGACCGAGAAATAATCTGGAAGATAGAGAGAAATGCTGAGCAAAAATCAACCTTCAACTCTCCTTCAAATATTTTGTCAATCCATGTATCATATTTGAATAATTTTTGATAAGTATTTTAGATCCAGACAATACATTTTCAGAGGAACCCCAGGCATGAATGGATTAACCCATTCCTGTCTAGAGACCTACTTGACAAGTGTCGTCTGGACAAACCATTCTTTTGAATGAAGCATAAATCAACAAAATATTTGAAGGAGAGACGTAGATAGAGTTCTGATGAATAATATCGGTTTTGTTGGAGAGGTATCATCAAATCAGTCAGACTATTTTGACTGCTACAGGCATGAACGGGTTGTGATGGCAGAATTTAACTGATCCTTGGCGTTATGCAAATTCTAATCCAATCAAGCTTGTAGCATACTGAAAATGCACACATTTCTCCTTTGTGCAAAACTTAATATTTTGTGGACCAAAATATTTTGTGTAGAAAATTTATCTTGAACACTGTAATTCTGATATGGAATGCAAGAAATATATTGAACTTCGAAAAAATAATTTCAAATAAGAATGATGTAAATCAAGCCTCAGTCTTAACAATCTTAGGTAATCGCAGTAGGCGCAGAGAAAATACAAATTTCATTTATGAGATCTTTTCACAAAAAAACATCAATCAAACCATCTATCTATCTATCGAACCAGCTATCTATCAAACCACCTATCTATCTATCGAACCGGCTATCTATCAAACCACCTATCTATCTATTGAACCATCTATCTATCGAACCATCTATCTATCAGAAGATGGTAGAAAATTAATAGATGGGAGATGTATGGAATTGTTTAGGTATAACATGGGGTTATCCAAAGGCGGTTCTTTAGGCTATGAGGTGCCCCAGTCAAATGCTATGAGGAGGTACCGGTGTCAGTCACAAATATACAGATTAATGATTAAAAAAAATGCCAGCATAATGTACTCATAGCGGTGGATGATAAAAACTGTGGTGGCAGGCCTATGCGAAGGAAGTTCTTAATCCTATGAAGGGGCGACGGAGTCAGGCCCTGAAATACAGATTAATGATAAAAAAAATTGCTGGCATCAGGAACATACAGAGCTCTATGATATAAACCGTGGAGAGAGGCGAAGGAGGGTTGTTTCAATAAAATTCACTCTATTTCCTCATGCTTATTCCAAATTTTAAAATTCAGAGCATATTAATTCAATTGAAAACCAGTTCTAAATAGATTGACTTATTCATAAAATACATTAAAAACAGGCAGTGCAGGTAGACAACCGATTAAAGTAGCGAATACTAAGAAACTAAAATATCCCCACATACGACAATGCCATAAGTTCTCTTGACACTGGTGCCCTAAAACACTAGATGCTTGCACTACTGCTTACTTTAAATGGATGCGCGCAGCGAACGTTGACGCCAAAATAAACTCTCAACACCTTTGAACACATATAGCACAAAGTTTGCAGTAAAAAAAGATGGTAATAGGTTGCTTTGTTATCGCAGTCAACTGTCTGCTGACAACTAAGATGCACTACTATACTGGTCACCTAATAAAAATTCTGAGAAAAAAAAGAAAATAAAAACCCCTAACAAATTTATAAAACATCCACAGTCCGACCGAGATCAACAAAGGGTCCCAAAATGCTGGTCTTTTAGATGCATGGTAATCATAGAAAGATTTAAACATCCCCCTCCTCTAAAAAGGCGAGCAGGGTGCCACACCAACTCAGGGTTCCCCTACTACACACTATTGAGCTAGCCAATAAAGTGTACCCTTTGCAGGGTGAAATCGCTATGAGGAGCCAGCTTCATGCACTCACTGGAGCAGAAATACTCGCATTTAAAAGTAGTTTGGTATTTCAAGCGCACGCCATGGGCAAATATGGTTACAATTTGCATTCACTATACATATATAAAGTAACATACACTTTAAAAGAATATTTGGTGGTGAGTGCATGGAATTGGTGAGGAGTAAAATGCACATGATAGCTTTGTGATATTTGGTCTGGAAACCCTGATATAGGTGCATCGTCAGGGCACCAGTAATTGGAATGAGAATACTTGCATAAAAACTTTGCCTGGGGTTCCAAACGTGACATATGAGGAGATCCAATTACAATTTACGTACACTATTCATTGTGATGATTTATGAACAGTAAGTCTGCATTTTAAAAGAACTATTGAGCGGTAAATGCAGCAAACTGACAGGGAGTACCTGTAAAGCACATGATTGAGAATACATTATAAAAACATGGAGGGAATTAGCCTATGAGGAGGTTCCCAATGCGAGACCAAACACTATGAGGAGGAGCCAGTGTCAGGCACTGATATACAGATTAGCGACTAAAAAATTGCCGGCATAAGGTACTTATATAGAGGTCAATGATACAGAGTTTCATGTAGTCACATTTTAACAAAAAGATAATGGTCCTTGGGCATTTCAACAACCGATAATGGCCATACCTGATTCAAACATCCCCCTTCTTTTATAAGGCGAGCAGGGTGACACACCAGCTCAGGGTTCCTGGGAGGTGCCAACTCCTATTGCACACTATTGAGCAGGCCAATAAAGTCTGCCCCTTATGGGATGCATTTTAATGCTATGAGAAGGAGCTGGAATCAGGAACCCACTGAAGCAAAACTACTCCAATAAAAAAGTTGTATGGGGTTTTAAGCGCACTATACATTATGATAATTTGTTAAGTAACCTGTACATTTATACTCTACTTCCTACTGAAATAAAAGACAGAATTTTCTGAAAATCAATAAAACTGGAAAACATGAATAACAGATGCATAATACATGTTTATAATGGACAAATCATGGTTTAACCCATTAATACTTAGAGTACTTCCAGAAATTGACATCCAGATCTATGATACTTTTGAGGATAACATATAGAGAATGGTTTTACAAAATACTTTAAGGGTAGTTGCGGGTAATGTTCTTACTGACATTTCTTTATCAGATATTTTCCTGACTTAGCTTTTGCCTGCAAAATATCATTAAAATTATGAGGCTGCTTTTGGCCACTGTGAGTATCAATGGGTTAAAGATCATGAATTTCAATGGAAACTTGCCTATGTTGTTGAGTGCGATGAGGGGCGAGGTAGAACCATAATATCTTTAAAGAAGACATGGCTTTGCCGAAACCGTCTGTTATGGTGAAGATAAGAGATTGCTGTGCAGGCTCTGCCAAGCATCGGGGAACTTAATGAATTCCTTTGTTCCTCCGTCTGAAGATAATAGAACGAAAGATGGTAATAGAACAAATGATTGAAAAAAATACACAATAATGATGACTCTAATAAGAATACTAATAATAATCTCTAATAATGATAATAATTATAATCATAACCATAATAATAATGATAATAATTATGAAAGAATACTAATTAAAAAAAACACTGATTATGATGATGAAAGCAACGATAACAATAGTAGTAATAAAAATAATAATGAAAATAACAATAATAATAATGACTCTAATAAAGACTCTAATAATTATAATCATAACCATAATAATACTGATAATAATTATGAAAGAATAATAATTAAACATACATTATGATGATGACAACAACGGTTATAATAATAACAATAGTAGTAATACTAATAATAATGAAAATAATAATAATAAAAATAACAATAATAATTATAATGATAATTGATAATTCAACAGTACTGTACGATTGTGTCTTATAGGCAGCATTCACCACTTCGAGTTAAACCTGCAAAGTCGTCACCTCCTCCTTGAATGGATATACAACCGGGAAAATAAAATAATAAACAAATAAAATCAATATACAAAGGTATCACCAGATAAAAGTAATAATAGGATACTCAATACTAGTCTTAATGCACTTAGCCATAAGTATAAACCCATTCAGGCCTGCAGCCGCCTTAAGGGCCAGACAATTTTGATGATCTCCCCTGCCAAAACACATTTTGAAAATAATCTGGAGAAGTGTTGATCTCAACTCAACCTTCAACTCTCCTTTTAATATTTCTTCAAATTATTTCTTTACTCTGATAAATGTTATCACGTTAAGTACATATGTATAGCTCAGAATATGATGAAATAGAGGTAACCTCTTATTGGAGTATTCTGCCTGAATGTCTTCATTCATACATAAACAATACTCTTATCCATCTAATCCCCAAAGACGACATAGAGATCTTAGTATATGTAGGTGATAGCTGCCTTTCACATCCAAATATACTTTGTGTGGGTTGAAATTAATGGATATTTAAGATCTTACAGCATGTTTCGGATATGTATAATAAGATCATATTAAATAGATTGTTTAACATTTCTTAATCATGAAATAAAATAAAAACTGAACTTTAAGGCATTCATGCCTATTAACTTCTAACGTCACAAAATGCTCCATTTATTATGCCCTTACTCAAAATTGCTTAAAAAGGTCCTCATGCTAATTTGGAGTAAAGTTGTGCCATCTACAGGGTGTCATTGGTACGATTTGGTTACAATATGTTGTATTTCGTCTTACCAAGGAACTGCATGCACAACTTGATATAGTTAGCAAAGACTTGAACCAATTATTCATAGATGACTACTGGGTATGATGGACCAAGTGTGAAAGAGCAAATAGAAAGCTTTTATTTTAACAACCATTTTTTGGGTAGAGAGAAAATAAAACTTTTTTCCCGACCACCTTAGAGGGAGGGTAAAAAAAACTTTATTCATCCTACCTCGACAGAAGGAATGTAAATATATTTCAAGCAATGACTGGTTGCTTGGCTCATATTACTTTCAAAGGGAACCATTTAATTTGTGAGTCTCAACAAAGACCATGTGCATGTCCTTCATCATGCCATAGAATATCATCAGTATTAAAAGTAAGATGACACTATCAATAATGGAAACACATATTCATTTATGTATATCTATCAATATATAACATCTACCTGTCAGTCTGTCTGTTTGTATATCTATCTATCTACCTATCTTTCTATCTATCTATCGATCTGTATGGGCGCGCGCTCATAGACACACACAAAATTATATATATGTATATATACATATATATATATATAGATGTGTGTGTATGTATTTTCATTTTTAGATGAGTGTGTATGTATATTTGTATGTGTGTTCATTTTTAGATAGAAATACAAAGACAGACAGACAGGTAGATAGATGTTATATATTGATAGATATGTACATAAATGAATATGTGTTTCCATTATTGATAGTGTCATCTTACTTTTAATACTGATGATATTCTATGGCATGATGAAGGACATGCACATGGTCTTTGTTGAGACTCACAAGTTAAATGGTTCCCTTTGAAAGTAATACGAGTCAAGCAACAAGCCATTGCTTGAAATATATTTACATTCCTTCTGTAGAGGCACAATAAATAAAGTTTTCTTTACCCTCCCTCTAGAGTGGTCTGGAAAAAGTTTTATTTTCTCTCCCAAAAAATGGTTGTGAAAGAAAAGTTTTTATTTGCTCTTTCACACTTGGTCTATCATTATTGGGTCGATCAATAAAAGAGCTACCAGATGAATTTTGAAACAATACGGGCAGAAAGCATCATCTTTAATTTATTTAGTCACTTAAAATGTTATAGGAATAAAATCTATCGTTGATAAATTTCTCAAAATCACTTAAGTCCCTGTAACTATATAATTGCCATGATTGTTGCTTTTGCTCTATGGGTGGGTTGTAGGTTTTTCTTTTGATATGAAGAAAATAAGCTGTTATTCTGAAATAATAATATGAAACTAGAAACCTGAAACTAGAGTTCTTGTTCTCTCCAAGTGTGTATATTTTGAAGATATTTCAAATAAAAATATTGAATTTTAGATGTAAACATTTTAGTTTTGCTGGCAGCAGGCTAGAATTGAGTGTACTTTGATAGAATTATCAGAAATTTACCATACATTAGCCCCAGTTTCACCACAAATTTCTGAGTGAATTCATAACTATTATTCTTGAAATTAGTAATCAAATTGTGGAAGTGCCGGCGAAACAAGTAAACTTTAGGGGCAGTTTGCCCTGCTCGGCAAGTTAAGTTCTGGAACCTGCGCTGCACCTGGCATGTAAACAATTATTACTGGTATGGGGTCCTGCTTACCTAGATTCACTGTGGCTATATCAGCAAGGCTGTTCATGCTGACAGTTCAGCAGTTTGTCTGTGCTGTATTTCGGATCTTCCAATCTTGAAGGCTTAAGGTCCACTTTGGCTGTAATTTCCATCTACAAGACAACAGAAATGGTGAGTGAATGAGTAACAAAAGATCCAGGAGTCCTTTAAAAACCAATATATAACTTTAATGATGATCTCAGATGTAAAAAGATGTCTTTTGAAAAACCTGAGCATTATAAAAGCAAAAGACATTTTATCAGACAAACAAACAACTTTTGAAGACAAGTGGAACTTATTACAGGCCTGAGAGCTCACATTCATACTAGAAACAGCTGGAATACAATCTAGGTAAACTATACATTGCAAACACAAAAAGATTCTTTTGGTGATAATAATATATATGTATACACAATTTCGTTTCATTCATCACAACTATTTGTAAACTGTGACATAAACATGCTATAAAGAATAAAAATCCTGTTGCACATGTGTGCGATTTGAAATTAAAAAAAAACACTTTAAAGGTAGTTACCTGGGATAAGTATTATGCGAGTTATTTCATTTAGAAAAAACACAACTACAGTATGTATTAGACGATGGCCATATTTGGTAAGGAATGAATAAACAAATATTTTTTTTAATTTTAAAAGGGTATAATGTGACAGGATAGTAAATATTCTGAAAGAAGTATATTGTGACAGGATAGTAAATATTCCGATGAAGTATCACAGGGTTGGGGGACTGTTTTGCTGCTAAATAGTAATCTTATCAACATTCTTTGCCAATGGCTTACAGAAAAAACAAAAAAACTCATCGGAAACTATTTATAATAGGCAGATATAATCAGAATTGGTACATATTCAATAAAATTCAATTTCTTTTCAATTTTTCCAGTGATGTCATGCCAATTGTAATAGATCATTTTAGTTTGTCCAATACCCAATAGGTGTCGTCGGTATAGAGTATAGTAAGACCTTAAGCATGTGTAAGCCAGTAAGCATGTGCGAGACTCACCTTCTGGCAGACCTGTGTACTGCGGCTGAGGACGAGCATGAGGAGGTTCTTCTGCTCGTTGCATGCGATGCTCTGGAATATTTGGTAGGAGTGGTGCTGAAAAACAGAAGCAAACAGTCAATCTCAACTTTCACAGGCATTTACTCAACCTTCAACCTAAACTAGCCCAAGTTCGGAATAAGTCAAAATAAAGAGGCTTAGAAAGATATACAGTTGATTCTTGCTGCACCTTTTTTTCCATGAGCGTTAATAAAATAAATGCCTGGCAGAGAAGCAAAAGAAATGAAGATAGCATCATCAATGCAACTAAGTCTATCCTATTAAAAGAGAACAGTACTTCATATGATCTTGGATGAAGAAAAGAATGGATATGTAGCGAGTGACCAATTACTATATGCGCGATAGTGAAGAGCTGGACTCGTGCCAGGAGTCACAGGGCGGACTCGTGCCAGGAGTCACAGGGCGGGCATCAGCGCGAGGTCACATGGGAACAAGGACCAATCAGGGCTCTCGTATCAATTACATTACAGAGAAACCTGATCTCCGCCATCAGCTGGGCATGCGCACAGCATCAATTTTGGGCTATTAGTTGACAATGGTTGAGGCTAGTTGATTCAGGTGGACGGGCTGGTTAAGAATCCACTTGTGTTTGGTCATCTAAGATATGATATAAAAAGATAATCTAGGAGATGTGAAAAAGAAAAGCATTATTGCCCTAGGGTAGGATGTACAGTGCTGGGAATTGGTTCTTATTTCATAACCAGTTGCAGCCAACCAATCAATTAGGCAGGGCTCAACATTATAAAGGGCTTTAATACTTACTGTCCTGGGCAGGTAAAAAAATCCAAAATCACTGAAGGGCAGGTAAAAAAATCCCAAATCACTGAAGGGCAGGTAAAAATCAGAGTGTGACTGACCTACATGGCATGTAAGATTTCATCATGTAACTTTAGAAATATTAAAACACAAGGGAAATCCAATAGATTTTTCAACAGTACAGATGAACCTTTAGCAGGAAAACAGTAAACTGGTACACGTATAGTAATACAGAAAGCTCCCTTTCATGTTCATTATATAACTCCTTTTGCAGGGCAGATCAAAATTGTCAGGCAAGTAGAAATTCAAGTTTACCTGCCCTACTTGGCAAGTGCTTTCAAAAGTTTATGTTGAGCCCTGTTAGGGCTGTAGATTATCCTAGTCCTGATCTAAGGTGGCCTTGCATGAACTCAAAATGTTACACTTGACCGCTGCATATACTGACCTTGACAATGTTCGGATCTGCAAACACATCATTAAGGATGCAAAGGTCGCTGTGTAGAAGCAGGGTGTCAATGAGGTAATCTTGGGTGCTGGTTGAGATCTGCATCAGGCCCGTGATACCCTGGAACATCCGGTAGGAGTAGTGCTGGAAAATAAACAAACAATTAATGCAATCACTCTCAACTTTCACATGCATTTACCAGGGGTTCAGTTAGTGATGTCATTGATATGAATTTTTCTCCATTCCATTAATTGATATATTTTTTGATTTGATTCGATTCGATGCAATATGCCGTGACATGCTTGTAGGGCAGTAAAGTACACCATTCCTTCCAATTTCTCTTACAAAAGTCATAGCAAATACTTCAATATTTAGTCAGAATTTCACTATGTGTAAGTTTAACAGGAAATCCATCTACCCAAGTTATTGGCAACCCTCTCACATGCCCCAAGGCTGATTCAAATGTGCCCATCAGTGAGAGACAGTGGCAACACCTCATCCTGTGAACTACCTGACAGCTGGGAACAACTAAAGCATAACCATAGTTAAGTTGAGGCATATATTGGATCTTTTGATTCTAGAAAAGTTCATATTTTTAACTGCCACTAAGGTTTGATTTCTAGTTGGCCAACAGTTATATATACTTGCCATGGCAAGTATGCAACACTTAAGTACCGTAATTTCGCGTGTATAAGACGCACTTTTTTACACTAAATTTTACACTCAAATAGGGGGTGCGTCTTATACACCAAGCTAGAAATCTAGGGTGTTTTACATCGAGTTACCAGGCCACTCGGAGATCGCCAATTACAATTATAATGCGGCGGCCAAGACAATGCCCATCGATGTTTGCCTCGTCATTGATGAATTGTAATTACCGAACCACCCCCGCTAGAATTTACTGATTACAATCCATGTGACATGCCTAGGACAATGGGCAGTGAGTTACGACACAGGGTGATACGCATTGATGTCACGGTGATGTCACATTTCACTCATATCAATATGCGTTTTACTGGGTTTCTAGCGTTATTCATGAGGAGTTGATATCCTACAATAATTCCCAAAAGGGGGTGCGCACTATACACAAAGCTAAGGTCTATACATCATTTTAAAGGCCTGGACAAGGGGTGCGTCTTATATACGGGTGCGTCTTATACACGCGAAATTACGGTAAGTGCTTTACAAACCCAATATGGCATTTGTTGAAGGTTAAGCAATTGATTTTCATGCAGAGTAAACCTTAATGATTCAACTAAATAGGAAATCTAAGGAAAGAGCAAATTTAATCAGCCACGATGAAATATGATCACTGACTATAGCTTGAATGGAAATGATTGATTGATGTGCACAAGCAATTGATTGAAAAGAACCTTTACCTCGTAACTATCAATAGGAATGAATTAGTTGAGTTTAAATGTCACATTGAATCTTAGATCTTGATTTGAAATTGAATCTAATTGATATATGTAAAACCATAAGAGATCCTTTTCCACCTTATCATTTTTCCTTATCTACTTTACCCTCTGAACCCATAAACCCTCAAAGCACCAAGATAAACCGAGCAAAAGTGTGGATAACCTTCATATAAAACCCTAGCTCCATTATACACACGCACACGCACACACACATGCATATATATATATCATCATGTAAGTCGTTCAAAGTAGACCCTGTCATATGCAGATAACAACCATAGTTATGAGTCAAAAAAATGTGTTATGCCCTAGGAATTTATTTTGAAGAGATGAAATCCAGTGGTTCGCTTTAAAATGAAATTGAAAGGATTTCTTCATCCAAGTATCAAGGTGTCCTGTTCCTTGGTTTCCAAGGCTTTGATGCTCAATTGATTCCAAGAGACTATTTTGGCTGAGACGCTGTTTGCTATCATCTATTGTCATTGTGCATCGGAGAATATCCAATGAAAACTTTTTTGGCATGGATTCTACTTTTACACATATCAGAGGCTTCATAGGGAATTCAAGTTGTGTACTTTTGTACTTTTACTTGAATTTAATCTGTAATGAAAGGAAGTAGTTTTATTTTCAATGAGATCTTGATGTTCAGATTTCAGAGAATTCTCTAAAAGGTGTTTAAGTTGTGTGCTTACAATAGTAGTTTTTATTTCTGAATAGAGGTTAGTAGTTTTATTGAATGGCTACCTGTCACTAGGACCCATATTGAGGGCCCTGTATGACAGAGTCAATAAAGGTATATATAGTAGACAATGAGGTTTATCCAGAATCTGGTGGAACAAAGACATCAAATATTGATTGAATGAAATATCTCACATGTTCCCTCCTCACCTACCCCAGGCCTAATAATTTTTCAAATTCTATATAGAAAATTTACAGAACCAATTATCATTTCTGCATTATTTTCTGGAATTTCACACTTTCTACTCCAGTGAGGTGCAGTTTATCTCTTATGACAATGATAAGAATGTTGTTCTTCCTGAATTATGTGAACAGATTAAGTAATAAATTCCTATATTTCTGAGCTGCTAAGAGCAAATCAAAAAAATGAACAGAAACTTGACTGACAGACAAACTTATGACAAATTGTTATAGGAATCATTGGCCAAAATTGAGTACCAGGTTGTTCATGTTTTATTAAATGTTGGTCTACCATAGTCATGAGATATCAAAATAAACCTTGAATTGATCACAGTATTCTAACAGCCAATTACTTAATTTCCAAGCTATCTTGCTGGTCGTCTAGACTGATGAGACACGCTCTTCTCGAAATAAATCTGATTATCTCGCACACATATATGCATGCATGGTTCTTTAGGTTATGTTACCACAAATGCATATTACATGTGTGGCATTGAAAGGGTTGAAAAAATATTTGTAAGTTGCAAGAAAATGGATTTGGCCATAAATATTTCAGGGCATTTTCCATTATTGTCTTGTTACCCTAAACAGCAATAGTGTGGGTTCATTCAGTGTGCCACTCAAAAAAACAGTAGAATTTATTTTGTCTTCGATTGGCTCAAAAAGGTGTAATTGACCAATTTTGTGCAGGTAAAATTTGGCAAAAACTTTTGTAATATTTTTTGATACTTTGCCTTCGACTCAGTGCTTGTATTATTGATTAGTGAAAAAGTGCATTATGAAACTTTGTTGTGATTTGTGATTTCTAACTAGAGGGATTTTCCTGGAGTTCCAATAGAATATTGTGATACACTGACTAAATAGTTCACTAAATTGATTGTGGTATGGATCTTAGATACTTTTGAGAATAAACTTTGGTGTTTTGAATAAATTTGCAAAATATTTGAAGCTAGTTCTTGGTCGAGATCTTAGTAAAATCTCTCCTTCAACCATTTTCCCAGATTCACTTATCACTAAGAAGTCAGGCCATGTTTGGCAGTTTGCTGCTACAGGCATGATTGGGTTAAACTATCAATCGTAAGCATGCCATTCATTCAATTTGGTTTAGTAGAAATCAAAGTAGAAAAATGTCCAAGAGAAGTAAGATACATGATCAGAGTCAGACAATAGCACTAGCCTGCCTTGCCTAGACTAGTCATATCATGAAGGCTCTACAACTAGCCTGATCATACACACAAGAGAAAATACTGAAGGCAAATATAGTATATAGTACTTCAACACTATTTGCTCATTTGGAAATTAGTAAATATACAGTAGGATACATCAAAGATTTGTTGTATTATCCATTAGTTGGTAGAGACGAGGTCTTGTTATTTTGTATTTTTGAGGTTGGGCTAGTAATCATTTTTGTAGGGCCAGTAGTTCAATAATATTGAACCTTACGTATGCATGAGATGTTTTTACTGCCGACGTCTTTTTCATGCATGTAAGTAGATGTCTTGTTCTTCTAGCCCTAGCAGCCTAATTTAATTAGTATATACTACAGTGACAGACACACTATTTAGGATTGACTTGTAGGAAAATAAGTTCAATTCTTTATTTGAACATTGAATTTGTCAAGCTGCATATTGGGTTGATTGTTTCTGTAATTGAACAATGTAGTCAAGTACATTATTTTCAATTATCCAAAGCAAAAATCAATTTCATTTACGTATTCATATATGCACAGCAGTGGCCGAGTAGCTATGCTGGGCCCTTGGTTATTGCTGTACCGTGAAGGCGCACTCTGTACAAAGAAATCTTTCCATATTTTATGGTAATCACTAGGCTTGTCAAGTGTAGTACTACTTATGACAAGACAACATGCAGATCGGAGTGTATTTTATGATTTGGGTGAGAGCTTTTATCAAAATATTTGCATGCATTGTCAGTTTACCAATTTCAAATACAGTAGTGGAAAATATCTGTTTACTTTATATTGCCCAAAATTTGCCAGATGAAGTTAGTTTTGTAAGATGAAATTGGATTTAGTCTTGCGTTTCATCTATAAGTGGATTCATGTTATATTTTAATTTCTTCTTGGACATAATTTGTTTTTATGTTGATATTGATGGCTAGGAGAGATCTTCATCTACAGGTTGATTTTTGTCATTTTTTTATGGGGCGTCGGATGTTCTGTCTAAATCAATTTTATGGTTGATATTATTAGTTATACTTGCAAAAGTTATATACTGCAAGATGTCTGCCAGAAGTCAGGAGCATCACATGAGGCTGTCCGGCTAAGTGCGATACTGCTGGCTGAACACAGACATTGGCCGTGTACCATTTTCACAACAAAGGTAACAACGTTTTCATTAACCACCCCCCCCCCCCCCCCCCCACCATCCCCCATATTAATTTTAAATTGTGATAAACATAACAAGTTCAAGGTTCTTGCAGTGGACATTAATTGAAATAGGTTAACTTAGTCGCCAGTTATAGATACCTAAATCAATCTTTAATTACTTCCTGCCATCTTATCTTCATGATATACACCTTGTTGGCAGATTATAATGCGCAACTAGTGTTATTATGACCTAAAAACAATTTGTAGCAGGTATTAACTCAGCGGCCCCCATTATGTTGCTACGGTAAAGTGACCTCTATTGGTGGAGAATGTGGTATGCCTAACAACGATTGCCATAGCACTACTGAAAAATATTTGGGTCCTAACAATGAATTTTGTGAAATGTATTGTTGGGATCCCAATATAGGATTAATATTGGGCTCCTAACATTTGCAATTGTTAAAAGCAATGTTAGAAGCCCAATTCAGTCCAGTAAAACAAAAAACTTGACCAATCAGCTGCTAAAATCAGAGTGGAGCTGATGATAATAGTTGAAGGTCATAGAATATTCAAAATTTTAGTTTTATATTTCAAACACCCCTCAATCCACCCCTTACCAAATCGAATCTGAGCAAGTTCAAATAAATTTCCTCCCTATAGGAGGGTGTTTTTCGAGATTGATTCTGTGAAGCATACTAAGATTACAACTTATTTATTTGTGTTTGAAACAAAAACATAGCATCTAATACTGCATAAAGTAATATGATGATTAACATGTAGAAATCCTTAATGTTTAGAATAGTGATTCATTCTCAATGAGTTTGATGTACAAAGGGCTATTGGAACAAAAAATAAGTTGGCATGCCCTATGTTAAATTGAGAATCTCATAGATACACTTTTAAACCCCTTTTTGATGGGACAAATAGAATATCACAGTCACAGAAGGCGTGTTATGTAATTCTCAATAGAAAAGTTAAATAGCCCCATACCTGCCATCACCTCGAACTCTATGATGTCCACTGGAGCAGCCCCTCTGAGCTTCTGCTTCAGGTTGAAGCGATGCCAGTCACTCTTGTAGTGCGTTTTCTGCAAATGAAAACTAGTTGTAAGTAAAGGTAATAGGACCAATAACTAGAAGAGACATGCAGTTCCCATCTACCAACATTACATTCATGCAGGGTCTTAGCCAGGATTTAGAAATTGGGTGCCCAAAATTGGCAATTGTAAATTCTTTGGGTGGGCATCCAAATTTTAAAGGGGACCACAATATACTCAAATTTCAAACATGTGTAACCTTATCAAAATAAGGCATAGTATCCTTAAACAATGTCTTGAAAAATAAATGGAGATGAAAAAATTCAATTATATGCATGAGATTGACAAAAAATAACTCACAAAAAATGTGAGTGTCTTGAGAGATGCTTTTTAAGGGTTTGGGTGTCCAAAAGAGGGCCAGATGCCCTGCTGGCTAAAACTATGATACATAGTTTACATGAGTATGACAGCTACTGAGAGACTCTTGGATTTCTTTACTTGGTTGCCTGCAAGGACTTGTGCGCTATCTTAGATGGTGGTACAGCACATTCTCCTCCATCAGACCCCCTCCCCCCTCTGGCACCTAAGATGTTCACACATTAGCTAGTTTCAAACTTTGAGTTATCAAACACACAACCAACAACTCTACTTCAAATATTTTGTAAAATCATTCTCTATATCCAAGTTACTGTCAAAAGTATCAAAGATCCTGACAACAATTTCAGGAATTACCTTTAAGCATTAATGGGATAATATTTCTGCTATTACAGATGAATTCCACCAGTTTTCCTTTCTAATATACAAGCAAAGAGGAGATGTTTCACTAGACCCATTCATGCCTCAAAAGCCAACAAAAAATGACTATTTTGGTAATAATCCTATGAAAAAAAGATATCGTGGAAAAAAGATTTTTTGATTAACTCCAATAACGTGAAAAAAATCAATTTGATTTCCCAAAGCAAATATACTTCCATGCAATCCAACCGAATATGCATACAGCTTTAAAGTCTGTTTCAACTTTGGATGAAATAAACAAACAGTCAAATTACCTGTGAAATTTGAGAAAACCGTCCATGGTTGCTATTTTTAAAGAGAGATTATGAAAGGATGCAAAGCAAGCCAGGGTCCAGCATTACAAAGCATTCTTATCTCCAACAATCATCTACATCAGGCTACCGGTGATAAACCGTATAAATAGTAGCCGGTACTTTTATACCGGTACTATGAATAAAACGCCTCGCTGCTGATATAGCAGGCTAGGCGGAAAAGAGTGCAGAGACGCGGGATCGGCAGGAAAATACATCGCGATCGCGTCATCCAGTGCCGGCCGCCATTTTAACTGCACTACGATAGATACTAACGCGCGCAGTAGTACTTGGAAAAGTGTGGAGAGGGCCACGCTATGTATTTAACATGGTGCTAGTCCAGCCCCACCACTTTTCCAAGCACTAACGCGCGCGACAGAATTTCGAAAACATCGACAAAGTAAAGAAAGTAACCAGTATCGATACCGTTAGCATACCGGAACCGTATAAAAAATACCGGAACCGTACCATACCGTATAATTTTAACGGTATGGACCCCTACTAAGGCTCTTGGCCAACTGGACTGACGGCTTATAGTGCCCTCCGAAGCACTGGAAAGCAGCAAGGAAATGAAATTCCTATTCCTGCGCGCCCACCGGGAATCGAACCCCGGGTTGTCTGCGCCTGAAGGCCACTAGACCAACACAACAGCTACAATTTGGTCTGTATATGTTTTCTCAGTGAGATTAAAGCACATCATCATACCATCTGCAATCTTAGGATGTAAACACTGAACAGAGCATGACTTGAAAGAGCTTAAATGTAAATGTAATCTCTATTTACGCGACCAACGACCATGAAATCTTATCCCTAAGAGTAAATGGTCCTTCATTCAACGGCCACTTGAATGCCTAGACGCCTTGTATATTGGAAAGGGCACAAAAAATAATAAAATAATCGGTAAAGATTTGAAAGTTTATCATTTCTGAGGGTCCTCAATTAATGATAAAGTTCAACTTTTATTTTTCTGAATTGTTTATTCTTAAGATTTTAATGAACAAATTTCAACAAACGCAGCCAAATATAACAATCTCATTAATTCCAGGTCATTGTTGGAAATTCTTTGTTTTTTTCATAACCTCGCTCAGACCCTCAACCCCTTCTTAAGAGACCACCTCTTTAAACGACCACTTTTAACTTTTCCCTTGAGCGGTCGCTTAATAGAGGTTTGACTGTACTTACTTCTCAGGAAAATCTGCCATGAACCTTCTAAATTCATTCTTCATATCCTTGATGCTGGCCACATGATAAGGCAATTGCCCCTGGCCATTCCTGGAAAAACAAAAAGAGGTTATCATAGACATTATAGAAAAACTGCACAATATGCAAACACTATGTCCTTATTTAAAACTACAATACAACATACACATACACATGTATACACATATGATCCAAAGCAGTGCGATCAGCAAGCAATCAAATAAAATCAAACAAAGTAAAATATAGAAATAGTCTAATTTGTCTCTTAAAACTACACTAAATTATAATGAAATACACATAAGATCCATAAAAGTAGTTTAAGACACTCAAACTTTGCAAACCATACAGATGGTGTTTTTATTCAGCAAATAGCAATCATAGCCGGATATACAAATGATTCATACTCAATAATGAATTCAAGAATAGCAAATGGTCTTTATCATTACATAAACCTCCACTAAAAACACAAAAATGCCCAAATGATTTAGATCACTACAACAGAAGAGAAATGCACAAATGGTCTTTAGCTGAATAATTTCTACTTACTTGATGCTTGGATCACATCCTGCCTCCAATAGGAACCTAACGATCTCCTTATGCCCCCTGGTGGCAGCCAGATGAAGCAAAGTCGTACACTGAGCAGCTATGGAATCATTCAAGATGGCTGACATTTTTTTGTCGCATTTGTCGCCCTAGTGCTGCCACCTGGTGCTGACCCTGTGTCACTAGGATTCTCGTCCTCAGGAGCAGTGGTGAAGGCTTCCGAGGTCGACTCGCTACATGTACTCTCTAATCTACCCCTCGAGTTCTTCCATTCGTCCGGTAACAATATCCAATCACATGCCTCCTTTAGTTTCGGCAACAACAAATTCAGATTCCCCAAATTTCCGACTTTACATGCGGTGTACACATCATTACGGAGTTGGCATATTTCTGGATCAGACTCCTTAATCACAGATCCTGTAAGATAAATGTAAATGATTATTGACCAATTCATGCCTGGAGATTTCCTTGATGAGTGCCCTCTGCAACTACAATTCAGCTTTGGATCTTAATGTAAATTGGAAAAATCTTTGAAGGAGAAATATTTATTACTTTCTGATGAATATTTCACCTTCAAGTATTACTTGCAAATTGATTTTGTCTGAGAGGTAACACCATGCAGTAACTAATCCCCGGCGAAAAAATGATGAACAGTCCATGAACTATTCATTGACTGATCATGTACTGTTCATGTACTTTTTGACATGAACATTCATCAAAAGTTCAGGTCATATTCATCATATATCATCAGAAGTTCATCAACAACAAATGAGACAAAGTTTTCTTCTGAACTTTCATGAACATTTTCGTGTTCAAATGTTCATGAAAGGTTCATCATAATT
Source organism: Maea johnstoni (assembly GCA_963942565.1). Taxonomy (NCBI): domain Eukaryota; kingdom Metazoa; phylum Annelida; class Polychaeta; order Spionida; family Magelonidae; genus Maea; species Maea johnstoni. Next base: position 34,912,096 of record OZ012700.1, read on the forward strand.
TTGATGAACAAAGTTCATCAAAAGTACTTCAAATAGTTCATGAAAAGTTATCAAAAATTCACCCCCTTGTAAATAGAAATGTTCATCAAAAAGTTCATTAAAATTTCACCAAATAGTTCTTGATAGTTCATCATATTCTCATCATCAATGTCTCATTTGTTGTTGATGAACTTTAAACCCATTTTAATGAAATGCTCTTGATGATTTTTTATGAAATTTGATGAACCGTTGTTCATAATAGTTCATTATATTCTCATCATCAATGTCTCATTTGTTGTTGATGAACTTTGAACCCATTTTAATGAAATGCTCTTGATGATTATTTATGAAATTTGATGAACCGTTGTTCATAATAGTTCATTACATTCTCATCATCAATGTCTAATTTGTTGTTGATGAACTTTGAACCCATTTTAATGAAATGCTCTTGATGATTTTTCATGAAATTTGATGAATGGTTGTTCATCATATTATCATCATCAGCATCTCGTTTTAAAGAAAAGTTCACGATTCTTTATAAAATCTGGTACACATGGAAACCATTTCAATACCCCAGGGGATATTCCAGAGCAACTGGCAGCATATAGCGCACAAGCTCTAAGCACTGCCTTATTTATGCTAGGTACCCATGTTGTAGCTGGGTAGACTGAAACAAAATGGAATAAACTGTCTTGCCTAAGGACAGACCAAAGTGCTCCAGCCGGGAATTGAACCAGCGACCTACTGATTACTAGTCCGACACCAAACCAACTGAGCTACTTAGTCTAGTAGTATAACATCTATGGACAACAGAGATTGGAGAAAGAAACTTTAAGGTCAATTCCAATACATTCGCCAAAACAGGGTGGTGAAGCCAAATGATGTATAATCAATTCTTACATCTCCTAAGTGGAACGATGTGGCTCAAATACCTTGTAAAAGACACTTGAAAATTCAAGTAACCAGCACAGAATGGAGCCACCAAGCAGCGCATTTCATACAAAATCTTGCTAGCCCCATGGCACATTCTGAGTAGTCAAACAAAGCAACTGGAGCAAAACGGAAGCAAAACCCATGCAGTTTCCAGTCTCATTTTTACATTTGAACTTGCTCTACATGAGGCAATTGAGCGACATCAAGGATTATTTCATTTTATTTATTTAAATGTTGAAGTGTAGCAGGTACAGCAGATGTTAAGGGCGTTCTGAACTTTCAAGGAATTTCTCTGTGTTAAGGGTAACCTTAAAAGAAAATTTTATTTTGAGGGCCACCTTAATGGTACCCTAAGTGAAAACCTTTTAATTCCTAAAAAAATTTTTTATGAAAACCTCTATTAATCTATTCAAAATAAAGTTAACTTTAATGCTAGCATTAAGATTAAATTCAGCCTATAAGGGACCCTTGTGATTCATAACCTAAAGTCACGCATCCGAACCCTAGCCTCATAAATTATACAAGTACAGAATGTACTATACCCTCACTTAAAAACTTACCAGGCTTTGTGCAGCTACTGAGGGCCATATGACTGCCATATTGGGCTCATACAGGGGGTTTAAGTATTTGGTCAGATTCTCCGGCCGATTAATGTAGGACCTGCAATAACAAATATACAGAATGATATACCCCAACTAAAAATTGCAGACCTTATAAAAAATAACCCAAAATTTTTACTTGAATCGTATTGAAACTTCAGAATATAAAGTTAAGAAACACATTTCATGAAAACGATTTACAATTCAATAAGTGTCCTCGAAAGGAAATGTCCCTTTCAGTCATCTGAGTACGCGGGGAAGAGGAGTATAAATATTTTCATAGGAGGCAGAAAAACCACAGCCAAATTAGTCACAGCTTTTTGAAGCACTGCGGGGAAATTAAAGGGTTTACATACTTTTAAAATATCAAGAACATATATTGATTTATTTATATTTACTTATTCATATGATATGGCCTCATACTGTGCGTGTATGAACCCCTTTACAATCATATAAGGTTATCTGATTTATGTGTAACACCTTAACTAGGGCTGACTTTTTTGGTGAAATCTTCATGACCAAAACTTCCAAAATATTTGAAGAAGAAATCTTGATAAGAACTCAACCGAGTGACCCATGACTCTCACTTAAATACTGGGTGAATAACAGCTTAATTACTAAGTTGTTTTCAAAAGTAAAATAGTTCTAGACATCTATCATCCATCAGAAGCCTGGTTTGAATCCCAGCCCAGGCATGAGAGAAGGTCGCCAGTCACTTGGGGTTAGGTGGTGGTTTGCGTTGGGTACTCCAGTCAACGAATTAACCGATGGCAGAAAAATGGACAATAACCAAGATTCCATGACAAGTAGATTGAATAAGTACTTACCACAAAGATACTGTCTTTTGTGCAAGGTTATGCTTCTTCCTTTCATATTCATTATTGCACAGAAAAGTACCTGAAAATAATGAAACATATATTAATACTGCTACAGAGAAAACTCTGTAGAACATTGGATACAAGCAGGCTAAGACCCTTACGAGAATTAACTTCTGTTCTGATGACCCATTTGTGCATATAATAGGAGTTCCTTTTGAAATAGTTATCCTCATAATGTGATTGCTGTGATACTTTTTTTCTTTAAAAAAATGCACTTAAAATAAGCATAAATAAAGATATAAATATGGGACTCTGTAGTCAGGTTCCCAATGTTAAAAAGAATATAGTAGGGAGAGTTGCTAATTTAGCTCTCCTTAACATCTCATCTTCACACATCTCCCCAAAAACATGCTTTTGTTTGATAAAAGTCATCAGAATTGGGAGAGACAAAAGGGAACAAATATTTCACTAGTCTAGCAGTTCTAGATGCCCAGACTATGAACTGGTCATCACAATAGGCAGAGACAAAAGAAATGAATCTTTTCTTACCAAACTGTGAGCAGTAGGCGTGTTGGAAGAGAACGATCAGGAAGTCTTCATTGAACTCAAACGAGCATGGGAACTGCTGCCAAATCTGGGAAGAAAAAATATAAATAAGTAGGTTTCTCCTCCAAATTCATACATAAGCACGTTGTTAACAAAGATTATGAAGTTTAAACAGAGGCAGATATGCAGGTCGGAAACCCAAGATTTTTATGGTAAAATAGGTACTGGAGTTTCTGCTATTTTGTAGTTACCATTTCAGACTTTCCAGGTTCTTTGAATTCTATGACTAGGATAACTTGGTGCTTGACAATAAACAGAATTTTCAGAGATATCAGTGGCAGTCACTTCCAGCCACTGATATCTCTCAACCAATCAGAAGCAGGGCTGGCAGTCACTTCCTGCCACTGATATCTCTCGACCAATCAGAATTGGGCTAAAATTTGTGCCCTGCCCTGTAATGTCAGCCTCTATGCCCAGACTCAGGCCAGTTTTTTACTAACTTTCATAAGCCATATCTGAGGAGTGCTGAGGAGGACAGACTTGCGGGTGGTCTTATTTGAAAGATGACAGGTATAGGCACATTTTGAACCTAAATCATCATGATGGTGCATTTGCCCTTTAAGTACCACCTACCTGCCAGACTGCGTCAAGGAAGAGGAGGAAAACCGGAGCCTCATTCCGATGTTTTGTGATCGCGAAGGCTGATTTAGAACACCTGTCGCTGAACATGTGACCAGCCTGAAACCATTCCCGCTCAACCAAAGCCTCCAATCTGCAGAGAGAAGTAAGAATGAAAACACCTCTTAATTTCTGCAATCCTTGTTAGGTAGTACCAAGTGAAATTACATTTAGAGTGCTCAACAGTTAAGAGAGACAGGGAATGCTCCTGAAATTCCACCAGATGAACACTGCATTACAATTTCCCTCTTTGTGAAGATTATCTGCCTCAAAAGACCAGGGGGGTTCGTTTTAACAGTGTTAGATTTATCTAAAGCAAAAAGGCAGAAAAGAGACAGTTCTCAGCAGGAAAATCCTAATTTTGGTTTGCGAATGTGGGTTCTAACCCATCTGTATCCGCAACAGGATAACCCGTTTAAGGCTGAGGCTACTTTCGTTCAAAACATGAGGCAAAGATTTTTGAAAACCACCGTCATGTTGGTATTCATTGGATAGCTCTCGCTGAGTACTCTCAGATGAGCACCCATATGCCAGGGTTTCAGTCATTTTTCAGGTTGTTTGCATCATTTTGTATTGGCAAAATTAGCCACCAGCAGCATAAGGGTTAAGATTTACGTACCCTCTGACAGTGCGGCAGTCGTGGTCGAGAAGCAGCTGTGCAAGAGAGGTAACCTGTAGAGTGGAATCTATGCCTGATGATCCATGGACTAGAACAGATGCACCTGAAAAAGAAATTAACATAAATTGTTCCACAGAAATACACAAAATACCATTAAAACCATTAGTACATCTGTAGCATAGAGATACACCTGAAATGCACAAATAACAATTGCTTTTACAACTGTTCCATGAAAATACACAAAATATCAATTGTTAGTTGATCTGTACCATGGACTAGAAAAGGCGCACGTGAAATTAATAAATAACAATTGTTATTACAATTGTTCCATGAAAACATAATAAAATCAATATATATATCAATATGTATATATCAATATATATATATCAATATATATATATATATATATATATATATATATATATATATATATATATATATATATATATATATATATATATATATATATATATATATAAAAAATATGGTAAAACACGGTAGGTAGGTGACTTACCTTCCTGATCTATGCACTGAGCTACTACACACGCGCAGGTGAGTATGGACTTGACGTGAGACAGCCAGTTACTGGACTCCACCTTGGACAGCCACTTATCCATAGAGATACCTGGCTCATAACAAGCTGAAAACAAAAGCATCCATTGAATTGAAGAATACAGCATAGTTCAAATCAAATATTCTAAAAGATGTTGAGCATTTGATGAATTGCAATATTACCTCATAGGTTTATCCAATTATTCAGCCCATGAATTAAAGAAAATAACTGCTCCAAAGTAATGATGATTTCAGATAAATTTTACCAAATGCGTTTGTTCTTACCTTCCAAAAGCTTGATGAGAGAGTCATGTAGAGCGTGATGCCTCTCCACTGCCTGGTTGATCTTACGCCACTGCGGGTAATGAACCTCCGGCTCCACACCCCCACCTGGTGGATAATATAAGTACTAAAATGAATACAGGAATACTGATTGATCTTACGCCACTGCGGGTGATGAACCTCCGGCTCCACACCCCCACCTGGTGGAGAATATAAGTACTAAAATGAATACAGGAATACTGATTGATCTTACGCCACTGCAGATAATGAGCCTCCGGATCCATACCCCACCTGGTGGATAATATAAGTACTATAAGGAATACAGGAATACTGGTTGATCTTAAGCCACTGCGGGTGATGAACCTCCGGCTCCACACCCCCACCTGGTGGAGAATATAAGTACTATAATGAATACAGGAATACTGGTTGATCTTAAGCCACTGCAGATAATGAGCCTCCGGATCCATACCCCACCTGGTGGATAATATAAGTACTATAAGGAATACGGGAATACTGATTGATCTAACACCACTGCGAATAATGAACCTCTGGCTACACACCCCCACCTGTGGTAGAGAATATAAGTACTATAATGAATATACAAATAACTGGTTGATGACACAAAACAAGAAGTTCCACCATGGTTTCAAATCACCACCTGCTGGACAGAATCAGTACCATAATAACCACAAATATGCAAAATTGTACCTCGGTTCCACACGCAATCCTGGTGGAGAAAATCAGGACCACAGTGAATACAATGATAGCTGGTTGTTTGCACATAAGTAGAGGAAAGTGCAACTTGATTCAAAACCCCCCACCTAATGAAAATATCACTACTAAAATGATTACAAATATGGCTGCTTGACCATACAAAATACCTCAAAATGCCTCAGTTTCAATCACCCACCTGGTGGATAAAATCACTACTAAAATGCATTAAATGATAGCTGGTTGATAGAACAAACTGAGAAGATGGGACTTGGTGGATAAAATCAGTACCACTACCAGGGCTCGACAATAACAGTGAACTGCTGATCCCGGGCCAGTAAAAATTTCCCAAAACAGCTTTGGGCCAGTAAAAAGACACCTCCACTGGTTCTACAGGGTCAGTAAACATTTGGGTTCCTTGACCAGATATTTAGGTAAAATTAATAAAGTAGTGCACAAATCCAGTTGGTAACCTAAAATGGGAAACTACAGGTATATTTCAAGTCCCTCGCCATAACTAAATGGGCGAAATTGAAATTGATTTTTTAGATTTACCATACGATTCTAACTTGTTGATCTTACGCCACTGGGGATAGTACACGTCAGGTTCCACACCTCCACCTGGTGGGCAAAATTGACATCAAAATGACGCATTCAGTTATAAGCATATTTTCAATGAGTGGTAAGTTAGCATCTTTTAACGCAGGTCTTAGTAGCATATTCATCACTACCAGAGTTAGGAATAGTCAAAAAAATTGTCTCCCAAAAAATCGCTGAAAATTTCGCTGTAACGCCAGAAAGGATAAAGTTGATTTCCCAAACAGGCACAGGGCTCAAAAGTAACCAAAATTTCCACTTGGTGAGCAGGGCTAGCTGCTTCAAATTTTACTAGCCCAAAAAATTGAGATTTTCTACTTAAAATATAGTCATGATATGCAAATTGGTACAAAATGACAATTTAAGTTAAGGTGTCAAGATTTTACATGAAGAAAACAGAAGTCAATAATGCTGAATTCTTCATGATATAATCAATTACCAAAAAGATTTAATCTGCAAAGAACACATGACAATTAATGAGACGCTATTCATATCAACTTCTTTATAAAATGTTATAATTATCATAGATTTCAAGATTGAAATCTGTTAATATGTCATGGCGGCAATCTAAAATGGCAGCATTGGTGTCTTGAAGAAAAATTAGATGAAAAATTAAATTATATGTTTCAAATAGACACTTAAAGAAATTCCTCACAAAAACTTTTGGGTATCCTGAGGGGTGATTATACATGAATGGGTTAAGATTGACTATAAACATCAGCAAATTGAGCCACCTCTGATCTCAAAATCACATGATCCAGAAACAAATGACCTTAAAATGACCATTAAGGTCCATTCCTGTGCAGTCATGAATGGGTTAAGATTGACTATAAACATCAGCAAGTAGAGGCACCCACCTTTGGCTTGAGCCATTTTTGCCACAGTGCTGGACCTGGTGTCCACGATGTAGCCCCGTTTGCCTATGCCCAGCACAGCATTCACCATCCTCTCATCGTCCTTGCAGCGACGCCCATTAGGCCCGGTCAGTGGCAGACTACTACGCATGATTATACAGTCTGAAAATAACACATTAAAGCTGCAATTAGTAAAATGCCTCATATAACCAAAATTTTACGTTTTTATAACAAGTGAACAAAAATATTGTAATTATTAAAAAGCGTTCAGAATTAATGAGAATTTTCAGTACTAAAGCTTTTGTTTACCTACATTTTTAGTCTTTTTAAGGCTAATTTGTCACGATAACTAGGGATAGATATCTTTAAAAATGAAACAGTATGACACTGGTATTGGTACCAATGAAATGGAACAATATTTTAATGGCACGGTTTGCATAAGGGTACTCTTTTGATTTATTACCTTATCAATTTTGTTGTGAATAGTCATGTTTAGGATTTTGAACAATTCCTTGTGATTAAAAACATCACAGTTCACAGTGGTTAGTATCATTAAGAGTACCTTTAAGGAATGAAACGGTATGATATGGTACTTTAAGAAATGACACCGTACCAGTTCCGGTACCTCTTAACTAGTGGTCGGACGATTAAGCGAGAACTCGAGCATTCGGTTGAGCTGAGGCCGACTCGACCCGTTCGAACGGCATTTGAAATAATCTATTATTTCAAATGTGAAATTTCTGGAATTCTTTTTTGTGAAATTACGCGACCAAAACTGACAAAAACATTAGAACTTACGTTTAAGTGACACAGAACGGCTCCGTGTCAACACTCAAGAGTAAACAAATCTATTGCACCATATTTGGTGCACCGATTCATCAAGTGCCGCGGTACACCGCATATGTGCCTGAAATCTGCCGGCGCATGCCGCGGCACACTAATGTTTAAAATCTTTTGCCTTAAAATTACGACAATGTGGCCGTAAAACTCAAACCGAATCGATTAATTGTTCGTAATACTTTTTTCGATCAAAAAATCTCTTCGTATCCGAACCCTACTCTTAACGGTATCCAACCCTAACTATAACAGGTACACAGCTTGAAATTTTGTTTATCTACCTCTTTCAGTCATTTTGGTTAATTTGTCATTATATTGAAACATAAAGCCACAGGTTGACCTCAAATCACTGGCATCTTTCTCACATGACTAGAGCTGGATTCAAAACCAGGCAGTCACAGTGGTGAGAGACAGCGTGCAGTTGGTGGCAACGCCTTAAACCATTGGCAATCAGGGAAGTCTGTGTGGGCATGTCTGCAGTTAGGAGTGTGATCGGTATCCAAGGTTTGGAATCGGAATCGGTAAAAAAAAAATCTGATTCTTTCCGATTCCGATTACTACTGACGTATATATTAGGCGGGTGGCCAAATCCCTAAAAGAGCTCTAGAAATATTTTTGATGGCGTTTTTCGTTACAAGTCGTCATCCATGCTTATTCATCTCTACATAGGGTGCACTTTAGTGAACGGGTGGATGACACGTCTGATTTTGCTGCATAAGGGAATTTTGGGGCATTTTATGCAAAAAATCACCAAAAAAGCATGTTTTTTGGGATTTCCTTCTAGAAAATTCATTTTTCGAGATAGAAACTCAAAACCTGCTACAAATGTGTTCAAGAGGATGCTTCTGATCTTAGAACATGTTGTGGTAGCGTGACTTCAAGGAACCCCCCGCTGCGAGTGATTTTGGGGGAAAAATCATCAAAAATGAGTGTTTTTTGTAATTTCCCACAACTTGAATGTCATCCTGTGGACTATTCCAAACTCTCAACTAAATAGTTTTGGTTTAGAAAACTAACCAAGAAGGTGTAGATACAGAAAATAAATTACGTTTGAATATTTTCGTGATATGCTACGTTTTGGGGCATTTTACAGAAAAATGGCATTAAAACTAGTGATTTTAGGGATTTGCTTCTGGAAGGTGAAATTTTCATAGTAGGAACTCAAAACTTGCCACAAATGTTTTAACAAGGATGTCTATGATTATCAAATGTTTTGTGATAGTATGAATGTATCTGACCCCTGCTGTGAGTGATTTTGGGGTAAAAACCTCTAAAATAGTAGGATTTTTGTAATTTCCCACAACTTGAATGTCATCCTGTGGACTATTCCAAACTCTCAACTAAATAGTTTTGGTTTAGAAAACTAACCAAGAAGGTGTAGATAGAGAGAGTGAGTCATGTTTGCATATTATCATGACATGCTACGTTTTGGGGAAATTTGCAGAAAAAATAACATAAAACAGGTGATTTTAGGGATTTGCTTCTGGAAGGTGCAATTCTCATAGTAGGAACTCAAAACTTGCCATAAATGATTCCATAGGGATATCTATGATAATCAAATGTTTTCTGTTAGTATGAAATGTATCTGACCCCTACTGTGAGTGATTTTGGGGTAAAAACCTTTAAAATAGTAGGATTTTTGTAATTTCTCATACATTTGAACAAAGGTATATTACATCTTATACCAATATTCTAGCTGTTACAGAAAATTAACCAAGAATAGGCAGATAAAGGAAATAAGTTATGTTTGCCAACCTATGACATGCTAAATTTTGGGGTATTTTACTGAAAAATCATCAAAAACATGTGATTTTAGGGATTTGCTTCTGCAAAGTGCATTTTCCAATGTAGATAATATTAAACTTGCCACAAATATGTTCGCATTGATGCCTCTTTCTGAATGACTCAAAATTAAAACTTGTCACTGAACAAAAACTTTTGGGTATATTAGTGACTAATACTTTAAATTAGAACGAACATGTCAACCATGTATGTAAGAAAATATCAAAAGGGATTTTCGCTTTAAAAAAACTGAAATTGTACATGGATCTTAAAACAAGAAATCTTTTTTTCAATGCGTACATACTTCCTCACTTTGATTACTGTAATACCATTTGGGGCCACTCTAGCTCCGAAATTCAAACAAGAATGCTTAAGCTACAGAAGAAAGCTGCAAGATATATACTTGATGTTGATTACTCTCATCCAAGCAGGGGTCTATTCAAAACACTAAAATGGTTACCTTTCCTTAACAGAGTTCAATTTAATACTGCTATTCTAATGTATAAATCTGTCAATGGACAGAGTCCAATATACCTGAAAAATATGTTTCAGTTCTGCTCAGATCAACATGGTCACCTTACAAGATCAAATACATCTCATAATTTGGTTCCTCCACCGATCAAAATCGAGCTATTTAAACATTCATTCACTTACCAAGGCATAGTATTATGGAATTCCTTATCTTTAAATATGAAAATGGCACCATCTCTCTCATCATTCAAGAAACCATACCTTGAAGAACAATTTTCAACTCTGTGGCCTGAAGAATTGAATGTATAATCCTTAAATCTGAGGGCCACAGCGAAAATCAAATCCTGTATTTGACTGTGTTACCCTCGTGAAATAAAGATTATTATTATTATTATTATTATTATTATTATTATTATTATTATTATTATTATTATTATTATTATTATGGTTGTAGGATGTGTTGTGGTAGTTGAGGTTAAAATGTGGCCTCTGCTATGAGTGATTTTTGGATAATCCTTTAAAATTATGCAATTTTTTGGTATATTGCGAGGCTTAACTGTCAACCGGCCTGGAGACCATTTCACAAATTTGACAGAGAAAATCACCTAAGAATGTGTTGACTATAGAACTCAGTATGTTTACTATAGCCTTTTAATGCTAAGCTATGGTTTTGGGTTTTTTATGGAAAAAGTAGTAAAAATGTGAATTTAGACACAGGAAACAAAGTCTTTTCACAAAATAGTGGTTTATGAAGACGTGTCTTTACCTTAAGGATGTTCGCCATTCATCACACATAAAGAAAAGTAAAGCATTCTCCCTGAGTGAATGTCTGTTAGTATAAGGGACTGGGCCAGTTGATGACCAGTAAATACTCTCTAGTATTGGCTTTAATGATGACAAATTTCAAAATCAACAACGTGAAAAACATCTAATGTTTTCTTGCTGCAATGCAACATTGTTATTAAACAGTTGCTGGAAGGTGTTCCTGAAAAAGCCCAGCCTTCTTAATATAATTGGGTGATTGCTGTTTTGGGGGGTTAGACACAGAAACTGAATCTAAAAAGTAATAGTAATATCATCACTAATATGAGTATATGTGCACATGTACATGACTGACTATTAATTCTTGTAATGCTACCTCAGATGTGTGAGAACAGGAAAAATGTATTTAACCAAGCTATATATAATGCAAGCTGCATTAATATTCTGGTGTAAGTATAAAAAATAGAGCTGATTTTGATTATTCAAAATATTGTTGAGACTGTTTGGTGGAAAATTGTATTTGAGGATAATGTACAGTGGAACCTGATAGATTACCTCTGTACATAGAGCATTTCAACAGCAGTAACTGCATACTGTAACAGCGCAAGGTAACCCTGTAGCCTGTGACTATACAAATCTTTTAAAAAATGATGGTAGGGCTGCTTAAACAATGGGCTTGTAGGTCCATTGGGCTAAGTACTTTATATTTATCAAAGTACACAATATGCTCATGGGCTAGTTATCATAAGGGGAATAGGTGGAAGGACTACTAAATGTTGTGGACAAGTAGTCCATCACTGGCTAGTGGAATATTTTGGTAATGTTTAACCGTGAGTGATAGGAGCCCAATTTCCCAAAGCTTTGTGCTAGGAGAGTGGGGGCATTTAATCTTTAGGCAGCAAACTGACAAAAGGTGTGGTCCTAATTGTGCAGTGTTTTTGTAGCGCAACCAATAATCTGCTGAATAGGAAGTATTAAGAGTAGTATGATGAAGATATGAATAGGGAGGAGTCAAAATGAATCCTGGTTCATGCAATACTTTGGAATTTCGATCATCCTTTTTCAGCCATATTTAGGCTTAATTGTAACTTAAGCCTGTTGTTAGTGATGGAGGAAACTATAGTAGCCCAGTGAAAACCACTTAACCCCAAGTCAGTGATCACTTTCTCACATGCCCTGTCTGGGATCAAGGAACACACACACATTTTGGAGTTGGGAATTTTGTTTTTTGTCACTTTTTCAGCCATACCATGGTTAAGTCATGACTAACCAGTTGTAATTGGTTTAGGAAACCAGATTACCCAGCAAAAAACACTGCCTAACTCCAAGTCACTAGCAACTTTCTCACATAATGACTGGGATTTGAAAGAGCAAAGTGGGTGTTTTGTTTTTCATACTTGAATGACTCACATGTGTATCAAATCATAAATGAAATAACATCTCACAGCATGATACTTATGTAACTGAGTGAGATATACCTAAGACTCTGAGAGTAATAGTAGTAGCTCTACTACTATTCTCTACCATAAATTGATATTGATGCTATTTCAATGACTCTGTTTCTTGATCTGTATGACCTGAGATGTCAGGGACCTGTATACGCGGAGCACTTCTTTATTTCTCATGAGTGCTCCATGTCCACAGGTTCCACTGTGATTGCTACGTACGTAGGTACTATCAAAAGGATTCATCTCTCATTATATTACAGCAAAATGATCCAAATCTAGAATGACTGAGGTATTAATTCAAAATTCCTTAGAATGATAGAGCCTATGAAATTACAAAAATTACATTTCTATAAGTTCTCACGTTTCATTACTTTTTCCATAAAATGCCCAAAACAACAGCTTATCATTGAAATCTAGTAAACCTAACCCAGTTCCTTCACCAACACATTCTTAAGTGATTTCTTTGGCAAAATTGGGAAATTAAGATCTTTGCATAGTCTGCAAGTTGACAGTTTAAGCCTGGGAAAATACAAAAGAAATGCATGATTTTAAAGGATATTACCCAAAAATTACTCACAGCAGGAGCTACATTAAATCTCAACTACCAAAACACATCCTTCAACCACAGGCATCAATGTGAACATATTTGTGTCAAGTTCTATATATCTACATTAGAGGCTGCATTTTCCAGAAGGAAATTCCTAAAAACGCATGCTTTTGATGATTTTTCAGTAAAATACCCCAAAATTTAGCAAGTCATAGGTTGGCAAACATAACTTATTTCCCCTACATGCCTATTCTTGGTTAAATTTTTGTAACAACAATATCAGTCTAGAATCTTGGTATAAGATATGATATACCTTTGTTCAAATGTATGAGAAATTACAAAAATCCTACTATTTTAAAGGTTTTTACCCCAAAATCACTCACAGTATGGGTCAGATACATTTCATACTAACATAAAACATTTGATTATCATAGACATCCTCATAAAATCATTTATGGCAAGTTTTGAGTTCCTACTATGAAAATTGCACCTTCCAGAAGGGAATCCCTAAAATCACCTGTTTTATGCCATTTTTTCTATAAATTTCCCCAAAACGTAGCATGTCATGGTAATATGCAAACATGACTCACTCTCTCTATCTACACCTTCTTGGTTAGTTTTCTAAACCAGAACTATTTAGTAGAGAGTTTGGAATAGTCAACAGTATGACATTCAAGTTGTGGGAAATTACAAAAATCCTACTATTTTAGAGGTTTTTACCCCAAAATCACTCACAGCAGGGGTCAGATACATTTCATACTAACACAAAACATTTGATAATCATAGACATACTAATAAAAATCATTTGTGGCAAGTTTTGAGTTCCTACTATGAAAATTTCACCTTCCAGAAGCAAATCCCTAAAATCACTAGTTTTAATGCCATTTTTCTGTAAAATGCCCCAAAACGTAGCATATCACGAAAATATTCAAACATAACTTATTTTCTGTATCTACACCTTATTGGGTAGTTTTCTAAACCAAAACTATTTAGTTGAGAGTTTGGAATAGTCCACAGGATGACATTCAAGTTGTGGGAAATTACAAAAAACACTCATTTTTGATGATTTTTCCCCCAAAATCACTCACAGCGGAGGGTTCCTTAAAGTCACGCTAACGCAACATGTTCTAAGATCAAAAGCATCCTCTTGAACACATTTGTAGCAAGTTTTGAATTTCTATCTCGAAAAATGAATTTTCTAGAAGGAAATCCCAAAAAACATGCTTTTTTGGTGATTTTTTGCATAAAATGCCCCAAAATTCCCTTAAGCAGCAAAATCAGACGTGTCATCCACCCGTACACTAAAGTGCACCCTATGTAGAGATGAATAAGCATGGATGACAACTTGTAACGAAAAACGCCATCAAAAGTATAATTCTGACACTTGGCCACCCGCCTATATAGAGGGAAGAATCATAGCATTTAGGTTTAAAAGTGTATCAGATGCTACACTGTTTTAACATTTCCATGCTAATAATTTCATTTTAAGGTAGTAGATTAGATTACCTGGTGCACTGAGCTACTGACTGGCGTTGTCTAGTTACTTTGTCATCTTATTGCATTGCAATAATATGACAAAGTAAGCGTCAATTAGTGTCAACATTTTACCGATTCCGGAATCGGAATGATCGCTATGAGATTGTGTAGCGATCTTTTCCATGGGATCTTCGATACCATCCGATTCCTTGGTATCGATTACACTCCTATCTGCAGTGGGTCCATTAGAGAAATGTTTATTTTGTAAACTTTGTAAATTTCACTAACCTATTTGATAATATATCAACAAAAAAAACAGATTATCCCACAAGAAAAAGACATGTATGTGTGATCTTTAAAATGGTATCTTACCCCATTATCTTTGTGGTAGTATGAGAGAACAGGGAAGCGGCCATATTGCCGAAACTGTGCCACACGGACAACAGTTTCATCATCTATTGTCTTCGGGACCACGACCGCATGCGGATAAGACTGACAGACCTAGAATGTAATGAAAAAATATCACTAAGTTTATGGTACATTTAGAATATGAAATAGAGAAAACAACTGCATAATACTTTAGGAAATGAAGATACAAATCACCACAAAGAATTGACTTCAGTAGCAGTCAAAAATAGATATTTAATCATTCTTGGATGTCATTAAAAAAAAGTCAAAGCGGAATTCCTGACCTTCTTAGCAAGAGCTATCTAATGAATACCAACATGACAGGGTTTAAATGGTTTTCAAAAAAGAAACATCCTTACCAAACTATTTGAATGTCATTTCAATCACTCTCTTCAAAATTATTTATTATTCACTAAGGGATAGTACCGGTGTTTGGTAAGATACAAAATACTGATATCAAATAGGGAAAGTATCGTACCATGTAAGATTTGTTATATCGGTATTGTTTATCAGTATAATTTTGTTAAAAGTATTGTAAAGATATTGAATCATTAATCATTGATATTATATTGAATTTCAAAAGGTTAAAGCTGTCCATTCTCATTATTCACATAAACATACACAGGGATTGGTAGAATAGTACCAGCAACTCACTTCAAAGTTTTTATTAACATGGCATAGTCTCCATTCCTCTGATCGTCCAATCAAACGCGAGAACTCTGTCTCCGGATGAAAGGCATGCCAGCCATCCTCCATTATCTCAAACATCGGCCGATAGAAGAATGGGTACGCGAGGCCAACATTATCTGCAAGGAAGAGACTCACAATCAATCAACTGATAAACCTTCTACCTTATATATGTGTGTGTGTGTGTGTGTGCGTGTGTGTGTGTATTATGAAACACAGTTATATCAATGATCACATCAGGGCCTTAGCCAGGATCTTTAAAATGCCTGTCCAAAACAGAAATTCCATAATCTGGACGGATTTAGCTACTCATATACTTCAAATCCAACTTATGATATACCAACTACATTTTATAGCCTATCGTGTCAAACAATAAAATTTGAGTTTCAGCTATTTCCTAGAATGCTTTATTAGGAAAATATTTGTTTTTTACCCCTCAAAAAAGTCAAAATTGAAAATTTTCATAGAAAATTTTGTCTGTCCTAAAAGGTTTCCAGAAAACTGCCTGTCTGGACTGATTCTGGCTTAAAGTCCTTGGGTCAAACAGAGAAGCACTGAACCTACCTATGTTGGAGAGCTGTTCTATTGAGGTGGCTAGACCGAGGCAGTCCTCAGCCTGAGGAATGTCCAGCATCAGCCACTTGAAGTCCTTGCACTTTATGGTCAGGGTGCCGCTAGATCCAGACAGCTTCTTCTCCAGACTATCTATATTATTGTGCAGGAGCTGGAAGAAAAGAACAGTAGAAAATACAATTGATGCATTAACTTGAAGTCCTTGCATTTTATGGTCAGAGTACCGCTTGATCCAGACAGCTTCTTCTCCACACTATCTATATTATTGTGCGTTAGCTGCACCAAAAAAGAACAATAGAAAATACAATTGATGCATTAAACTAAAATAAATATTGTGATGAGGGAGTATTAACCCATTTTCCATTGAAGTACACGCATCTTGAAAAGAACTCAAAAAATATAAGAGTAATATTTGAAAAATACATGAAAACTGATGGTTTAACACCAACAACTTTTGATTATTTTTTTCTCAAAATATTGCTTAATCATAAATATGTTGAAAGCCATAAAAGACATCCCTAAGGAGTTTCCTTGCAACTCAAATACCCATCATATTTACGTTTTAGTAGGCACAACCTATAAACCGTGGAGAGTAGGCCACTCCACACCACAGTAGGTAGGGTTACAGGAAACAAACAATTTGTTTATCGCTTAACCCATTTACACTTAGAGCGACCAAAACAGGCCTGACAATTTTGGCAATATTTTATTTATCTAGAAAAGCATTATCTGGTAAACATTTGAAGGAGAAATGTCGAACAGAAGTCAAACAACAACTCTTCTTCAAATATTTTGTTAAATTTTGCTTTATTTCCAAGTTATGTTCAAAAGTATGAGAGTAGCAGACATTTTTTTCTAGAGCAACTCTGAGTGTGAATGGGTTAAGGAGAGATGATGGTTGGATTTTGATTTATATCTCAAATAGCTCCAATATTGGAAATATCCTATGAAATCTTCTAACCCATAATTCCTCTTTTCCTTCCTGTCTAGATGATAGTATTAGATGGTGTCCCGTGACGCATAGCGTACCCTCAACAGGATCTTCAAATGGATGCCGTAGCACCACATTGTCTATTTTAGGTGTCTGTATGAATTCGGCAAACTCCATACTGTTTGTAATCCTAAAATAGGTGAAAGAGAAAATTTACAAATAATGTCACATCTTGTAATTCTACAATATTAACTTAATTACTTCAACCAATTAATCCCATCATAATAATAGAAAAAGTATTCATGAACTTGAAGTTCTAACATCATTATTCTTATCATGTCTTAACTCATTAATCCTAGAGTAATAGAGAAATGGATGTAGAAATCAGCACAAGTATTTTAAACATCACTCCTGTTAAAATATTGGAATATGAATTGATGATGCCATCAAATATGGTAAGCATAAATGCAATTAAATAAAGTAACTAAGTAAAATCGTATGTAACATAGTTTTAGGTATCCTTGTTGAGTTATCTTTATAATCAACATCTCTTATTAAAAGAGTGTATGTAGTCTCTGGTGTGGCATTTAAACAAATAAGACATTGTGAGTACAGTCAGATGAAAATGTCTTTTAGAAAATATTTAGAGGTTTACTATCGGACAGCTCGATCTCTCTCTCTCTCTGTCTCAAATATTTTTTAAGTCCATGCTAAAGATTATTAGCCATACCCATGATCTTAGCCAGGATTTCAAAAATGCCTGTCCAAAACAGCAATTTTATAAATTTTGCCCGTCCAAAATTTTCTACTTGTCTACTTCAAATCCTTATACCAGCTACATTCAATAGCCTAGTGTGTCAAAAATGGCAATTTACACTTCAGATATGTCTTAGATGATGGTTTGTCAGGAAAATATTTCGGTTTTTACACACAAAAAGTCATAATTGAAAAATCATCATAAAATTTTTTGCCTGTCCAAACAGGAGGTTTTAAGGAAACTACCTGTCCAAAAGACAGGTAGGACAGGTCCTGGCTAAGTCCCTGGCCATACCTGTTGAACCATGTAATACATTTGCTCATAAATAAAATTGTTAGTTAAGTTTAAATGGCTAAAAATCCAGTGTCCATACAGAAAATATTATTGCTACAATAGCAGCTAGTAAAATTCATAGTTATGATGCCATGAATTTGTAAATTTAAAAAAGTACTATAACTGTTATTCATGAACAAATGCTAGAGATCTACCAATTACAAATGAAAATGAGCTGATCTGAGTTTTTCTCAATGAGGCTGGCTACAGCATTGTATTCTCAGGAAGAAAACACAAATATAGTTCCCAGCATCTCATTGGCTGAGGAGGCTGCTGTGCACACTAGCATTTAACTACTCAATACACTTCACAACTGTGAGAAGTCACAGGTCCTAGTCCAGCTAGAGGCATGTGAGAAAGTGGCCAATAAGTTAGTCTGTTGTTTACTATATAGGATTACATTTTAGTTTTCAGAACTCACAATCTGGCTTAATATGGCGAAGAAACAGATGATAAACAGTTGATATACAGTTGAGCGCAGACACCATGTATCTTCAATTCACTTGACTACAACCCACGAATCCATGTGGAAGCTATATTAGAATTGGAAGATCTCACCCCTTAACTGTAGTATATAGATCTTTAGTTCAAGGTAAGTATGTTATGAAATGATGAAAATCATATTTATCTATTTTTCTTTCTTTTTTTTTGGGGGGGGGGGGGGGGTAATCTATATATGTACTACTGGTGGCATTTGCAATTTTTCACTTCATCTTAAGACCAAAAAACTGTAAAATGTGTGTTCCATATTTTTGGAAAGCACTGGGCTTTGACTTCAGCCTTAGTTGTTCTAGCTACCACTTACATACCTGCTCAACTCTGTCAGCAAATATCACAGAGCAGCATGAACACTGCATCTTCTCTGACACCTGTGGCACTATCATCACTTCCTCCTCTGTAATAATAGACATGATATATCAATAACAATGGGTGGATTATGCATCTAATACACTAATACACAACTTGATTGTATTTCTGCATATAGCCAGTTTGCAAGAATAGATATTACACATATTTTCCATTATTTCATTGCTGCTTGATATTTCATCAAGATTACTTCTTAGCATTGTCTGTAAGTCCCTACTTTAATGGTTGTACCAGCTTCATCATAAAATTACACTCAGACTGGTTTTCTTAAGACCCTTTTTAGGTTTGAACTCCAAGCAAACAGCCAGGGGACTCGTTTTTATCTTTATTTTAAGTCATGGTCTTTAAGGGAACCTTACAATGCTCTATGCAACTGGACCGAGTCGGCATCCGAAGTGCGGAAGCACATCACTGCCCGTAGGGCGTTAATAGGTTCAGCATTCTGCCATTTGCCCAGATGGCATTATTCTAGGTGTATAGGGAGAATTGCCAAAACTAAATTTGTGGTAATAACGGTTTATGGCAGCGAGTTTATTGATGAAACTGGGCGGCCAAAAAACGAAGTCATGCGTGCGATTGAAAGATTGTCTAAAGATTATATATGGGAAAATTTTTGGGATATTTTCGTGCCCGTATAGTCGTGTACTTTTAGCTAATATGTCGAAAAAGGGGAACGACTTTACGGTAATCCAGCGACTTGTCTAAACATCTATAGGATGTACACCTACGGTATACTATACTACTAGTCTATGCGGCGGAGATGCCTCATTCTGAGAATATCATTAAACTGGCCAGAAGTTCTTAACCCATGGTACGCGTGTGTTATGAATTGTTCAATTGATATTGTGCACGTACGTTGGCATACCCGTCAGCATTCAACAATCCAAAATCACGAGATATCACTTATCAGGCGGTTTACTATACTGCGGCGTCTTTTGGTTTCATTTTGTTTAGTTCCAATTCTGGGAGGGGTCAGGTTAGTAAGTACTTTTGCTTAAGGAGTGGGCCTTTAGAGTTGATAATCATGGAAACACATGTTAATAGGATAACTTTAATTTCAGTTTATGTAGCAGATCACAATTTCTGCATGATAATATACACACAGTTATCAAAAACACGCAGATAACTTTGGAACTGAAAATGTTGTCATCAACAACATTTACATTGTGTGATCTTTCCAGACACTGTGTGATCTTTCAAGATCAAATACTTACTATGTTCAGCATATTATGAAATTCTTGGCTCTTGGCTAAAAAATAAATTTATTCTTGGGGAATGGTGGATGATTTTTGAAAGTTGGCAAATCAGTAGCTAATCTGAAGATTTCTGACCAAGTTATATAATTCATACCTGTTAACATTCAACCATCCAAAATCAGATTTTATGCGGTTCCAATCCTGGCCACCAGGGGTCAGGTTAGTTTATTAGTTTAGGAGTGGGATATTTTATTCTACAGGTGTTGGCAAATTGATAACCATACAAGTATGATTATGAAATAACTTTAATTTTATGTAGCAGATCACACTTCCAGCATGATGACAGATTCCAGGTTATGAGAAACACACAGAGATTGCTTTTGAACTGAAAACACCATAATCATGTCCATGACCCAGAGGGTTGGTCAGTATCATATGGGGGGGGGGGGGGGGGGGGGGGGGGCAAATTCTGATAAATATTTTTGAATTCCCCATATCCTCAGCTTCATGGTATTTCAGTAACAAATATTTTCCAAATCAGACCTTTTTTTCTTTTCCCAGGTGAACTTAGCTTTATATATTTACACAATCACTAATTTGCTTTTACTCACTACCCATATTCCTCATATAAAAGGGAGCCAATGCTAGGCTTCTTGGTCCTGAAAGTGTCATTAACTACCATATTATATGACTTCTCCCAGCAAATAGTCTGGATATTTCGTAAAAGAAACAAAACTATGGGGCGCCGTTTGTAACATCACGAATTCTGTTGACAGAATATAATTCTGTCCAACAGAATATGAATTCTGTTGGACAGAATCACATTCTGTCCAACAGAATACAAATTCTGTCGACAGAATGTAATTCTGTCCAACAAAATACAATTCTGTCCAACAGAATTCGTATTCTGTCCAACAGAATTACATTCTGTCCAACAGAATTTGTATTCTGGACAGAATTTGTGATGTTACAAACGGCGCCTATGGGGCGCCGATTGTAACATCACGAATTCTGTTGACAGAATACAATTCTGTTGGACAGAATACAATTCTGTCAGACAGAATTGTATTCTGTCCAACAGAATTGTATTGGAAGTGGCTGCGTAGCCAGCTGGCCGGCTATGCAGCCCCGAGGGCTGCGTAGCCGGCCATGCAGCCTATGCTTCAGCATTTGGCTGCATAGCCGGATTATTATCAAATTGAATGTGTATAGTACCAGACATGGGCTAATATGTAATAGCTTAGATGACCAAACATCCAAGGTAATAGGTAATATAGAAAAGTAATAGGTAATAGACCGATTTTCACAGTGCTAGGGTCTTAGCCAGCAGGGTGTCTTTTGGACTCCCTGGTTCATGAAAAATACCTGATTTTAGGTAAAAAGACACCTTAGATTTTGGTATGTGTTTTTTGTATTTATTAATTCCAAGTTAAATTTCTAAAAAGTTTAACTTAAAAATAATAACAAAGACATTTATTGAAGAATTAAGCATATAATTACTTTATTTGTTAATGTACATAATCAGTGTAATGATTTTCACTTTTTCAATCAGGGATTTTGGACACCCTTAATTCTTGAAAACCTAATTTGGAAAACCTGTTATGAAAATCCTGGCTAAGTCCCTGTTTCAACGTAATAGCATGTAATAAGTAATAGACAGTCGAAATCTTTAAGTACAAGTAATTTTCTATTAAGTAATGTTCTATTAATTAGCCAATTAATGACCAAAAAATCATCTGTAAAAACAACCACTTTTCCATATCACTCTTTATGACTAATTTTTGTCAATCCTTGTCTCAAATGGCTTGAATTTGAAGGATAGATTGATTTCAGTAATTTATTATACCTCACGTGAAAATACTCTCATCCCATTGGATGAGAGCCATGTGTCAAAGCTGTTAGCAACCTGTGTCTCTATAGGTTCCTTGACAGCGGTCACCATTCGACTTATTAGCACCCGCTGTCAAGGAGACGACGTATTAGCACCCGTTGTCAAGGTGCCGTTTCATGATTCCCTGTATTGTTGAGGACGTCATGCTTTCAAGATCCCCGCGCGTGGCGAAAGTATTTCAAGGCCTCAGCAGAATGCCGCCGTCAACAATAGTATTATCTTATTGTTGGGTACAACTTGCGCGAGTGTCTCAATTCAGGGGAAAAAGTAAAATCTCAACCCAGTTGAGATGGTAGGTTGTTCAGGAAGGATAAATTAAATACATGTAGTATATCCCAACATGGTCAGCACGGTAAACCTGCTGCTCCGAAATTACACTGCCGAAGTGAGTTTTGTAAGTTTCAACTTGTCATGGATTTTGGGTGCCCGGGGGTGAGGGGGGGGGGGGGGGGAGGGGGGTGTTGTTCGGTATAATAAAACAAATATGACATCCCTGCGGGGTTGCTAACATGGTAGTCTACCCCTCGTGAGCATTGTCACCCTCGGGCTACGCCCTCGGGTGACAATGCTCACTCGGGGTAGACAACCATGTTAGCAACCCCGCAGGGATGTCATATTTGTATAATGTCAGCGAAAAGGTTTTGTGAATCATCTGAAAGGCAGTAGAATTTTTTCACTGCATCTCCTAAAGAGTAATGTTCTTACTGCCAATGTCTAGGTACTTCTAGGTCAGAGACCAAGGAAAGTTGATTTGATTGCAATTTGGTAAAGATTACCATAACTGCCATCAGGTGTACCTATGAGAACAAGAAGGCACTCTGATTAGCTGCCCATCCTTATTCTCACTACCTCCCATAAGATGAGTATAGATGCCTTGCCCGCAGGGTTTTAGACAGCAGGGTGAAAAAATACATTTTCTGTATATACATACTATAGTATATATATAAAGAAAATGCATTTTTTTTATTGGTAATAGAAAGTTTACTGTTGCAAACCAAGTACAATATGTTAAAAAACGTGAGCCACACTTTTTGATGCTGGTGGGCGTGGTGGCTAATTTGGTCATCAGCGATTCTGACCGATATTCTCTCGTCTTTCATCAATGATTTTGTAATGACCAAATTAGTCACCAGCATCATAAGGCATAATCACTGAGTTCAATCCACCAATACCTATTTTGTGGCCCATTCTTAGTCTTGAACACTAAAATCAACTACGCCCTGCCACTGACAGGCTCAACATGGCACTTCCAAATCGCACTCCACCTTCTTTGCTCAATTTTCTTACAGATTTGGTACAGTTTTTTACTTGTTTGCAACTATACAATAAACTACCTATTACCAAGGAAAAAATACATTTTCGTAATATTATATGCACTATACACATTGATAATATTCCGGCTATGCAGCCAAATGCTGAAGGATAGGCTGCGTAGCCGGCTAGCCGGTTATGCAGCCCCCGGGGCTGCATAGCCGGCCAGCCGGCTACGCAGACACTTCCAATTGTATTTTGTCTTGGATGAAGAATAGTGTTTGTGTTTGGTCATCTAAGATTTTGTCAACAAATTCGTGATGTTACAAACGGCGCCCCATACAAAACATACTATAAACTATTCAAGATAATAATATACTTGACACTTGTTGCATTTCCGCTAATCCAATTTTCCTTTCTGTAAATAATTCCGACTTGTACAAAACCAATATGGCGGACATTTACAACTTCTCCATGTCGATCACCGACTGGAGGTGAAAAAGAGTCTGATAAAGTCCAATTAAACGGCGCTGACTTTTACTTATGACGGCAATACATAGAGCTAGCCGTCGGTGATTGAAAAGAGGAAAAATATGTTTCCCAGCTGTTTGTTCTGTTTGATACAGCGAATTTTTACTTACCTAGTTGATGGTTCGCAGTCTTCGCCAAAATTTTGGCGCGAAGATTACGTCACGTAAAAAGTGAAATCACGAGTTCCGGAGCAGGGGGGGCGAGCACTACCCACAATGCACTGCGCGTACAAGCATATTATTGATCGCTGTCGCGCATCTTTGTCCGTCTGTTGGGGAAGACGCATCACGTCTTTACAGCCCCTTATTGGAAGAGCACATTTATGGCAAGCATTTTGAGAGTTTATTAAGCAGTATTTAGTATTTGAAAATATTTATTAATATTTATAAATAATTACAAATATTAATAAATGATTTACAAATATAAGAAAATAATTATAAATACTAGAAAATACTAATAAATACTAATAAATCATTTTCTAGTATTTATAAATCATTTTACAAATATTAGAAAATAATTATAAATACTAGAAAATACTAATAAATACTAATAAATCATTTTCTAGTATTTATAAATCATTTTCTAGTATTTATAATTCATTTTCTAATATTTGTAATTCATTTTGTAAAATTTGTAAATGCAGTCATTTATAAATACTAGAAAATGATTTATAAATACTAGAAAATGATTTATTGGTATTTGGTAATGCTTAATAAATGCTTGCCATTCACATTCGAATCCCAATAAAAAATAATTTTAGCCGCTCAAGAACTAATAAATTGAAACAGGCAAATAGGTGGCACCCTTGCATTAGCGCAAGTGAAACAAAAGCTTTAGAACTCTATTGACGATGATCTTTGTAATTATACATAGCAAACTGATTAAATATGTCAGTATGCTATATAGTATGGATTATGGATGTACACTTTTTTTAATGGTCTTTATGTTGATATGTCATTGTAATTTATATATTTCTCTGCTGTTTTGTAATGCATTCTTATTAATGACATCACTCTCACTGTTACAACGGATTGACCTGAATGAATGGAGACAAAATTGAATAAAAACAGCTCTTTACAGCGAATTAGAATAAAGGTCTTACTACACCTTTAGAAATTGCAGTTTGGTTTTCCTGATACTTTGCATGTGTAAAGAACAAGGAAGAGTGATCTTCAAAACAATTTTTAATCATGGGGTCATTTTTCACATATCTTTGAAAAAATAATGCAATTTATTTCCTGAACATCTCTTTCTCCAAAATAAGGAATGGGAAATCCAGATAAATTAAAATGACTTTCGAAGCAATGTCCTACTTATACGGAGGAAAGACCTGTTTTTACGATTTGGAAATGTGTAAATGTCAATAAATACCAACAAAAACACAGTTTTGGCCTATTCAGATTCTGAATTTGGTAGATAAATGTAGTTGCTTTGTGTAAGAAAAAAGTACTATTATCTATTAGCTGAATATTGTCTGAAATCGCAATTATAGGAAAACTGATAACTCAAATGCGGAACAATTTAAAACGTTTTTCTTTGAAATGTTTATTGTCTTTTTAAACAAGAAATTCATTCAAGTCATTGAACAATTCCTTATTCATACAAACATACAATGACATTCCCATATCTTTCCTTCAAATGTTTAAGGAATCCTTATACAAGAGTAGACTACAGCAAATATGACATTTCTGCGCATGATTCGTCTGAGACAAAATATGCTGATCTCAAAATTTGTTACCACAAATTGCTACTCGATGTATCGAAAAATGTCTTTTTGTAAGCTTCATTTTAAATTTTAAATCAAATAGCCAAGATTGAAAAATGTAATTTTCTTAGAATGAAGCTTCGTTTATTATGTTAAACTAATCCTCCTATCACATCACTCTCAATGCTTTCGCTAATTAACTGGCATACATCTTTTCGAATAGGTCTCACTCCAACAACTGGTGTACATTTTCTCAAGAATAACAACTCATAAAAATCATATTTATTAATATTTATTCAATATCACAGCATCCAGTTATGACCACATCCTTGTGGTTGATATCCAACTTAACTTAGTTCCCCCAATCATACGTACCCAATAACAGTGTACCACATGTAACACCCTTTTCCCCACGCATATACAGGTTAAGTAGTCAGTATGTCACAAATTTATCCTTATATGACAGAATAAGTGATGATAAACAATATTTTCGGGAATGCAATATCCTAAAAAACAACATATTTCTGTTACCACCGTTTTTCCATAATCACTTTACTTGCCTTAACAAGTAGAGAGCCCTGGCCTATTTCTGGCCCTGGTTTTAAACCATTTATGCCCAGAAATCTCTATGACAAGCATCTCCTGGATCTATGATATTTTAGAAAATATCTTTGGAAATAAGCATAAACTCACTAAATATCTGAGGGAGAGTTGTTAGTTGTTAGTTGTTAGTTTAAAGTAACTAGTTGTCCACTGCAGTATTGTTATGCAAATTACAGTGTGTCACTGGCCTAAGTGGCATGCTTCATGATTACAATCAAAAATCTCAGCAGCATGTTATGTATAGTTTGTTTAGAAAACACATGTACAGTTGTCTTTTGATCATACTCCCTTGCAAAATCCCTTTGTTTGTAATTACAAGGGGTGCCACTACCCACCTCCTGAGTTCTATTCACCATGGTAAACTTAATTAAAAGTTAACTACTTGATCAGGTACTCCCAATGCATACGTAATAAGTGCATTTTACACAGTGAAACCTCACCAGGTATTTATGCCACTTTCCATTAGCTTTGCAGGTAAGCCTACCCCAATCAAATTGTAATTTAAACAAAACTATTTCTGTACAGAGTTACTTTTAACAGATTGAACTAGAATACATGCTATGCAGCGACAGACATTTTGTCATTTTAGGTAGTAAGATAATTTCAAAAGTGAGGTAATTTTGGCTCAGACCCTGGGAGAGTCAAAATTAATATGAGCCATAATTTCCTTACCCCCGTTTTGGCCCAAAAGAGCCAAAATTTCACACAGCCAAAATAACCAGATATACGGTAGGTTCTGACCAACATTTTTCCATCAGATATTTTCTAAAACAGGCTCTGGTTCAGAGGATATCACCAGAATAGTGAGGCTCGTTTTGGGCATGAATGGGTTAACATATCATCAGTGAGCAGGCAAGTTAAAATGTAAGCAAGTGCTTTCTGCCGTAAGCCAATTAATGCATCAGAATTCCTCAAGAAATTGTTGTCTGTATCTATAAAACTTTGTCATTTACTTTGGAAATGAAAAGGATTTTTACAAAATATTTGAAGGGGAGTTGTTTTAATAACATTTCTACTGCAAATATTTTCCCAAATTTGCTTTTGCTACTAAGCATTTATGGGATGGGTTAAAGGGAATCCCATCTATGGCCCTGCCAAGAGAATAAATACTGAGCATAAAGCAAGCATGCCCTTTTCACAACATAACTTGCGAACATTTAAGATGGATTGATTATTCAAATCTAACCTTTAGACACTTCAAGATCACTCATATTTGATCATGGTTTATCATACGATTCAATATATCTCTCTTGTTTGGTTTGAACATCACTTCCAACAGCTTCAGTCATGTCGCAATAAGGCAGACACTTGGAACCTGAAAGAAATTCCCTTTCATTGCGATCAGTCCCAATGGGTTTTAAGCTGCACAAGCGACAATGACCACCTACACTTACACACACAGGTATTTTGGGGTATTTTCACCGACCAGCAAACCATGTTCACAACATAACATAGGATCAACCAGAGGAATGCAGAGCTCAAAATTATATTCACAGATTTCACAATCACATAAATGAAATAAATCTTCAAAATTAAATTCTAAAATTAAGCAAATTCAGATCTATACTGAAATCTGCAACCATTATCAGAGACAACTCTTAGGCCGCCAAGCAGAAAAAATGTATATTTGACCTCTGCTTGTAACTGATAACCTCCACTTTGACTAATGCAAGCATCAAGAAATGGAACAGCAACTTTGATCTAGGAGAGAAAATGGAAAGTTTCCTGAAAACAAGTTTAAGCCTGTGATGAAAGACTTCATGGAAGAGGCTACTTGCTAGTACAAGCTACTCTACACACATGAAAAATACTGATACACAGCTTACTTTTTTGCTATACACAGTAAGCCATTCATGGCATGGAGATATTATTACATAACGTCAGGAACTGATACTTTTATAAATAACTTAGGAATAAAGCATATATTCACAAAATACTTAAAGGAAAGCTATCAAGCGGGCTATGATGAGCAGTTTTTCTTCAAATACTAAGGATGTTTTGTCTGAAAGGTGTCCATGACAGGAAATGTGCACACTGCCTACCGTCGCCTAGACTACACTTGTGTAGTCTAGCCGGCGCCGGCACACTGGGACTCTGCCGTGCTTCCGGGTCAAGTTCCTCCCTCGGGAACGCTGCCCCTGGCAGGCCCGGGCGCTCTGGTTGTTATGTGTATTAGAGGGGGTGTCAACGCAAGGAGTGACAGCTTTTCAGATTTCCACTCGTCTGGGAGTAGTAGACAGGGAGTGGGCACTGTGCATGCGTCATCAAATTTCACTGCCTCACACCACTATGAGTCATAGATAACATGTGTACCCCAGGATTGGCTGCCTGCTGGTTTCACAGGCCCTGGGTCAGACTGAAATTTCCGCGAAACCAATCACGTGACCAATACTTCCCCAGGCTACACCGCGTAACCTGAGGCGCACATACCCTAGGCACTAACATGCTGTGCCTATGGGGTTGCGGATCAAGGGGATGTATTTCTCTGCACTCGTTGAAGAAGATTGAGTATAAAAGCAGTCTTATTGGAAATGACTACCAAACAGTGGGATACTTAGGTAAGGAAGTATATAATACGACGGCTTACAGCTTAATATATGACTTTAGCGTGCTCTTGAGGATTAAAAGTTGTATCTAGTAGAGCTGCACTCACCACTCACGAACTCGAGTGGCTCGAGCCCTAGGGCAAACTCGCCGAGCTCGAGCTGAAATGTTCAAATCGTGAGCTTGTCTATGTTGGGAACACAAATGTAACACAAAGCACGTAACACACATTATTAACATACATAACTGCTTATCGCTGTCATGTCTTCTTTACGATCTCCAATGTATACATTCAAGTGGTGTTGAGTGTCATACTAACCTTTGTACCTCTTCAGCATGTTTTAAAATTAAATAAACATGGCAATTTCAATAAATCTCCGCCAATGAAATATTTATTTCTTAATAGCTGGGCTGGAAAAGAAGTATTTCTTTGGAAAATTGGAACGTCCGTGAGCTCATGAGCTCACGAGTCAAATGGGTGGTGAGCTCATGAGTTGATCTCCCTCCGTGAGTGCAGCTCTAGTATCTAGTGACATTCAGAAGTTCTATGTGACCATTTCCTGTCATGTCACCAAAATAGGCAGGCCTTTTTGAAACTGCAGACAGGAACATGGAAACCCATTGAAGCCGGAAGATCATTTTCATAATTGTCATCTGCATCTATGCCTTTAAAAAATAAGTAACTAATAAGTAAGTATGTCAATTAGAGTATGTGCTTTGTTTCTGTACAACATTTTTCCGTGAAAAGTGTGTTTGTGTGGCTATTTCGCTTCTAACTCTTTGGCCTGGGCATCATTCGTGAAGTATTTCATTGAGGAATGTTAGTGGTGAAATTTGTCAAATAAATTTTGAATTCAGGTCTTAACCCTTAGTAGTCGAGCGGTTAAGGGGCATTTTTTGGCCAAATCGTTCACTTTTCGATAAAAGCGCCAAATTTGGTATAGTAGTACTTTGGTATGTGAAGGTACATTTCAGGTTGAGACCCATCTTGGTTAGTGCCCCTGGGGGTCAAAATATGACATTTCAAAACTAATGTCCAATCAAAATCCTCTATAAGGTTTTCATTATCATACCTGCCCAGAATTATATCTTTAAGTCCAAGTTGTATTCTAACTTGAGCAAATAGATATGTCTGATGTGTTTACATTTTCAAGCAACTCTTCGGTTGTTTTAAAAGGTCAAATGTAGGTCAAACCAAGGTCAAATTTTTAAAAAATGCATTTTTAAACTGCTGAAAAATATTTTTGTTTTCTACATCGTAGAACAACTTATATCTCACTCTAGCAGGTCAACCAGAGGAATAAGTGATCATTTAGTGTCTATAATTGCCAATAGATAGAGCTTGGCTATTAAGGTCAAGGTCACTTTTCTGAGCGCATGGTTCAAATGCACATTGTGTGCTGCGCTAATTTGAAAGATACAGGTAAGCTATTTAAACTTTCTGGGCAATAACTGTGAATTCTTGCTATTCAAATAATTCTTTAGTATAATAAACACAGGTTTAATCTTTAGTGCTCTGGTTCAAGCTGAAATAACTTCTACAGGCAAAGCTGGCACAATGCTAAAGGCAAGTTTATGTGACACGCACAAGGTATGCCCATCAAGTGACTGCGTGAGCTTTGTATGTGCCCATGCAAAAAACATACAAGTTAAGCCACATCGTACCCTATCATTGGGCCACCTGTTGACTTCAAAACCTGGTGTAAAAGACAAGCTGAGACACATCCTCAGTTAAAGTACTGGTCCATTGTCTTTGATTTGGAACTCCTGGTCCTGGAGTTTG
The DNA here is from genome assembly GCA_963942565.1 of Maea johnstoni. Lineage (NCBI taxonomy): Eukaryota > Metazoa > Annelida > Polychaeta > Spionida > Magelonidae > Maea > Maea johnstoni. Next base: position 34,942,647 of record OZ012700.1, read on the forward strand.
TTTGCCCTTAATCATAATCATTATGCCAGGTGGCTGCCTGCACACATCAAAGATATGAATGTTTTAAAGGACAAGCATCCACTAATCCACAGGGAGTTTTAGGATGGAAAGTTTGTGGTTCAGAAATCCAAACATGTATTTTCTCTCATTGCCTTGGATCAGAATCATGAGCAAGAGAATGAATCTGTAAAAGGTGTAAGAGGTGCCATTGGCCTGACTGAAAATCCAGGTGCTCTGCAAAGGTGGATGATTTCAGGTACGGAGGTTTCTCGTACAGTAAAGGAATTTGAAAGTTCCTTCCAAGCCTAGACAATGATGTCCGTCACCATGAACAAGTGCATGGAGTACAGCTGTATTTCGCTAAAATCTCTGATCATTGCTATTGAAGAATTGGTTTGCCCTTTCATGGAAGACAGCCCCGATTTATGGGTGCTTGTTACCAAAGACATTGTGCCAGAGCCTGTTATAACGGGTATGAGCACTGAAAATCGGTCAAAAACAGTATGATGCATACATTAAGGAACGTTTGAAAGGTAGCACCAAGGCAGTTTCAGACACCATCTCGAGAAACAAACTTCCAGTGTTTGGTAGTCCGAAAGAAAGAGTTAAAGTGAAAACGCAGATTTCCTCTCTGAAGAGTGACTGTAATCCCTTTGCTCGGTTGTACATTGCATGCCAGATGAGAGATGGTAACCTAGAAAAATTCTTTAAACATGAGAACCAGTCTGAACCACCATCTTTGGCATTAATGGGAAAGCTGAGACTTGGACAAAAATCTGATCTACTTCCTTGTTTCAAGCAGGATAGAGGTTTATCTCCACCAGAAGTGGATGTGAAAGATGATGTGGCATTATACAAATATGCCATGCCAGTGTGGGTATCCTGATGGAATGTCTCCCAGAGGGAGGATGGTTTTCCCGAGGGCAGAGCCTGAGGGAAAACCATCCTCCCGAGGGGAGACATTCCGTCAGGTTACCCACACTGGCATGGAATATTTGTTTTATTACACCGAACAAACCCCAATTTGGTAAAATATCAATGAAAACAACAATGACTGCCAGTAGATCCAGTGAGAACGGTGGATGTTTTGCCGGTGTACATTTCGCCGGTGGACATGATGGAATGGCCAACCTTTGTAAGCCAATCACGGCTTACAATTTTCATGTGAGGTATAATAATAGTAAATATGCTGCCACCAAGACAATTCAAAACCTTTGACGAATATGCAAGGACAGTGTTCGTGCCATATACGATAGCACAAACCCAGTAGGTAGAAAAGTTGGACATTGTGTGGGATAGCTATAATCCAACAAGCCTGAAGCAGAGTACTGAGGAAGGAGATGGCCACGGTGCCATTAAAAGGTCACAGCTAAAAGTGACAGTTCCTGGGAGCTGGCAGAATTTCTTGCGTTCTGATGATAACAAGCGTGAACTCTTTTTGAAAGAGTAAATGAATCCCACCACTATAACACCAGACACAGTGTTAATGCTCTGATTTTATCAAAGGTTGGTTCATATGGTATAAAGTCCTTCCACTACATAGGTGCCAAAATCTGGAACACTCTGCCAGAAGAGATCCAGACTACGTTCAATAAATCTCTTTTTAAAGTGAGATGCAAAAAACATTTCATGTCAGTCCTCTCTGAGTCATAAGAAGAAATTCATCAATTCTAGTCCGAACGTTTGTATTATACTAAATGATATTGTTGTTATGTCAATCTTGACCAGTGGAGTTGATCATTACACTTGTAACTACAGGCCAGTATATTATACTGAGTTGCATCTCAAAGGTTCTAGAGAGGGCGGTGTACAACCAAATTGAACTATTTTAAAATTAAAATAACTTACTCTATGAATTACAATCAGGCTTCCGGCCTGGTTTCTCCACTGATACCACACTTACATTTCTTACAGATTATATTAGACGTGAAATTGACAAAGGTGATCTCACTGGGTTAGTTTTACTGGACCTGCAAAAAGCATTCGATACTGTCGATCACAATATTCTCCTGTCAAAACTCTCTGCGATAGGTCTTAATTTAACTTCGGTTAATTGGTTTAAATCTTATTTAACTCAACGTAGCCAGCTGGTTGAAGTGGAAGGCACCAGGTCTGAGACCAGGAATGTCATTTGCGGGGTACCTCAAGGGTCCATTCTCGGGCCGCTCCTCTTCTTAATCTATGTCAATGACATGCAGAAGGCTGTCAATTGTAAACTTCTTTTATATGCGGATGATTCTTGTCTTTTAGTCTCTGGAAAGAATGTCCAGGACATTGAAAATACACTTTCGCATGAGTTACAAAATGTTAGCGATTAACTTGTAGATAACAAATTATCCTTACATCTCGGGAAAACCGAATCTATCATTTTTGGCTCACACAAGAGACTAAAGAAGAAGAAAGAGCTAAATGTGGTCTGTAATGGGGTCAAAATTGATAGCAAACCTAATGTGAATTACCTAGGCACAAAACTAGACCAGAATCTGTCAGGTAAAACCACTGCGAATTCAGTGATAAGTAAATGTAACTCCAGGTTAAAGTTTCTCTATCGTAAGGCTATAACTATTTTGACTTTACCACCAGACGTAACCTTGCCATGGCTCTTATTCAATGTCATTTTGACTATGCTTGCAGTGCCTGGTATGGTGGTCTCAAGTAGAAATTAAAGCAACGACTACAGATCTGTCAAAATAAAATGATAAGATATGTTTTGGGACTACATCCGAGATCTCATATCGGTTACAATGAATTCAAGATAGTCAATTGGCTGCCTGCAGAGAAAAGGGTCCAGCAATTAAATGTGAACCACATGTTCAAAATTTTTAATAACACTGCTCCATCTTATCTTTCTGAACAGTTTGAGCGTGTTCAAAATCAACATCACTATCGAACAAGAGGGAGCAGCCATAATGTTATTGTTCCTGGGGTAAACTCAGCTGGGAGGTATTCTTTCTCATTTGTCGGTGCCAAAAACTGGAACAATTTACCTGGCCATATTAAACAATGCATAACAAAAGAGAATTTTAAACTAGAAGTGAGGAAGAAGCCATCTATTTATATTAAACTGTGATATGGTAAGCCATTGTTGCCAAATAGACATTGCTGTGATATGTGTCAATCTTGCCTGTGATATATCATGCCCGGACCACTTTGGAAAAAAGTGCAGGACACTTAATTAAAGTGCTATCCGAGGTATATTTATGCCATGTATAACCTCTGACACTGTATTTATATTGTTTTACCTTGTATTGTACATGTACATTTTTATACCTAAATAAAATCAATCAATCAATCAATTACATGTAATGCCATTGGACTCTGGGCAGACTGGGACCACTAGGAAATAAGTTTCTAACTTTTATTGTATATATCATGTGTCTGGTTAGAATTCTATTGCATGGCAGTTAATGACTCTTCATCTAGTCACCGTTATATATGATTTTTTGTGTGCCAAATGCTATGTAATACACATCTTACTAGACCGAATCAAATCAAATCAAATCAAATGCATGTGAAACTGCGCCGGTTCGGTGCAAACAAGAGGACCACATGGGCAACTGAAACGAACGGGTCCATAAACATCGATGGCTATCACAAATGCTCATTTCACAACGAATCTCCAGGCTTAGTGACAAAGTGAAACTACGTCAATTTCCCGCGATGAGGCGGACCTCTAGCACCATAATTAAAGACCAGAATATATGTACATTAATATATGACTTTATCTTTAATTTTTCCATAAATATTCATTGAGTAAACTCACGAAATTCCTGCGGATATTTTGAGGCACTCTCTAAGTGGATGAAAGGAATTACTGTAATAGAATAGCAGGCCAACAGTGCTGCCGTGACCTACTTTTGCAGAGAGCTCCCCAGCTGACTGAGAGAAAGAGAGCCATTGTGTTTGGGTTATCAGGGTGAAGCTCTGATAAAGATGGACGAAATGGACAATGAAAAGGAGAAGCAGAGTAACCTTTTGGATGTTACTTTTAGGTGAGTTCTAGTGTAAACGGTGGTGGTGACTTATTCAGAATGGCACTTTTGCAAAGGTGCTAAATCATGGATCAATTGAACATTACATGGTACCGTAATGCATCCTTTCTTGGTCAAGCCTCAAGGGCTATGAGTAATGCTTATTAATGGCATTGGTAATGGTCAGCCAAATTGGCTGAGCCAATGGCAATGTAATGTTTTGAAGCCCACACATAGCTGGTATATATGGTACCTTGAGTTTTGGGTATTGGCAATGGTGCTACATGTATATGATATAGGGTACATTACTACATATCAGAGCCACAAAGACAGTGCTATAGAGATAGAGCCTATACCAGACGACTCTGTTGGGAAATACAGAGCTGAGGGTGTTGAATGGGCCATCTAAACGCTGAAGCCGCCCGTATTTCCCAACAGAGTCAGTCTGGTACAGGCTCTATCTCTATTATAACATAAACTTTTAGTCTGTATATAAGAAAAACGTAAACAAAAATCATCTGTTCAAAAATGATTATGCCTTGTTACTATGGCAACATGTTATAATCACTTGTTCATTTCCATTAATTGATAGGTTGTGCTGATTGCTATTACATTTAACTACTCATTATTAATGGAGCGAATGGTAAGGCGAATGTAAAAAAACGTGACCAAGGGCAAGTTTCGACTTAACTTGATTGTCTATATGTATGTACAGCATTAGCTACTACTGTTGTACATAGACAATAGATTGTTGTAGACAATGAACTTATAAATGTAAAGTGTAAGTTTTGAGAAGCCTTAAGGATGCCCACACCTGTTTCTTGAATGTTAAACCAAATTGTTGACATGATCCATTGTTGTACACTTGAGGGCAGCAACAGGAGGAACTTAGTGCTTCTGTCAAAAAAGTTTTTTTTCCTAAATATTGTTGCCAGCGTCAGACCATTTTTTCTTGAACATAACGTGCCCCATCACATAGCAAAATAAGTAGCTTGGAATATACCCATTACTTTTTTGACATGTAGTTGACAGTACTTAGTTCTAAGGCAAACTTCCAGAGCATTAACATATCAAAAAATAATCTCTGTCCAGAGTGAATTCTGTTTACTATTCCACATGGTGCATCATGTCAGCTCAACCCTAGACTAAAGGTTTTTTTGTGTGGTGATGATGCCCTGAGACACCCTCCTGGCTGAGGACAACCCTGGGTATACATACAATACTACTCTAGACACCCTCCTGGCTGAGGACAACCCTGGGTATACATAAAATACTACTCTAGACACCCTCCTGGCTGAGGACAACCCTGGGTATACATACAATACTACTCTAGACACCCTCCTGGCTGAGGACAACCCTGGGTATACATACAATGCTACTCTAGACACCCTCCTGGCTGAGGATAACCCTGGGTATACATACAATACTACTCTAGAGACCCTCCTGGCTGAGGACAACCCTGGGTATACATACAATACTACTCTAGAGACCCTCCTGGCTGAGGACAACCCTGGGTATACATACGATACTACTCTAGAGATCCTCCTGGCTGAGGACAACCCTGGGTATACATACAATACTACTCTAGAGACCCTCCTGGCTGAGGACAACCCTGGGTATACATACAATACTACTCTAGAGACCCTCCTGGCTGAGGACAACCCTGGGTATACAATACTACTCTAGAGACCCTCCTGGCTGAGGACAACCCTGGGGGACAATACTACTCTAGAGACCCTCCTGGCTGAGGACAACCCTGGGTATACAATACTACTCTAGAGACCCTCCTGGCTGAGGACAACCCTGGGTATACATACAATACTACTCTAGACACCCTCCTGGCTGAGGACAACCCTGGGTATACATACAATACTACTCTAGACACCCTCCTGGCTGAGGACAACCCTGGGTATACAATACTACTCTAGAGACCCTCCTGGCTAAGGACAACCCTGGGTATACATACAATACTACTCTAGAGACCCTCCTGGCTGAGGACAACCCTGGGTATACAATACTACTCTAGACACCCTCCTGGCTGAGGACAACCCTGGGTATACATACAATACTACTCTAGACCAGGGACTTAGCCAGGATTTGGATAGTAGGGTGTCCAAAATGGACTTTGGAGGAGATAGGGTGTCCTGGTGAGCGAATGCAGCGCGTTCTATGCGGTCGCTCGAAGAGTGACCGCCTCTTACGGCCGGGGGTCTGGGGCCCGCTCAAGGGCCCCAGAAGCCAGAGGGTCTAGGTGCTCTGAAATGCATTCTCTGGCTTTTCCTGGCACTTATTTTCATTATTTTACATATTGAAATGTATGTTTTTTCAGTGTGAATTATACATTTCATAGATATTTTCCCAGGTATGTCAAATTTGAATAATTTTTCTATTGCTATACTACATACCAGGATGACCAGAAAGCAGGCACCGACATTAATTTCAAGGTCTTGAAATTCACTTTCCCGAAGCATATTGTCACTTGCCAGAAGAAAAGAAAACCTCCACAATTACCTATAAAAACCTGTATTTATACAGTGCTACTACTATTACCTGTTGTTTAAATGATTTTCTTCTCTTTTTCTAGGTATATGCTTGTGTCCTGACTCCTGTAGTTCTACTAGCATGCAGTTTCTTGCCGATCTGTAGATGACCTTCCCTTCCCTACCTGGCTTCTGGTGATCTCAACTGAATCCATGCCAGCCTGCAGCACTGGACTCTTAACAGCACTTATGCACACCTAATTTTCATACATAAATTGATATTGCTGCGACTTTGTAACCCTGCCTGCATCCTATGTAGCCTTAGTTCTCTGTACTTAGTTCACTTTTTGTCTGCTTCCTTTATTTCTACCTCTATGGTGGCCGGGTAATTCGTTCTCAATACTCACCCTTGATATAAAAATCCATGTATTAATGGAGTGATATTAAGCACAAGGAAAAATCTTATGTTTGGGGAACAAAAGCTAATTTCTGAGAGATTAATGATATTGGAGATTAGGCCACACTTGTATAGGGAAAAATACTAAACAGATGTCATGAGTAATATTTAATGGACAGGAGGGTATTGATCAGGTACCTTGGGCACAAAATTTTAAGTATAATGCTGTTTCTTGTACTTTTGAAAACACCAAAGCCTCGAGAGTCTTACTCTAAGTAAAATGGATGCTCAGAGGTGACACTGATTTTGAGAGAAAAAAAAGGATTTGCTATAAAATTATCCTAGAAAAAAAATATTCCTGAATCAACGTTTATAATTTTTGCATTATTATAAAAGTTATACAAAATAATGAGCACTCTGAGGTTGAATCAGTTAGGAAGACATGTGACAGATTATTTGAGTGCATGTCAGTTGGTGCAGGTATTTTGTGCATGCAGCTTGTAGATCTGCCTCTAGAGACATTCTGAACCCTGTTGTAACCCACCTCACCCTGTAAAGCATTTTAGAATGAATCATGTATATCTGTGACATTACTTTTGGTGATGTCTGTGTCTGTCTTGTGTACGTCTAGTTTTTGTTGAATGAGTGAGATGATATGGGTGCACAATAAAATAGTTTTGTGTTCTATGTTACATGTGTGTTTTAAACTTTTTTTGTTGTTCAATAAGTCCCTCTAGTAGGATAGTGAGTCAGGTGTGTAAATCACATTCAAATGATATAAAAAGTTGTCAGTCCCAAAAGTTATTAGGATTCTATACTCCCTAAAAGGTGAGTTACAGTTGGATCAGCAGTATACACGGTAAGTGCAATGGAAATAAATCATACTGAGGTACACTCAACAGCGTCTGTGTCCTCAGAGGGCCCTTAAGAATAGGACTGGTTTGGTGAAGTAAAGTGCCATAAACAGTAAAGCTCTGTGATATGGTGAGTCATAGGCATAATAAAAGCATAGTAACTTAGATAGGATATATAGATATTATTAGACTATAGTCAAAGAAATTAGCCATACATTGTATAGGCCAAAACTAGAAAAATTGTCAAAATCTGACATCCTGTTGAGAGGGTAGTTTTCAATGTCTTCCTCATTAAAAGAGCTTTCAGGCAATACATGTATATATTTTGTATAGGCTGAATTGTCAAATAATTGCAGGATATAGGAAAAACAGAATCTAAGGAATTACGCCCCCACTTCATTTGCAATGCAGGAAAACACCTAAGTAGCTGTGAGTCCAATATTAGCAGTAGGGGAAATCCCAGACAATTGTAAAAGATACATGTAGGCCTAGCTATCATCAATAAAAAAAAGTAGTTCAATTGATTTTGACTTATGTTCAGAAAGCAGTAATAGTAATCATGTTAACAGGGGTAAATGTCTGGGTCAAAAATAACTAAGTTTTTTAACATGAAAAAAAAATTGGGCAGAACTCCGGTGTGTGTGACAGTAATCTCGTTCATAAGAATGAGATCCCATCACTTGTTAAGTTCATCCCCCCAATTCCCGCCACCTCTATTGTAGGACAGGGATAATAAACATGCATTAATTGTAACTTAAACCCATGTTAGGTAGAGAAAATCTATAGACCCCCCAGGTGGCATCCCAGGTTAGTGATATATTAAATAAGCTTACCTTTTGTCCTGTTCCAGATGACTGGGTTAGGCTTGAAGAACATTGTCAGATTGAGTCTCTTGTTTTGAAAATGTGAACACCATGAATCGCATTCGCTAATGCCACTATTTGCCCATGCCTGATTAACACACTAGGGTGTATACATTACATACTCAAAAGGCAAATTAAGTGACTAATATGTTGACTCCGTTGTTTGGGCTTATTTATGGCAACTGATACTCATGACCCCTGTTACTCAGCTTACTGTGGCTACAGACTGGCCGGAGCACTATCTGACTATGTCAATATACTCAATTATCGCTCAAAGTATGCCTATGCTAAGAGACAGGAGTGTGATCCCTTATCTCTCCCAAGAGGGTTTTAAACGGAAATTGCCGGCAAAGCAGTGTGGCGATCTTATCTTTAATGTGCTCTCTTGGGGATCGAACCACTCCACATGTAAACAACAGGCCTTCTCATGCTTTTACGGCAGCTAGCAGGGTGGGTGGTTTGGGAGCAGCCGCCATTTGGTGATAACCTCTCATTTCCTCCCCGTCTTTGAGAGTTACGTTTTGGCTAGGGTAGCCCGCCTTTTATGGGGTTTTAGGAGGAGTACCCGTCAACCATTACATCGTAATTTAACCACTCTGCCCGCCAAAATGGCGGGTGGACGGGTCTCTGAAATAGCCGTTGCTCTAGACACCCTCCTGGCTGAGGACAACCCTGGGTATACATACAATACTACTCTAGAGACCCTCCTGGCTGAGGACAACCCTGGGTATACATACAATACTACTCTAGACACCCTCCTGGCTGAGGACAACCCTGGGTATACAATACTACTCTAGACACCCTCCTGGCTGAGGACAACCCTGGGTACACAATACTACTCTAGACACCCTCCTGGCTGAGGACAACCCTGGGTATACAATACTACTCTAGACACCCTCCTGGCTGAGGACAACCCTGGGTATACATACAATACTACTCTAGACACCCTCCTGGCTGAGGACAACCCTGGGTATACATACAATACTACTCTAGACACCCTCCTGGCTGAGGACAACCCTGGGTATACATACAATACTACTCTAGACACCCTCCTGGCTGAGGACAACCCTGGGTATACATACAATACTACTCTAGACACCCTCCTGGCTGAGGACAACCCTGGGTATACAATACTACTCTAGACACCCTCCTGGCTGAGGACAACCCTGGGTATACATACAATACTACTCTAGAGACCCTCCTGGCTGAGGACAACCCTGGGTATACATACAATACTACTCTAGACACCCTCCTGGCTGAGGACAACCCTGGGTATACATACAATACTACTCTAGAGACCCTCCTGGCTGAGGACAACCCTGGGTATACATACAATACTACTCTAGAGACCCTCCTGGCTGAGGACAACCCTGGGTATACATACAATACTACTCTAGAGACCCTCCTGGCTGAGGACAACCCTGGGTATACATACAATACTACTCTAGACACCCTCCTGGCTGAGGACAACCCTGGGTATACATACAATACTACTCTAGACACCCTCCTGGCTGAGGACAACCCTGGGTATACATACAATACTATTCTAGAGACCCTCCTGGCTGAGGACAACCCTGGGTATACATACAATACTACTCTAGACACCCTCCTGGCTGAGGACAACCCTGGGTATACATACAATACTACTCTAGACACCCTCCTGGCTGAGGACAACCCTGGGTATACATACAATACTACTCTAGACACCCTCCTGGCTGAGGACAACCCTGGGTATACATACAATACTACTCTAGACACCCTCCTGGCTGAGGACAACCCTGGGTATACAATACTACTCTAGACACCCTCCTGGCTGAGGACAACCCTGGGTATACATACAATACTACTCTAGACACCCTCCTGGCTGAGGACAACCCTGGGTATACATACAATACTACTCTAGACACCCTCCTGGCTGAGGACAACCCTGGGTATACATACAATACTACTCTAGACACCCTCCTGGCTGAGGACAACCCTGGGTATACATACAATACTACTCTAGACACCCTCCTGGCTGAGGACAACCCTGGGTATACATACAATACTACTCTAGACACCCTCCTGGCTGAGGACAACCCTGGGTATACATACAATACTACTCTAGACACCCTCCTGGCTGAGGACAACCCTGGGTATACATACAATACTACTCTAGACACCCTCCTGGCTGAGGACAACCCTGGGTATACATACAATACTACTCTAGAGACCCTCCTGGCTGAGGACAACCCTGGGTATACATACAATACTACTCTAGAGACCCTCCTGGCTGAGGACAACCCTGGGTATACATACAATAACTACTCTAGACACCCTCCTGGCTGAGATCAACCCTGGGTATACATACAATACTACTCTAGACACCCTCCTGGCTGAGGACAACCCTGGGTATACAATACTACTCTAGACACCCTCCTGGCTGAGGACAACCCTGGGTATACATACAATACTACTCTAGACACCCTCCTGGCTGAGGACAACCCTGGGTATACATACAATACTACTCTAGAGACCCTCCTGGCTGAGGACAACCCTGGGTATACATACAATACTACTCTAGAGACCCTCCTGGCTGAGGACAACCCTGGGTATACATACAATACTACTCTAGAGACCCTCCTGGCTGAGGACAACCCTGGGTATACATACAATAACTACTCTAGACACCCTCCTGGCTGAGATCAACCCTGGGTATACATACAATACTACTCTAGACACCCTCCTGGCTGAGGACAACCCTGGGTATACAATACTACTCTAGACACCCTCCTGGCTGAGGACAACCCTGGGTATACATACAATACTACTCTAGACACCCTCCTGGCTGAGGACAACCCTGGGTATACATACAATACTACTCTAGACACCCTCCTGGCTGAGGACAACCCTGGGTATACATACAATACTACTCTAGACACCCTCCTGGCTGAGGACAACCCTGGGTATACATACAATACTACTCTAGAGACCCTCCTGGCTGAGGACAACCCTGGGTATACAATACTACTCTAGACACCCTCCTGGCTGAGATCAACCCTGGGTATACATACAATACTACTCTAGACACCCTCCTGGCTGAGGACAACCCTGGGTATACAATACTACTCTAGACACCCTCCTGGCTGAGGACAACCCTGGGTATACATACAATACTACTCTAGACACCCTCCTGGCTGAGGACAACCCTGGGTATACATACAATACTACTCTAGAGACCCTCCTGGCTGAGGACAACCCTGGGTATACATACAATACTACTCTAGAGACCCTCCTGGCTGAGGACAACCCTGGGTATACATACAATACTACTCTAGAGACCCTCCTGGCTGAGGACAACCCTGGGTATACATACAATAACTACTCTAGACACCCTCCTGGCTGAGATCAACCCTGGGTATACATACAATACTACTCTAGACACCCTCCTGGCTGAGGACAACCCTGGGTATACAATACTACTCTAGACACCCTCCTGGCTGAGGACAACCCTGGGTATACATACAATACTACTCTAGACACCCTCCTGGCTGAGGACAACCCTGGGTATACATACAATACTACTCTAGACACCCTCCTGGTTGAGGACAACCCTGGGTATACATACAATACTACTCTAGACACCCTCCTGGCTGAGGACAACCCTGGGTATACATACAATACTACTCTAGAGACCCTCCTGGCTGAGGACAACCCTGGGTATACAATACTACTCTAGACACCCTCCTGGCTGAGATCAACCCTGGGTATACATACAATACTACTCTAGACACCCTCCTGGCTGAGGACAACCCTGGGTATACAATACTACTCTAGACACCCTCCTGGCTGAGGACAACCCTGGGTATACATACAATACTACTCTAGACACCCTCCTGGCTGAGGACAACCCTGGGTATACATACAATACTACTCTAGAGACCCTCCTGGCTGAGGACAACCCTGGGTATACATACAATACTACTCTAGAGACCCTCCTGGCTGAGGACAACCCTGGGTATACATACAATACTACTCTAGAGACCCTCCTGGCTGAGGACAACCCTGGGTATACATACAATAACTACTCTAGACACCCTCCTGGCTGAGATCAACCCTGGGTATACATACAATACTACTCTAGACACCCTCCTGGCTGAGGACAACCCTGGGTATACAATACTACTCTAGGGCTCGATCAAGCACATGTTAGCATCTGAGCCAAAATATTTTTTCATCCGTAGCACATCATGCCTTATATTGCTAGAAAGCTGGTTATTTCTAGTTTCAGAATATCTTTGTTTTGTTTGTTTGTGTCCGCAAATAAAAAAGTTATGGATGTTTGAGTTAATGGTGTCCACGTTTTATCAAAATGAGACATCAGCATTCATTTTTGCTATCTGATTCATTAACACCATACTTTCCTTTGAATGATAAAATCAACTCAAATTTAGGCTTAAACTAGGTTTTTGGAGGTCCTCCTCTAATCACTTGACAAAAAATTGTATTTGGAAACTTGAAAAGTGTTTTTTGTAGAAGTTGAAAATTGGGATACTTGTGACTCCGTCACATGTGACTCCGTCACACAAAAAACATGTTTTTTAAATTTTTCTCATATAGAAAATTGGACTAAAATGCTCAAAACTCAATAAAAACAGGTAAATTGGATGTGATGAATGATGAAATAGCTATTTTTGAAAAATTTCATTATTATGGTAGTTTTTGAACTAGGTAAAAATCAGTGACTCCGTCACGTGACGGAGTCACAGCTTATGTCATGCAGGATATTAGGAAGAATAAATGAGGGAAACATCAACCTCTGCAATAAAAAGGCTTCTAATGGTTTGGTGATAACAATTTTAAGTTACTAAGATGTTATTAACTAGTATAGAGATCATTACTTTGACTCAAAAATGGGTCTTGTCAGTGGGAACAAGAGTTTCTAGGTACTGATGTACTCTTGATGCATACATCACTTCATACCTGAGATATAGCTGTCATGAAGATGTGATCTGAGTGAACTATAGTTACTTTTTCATAGCTTAACCCTTTGTAAGCAAGTAGGATGAGGTATGGTATCAATTTATTTCTTAATATGCATCTCTTTTCTGTGTTAGTAGCTCTGGAAATGACCTTTCTCTGAGGTCTGTACCATACCATAGCATTAAGATGACAGTTCCAATAGACAGGAGACTTGCCCTATGCATTTTCAAGATGATAGTGCTCAGTAAATAAGCCTATTTCTCATTTGTATATACATATACAGTACCATAGCTTCAACAGATTTTCCTTGAAAAGTGTTGTCTGGAACAACAAAACATTCGAAAATCACTGAAAGAAAGCTGTTGGTTTTGTATTAATGGCTATAACATTTTTTTTCTTGAATTTTTTTTCAAAAATAAAAGTACATGTAAATATCAAAAAGTTGCCAAATCGTTTTAGTTGTCACAAGTAGGAATAGGTTGAGAAAAGATGCTAATCCAAAACTCTTTATAGTTATGTGCATCTGGTTATGTGTTTCCTTGCATTGCCTTAATAAAGCAAGTACATTTCTGTAAATAATTCTGTTCCCCAGTTTTTCACATCTTCATAACTTACAACAGGATAGTTCCAAAATCCATACCCCATTGTCTTAACCTGTTGCTCTAAATTATCCTATTCTTCAGTTCTTTACAGTACCATAGCTTTGATGTCCCAAAATACATGATGTTCTCCTAACTCGTGGCATTGGCTTAATATAGCAAAGTTCTTTTAGTCAGTTTATTCCATGGTTACACAGGTCCATAGCTTCATACATGATGCAGTGACAAAACATGATATTTTCCTGTCTCATTGTATTGTCTTAATCTGCTGATGCGGATTGCCTTTACTCCAGTGCCACACCTTTCAGGGGCAGTACAGGATATACCTGCCAAATTGCAATTCCCTGGTCTGGGCCGTCTGGCTTCTGACCAGTAAGTACATCCCTGTCTGGAGCCTCAGCTATTAGTACAGGATATCAACCCAATAAACACATGCCACAATGCTTACACTGCTTTTGTTTCTCAGTTATGTATTTTAGGAAGTGAGAAGATGTAAAGGGGCTATGAGTAGATATCAAACCTCTCACCCTCTGTCAATGTAACTACCTCAAGAGTCAAGATGGAGAGAATTTCTATGGCAAAATACCTAAACTGTTCAGAGAATATACTATCTGTATTGTTGTGATTTTCAAAATGTGTTTCATCTTTGTTGAGTGTTAATGTTCATTTAAACTTTAAATTTCAATGAAACACATAAATTTCCAAAAAAATTGATAATTAATGGCAAATTAGAAGAAAACCCATCATTTGCACTATCAGTGTGACTCCGTCACAGTGGGCAGATGTGACTCCGTCACAAGACTTTGTCTGACATTTTGCTCAATAAAATCATTATTGGAGATCATTTTTACTAAATATTTAGTTTTCTCATAGAAAACAATATTTTAAAACATACCATCTAAGAAAACTTGGAAAATTCTGAAAAGAACAGCATGTTATGGGGTTTTGAATTAAAGGGCTAAAATCAGGTGCTAATTTCCAGTGACTCCGTCACAGGCAACAAATTTCCACTTTTTGGCATTAAAAACTTTTTAAGTAAAATTATCTCTTCTATAATATGAAAGTACAAGTGGAGACCTTTATAATGATGTATAGTATGATTGGCTAGCTGTATGGCTTAATGGGGAAAATTCCTGACAACTGCAATTTTGTGACTCCGTCACAGCTTGATCGAGCCCTCTAGACACCCTCCTGGCTGAGGACAACCCTGGGTATACATACAATACTACTCTAGAGACCCTCCTGGCTGAGGACAACCCTGGGTATACAATACTACTCTAGACACCCTCCTGGCTGAGATCAACCCTGGGTATACATACAATACTACTCTAGACACCCTCCTGGCTGAGGACAACCCTGGGTATACAATACTACTCTAGACACCCTCCTGGCTGAGGACAACCCTGGGTATACATACAATACTACTCTAGACACCCTCCTGGCTGAGGACAACCCTGGGTATACATACAATACTACTCTAGACACCCTCCTGGCTGAGGACAACCCTGGGTATACATACAATAACTACTCTAGACACCCTCCTGGCTGAGATCAACCCTGGGTATACATACAATACTACTCTAGACACCCTCCTGGCTGAGGACAACCCTGGGTATACAATACTACTCTAGACACCCTCCTGGCTGAGGACAACCCTGGGTATACATACAATACTACTCTAGACACCCTCCTGGCTGAGGACAACCCTGGGTATACATACAATACTACTCTAGAGACCCTCCTGGCTGAGGACAACCCTGGGTATACATACAATACTACTCTAGAGACCCTCCTGGCTGAGGACAACCCTGGGTATACATACAATACTACTCTAGAGACCCTCCTGGCTGAGGACAACCCTGGGTATACATACAATAACTACTCTAGACACCCTCCTGGCTGAGATCAACCCTGGGTATACATACAATACTACTCTAGACACCCTCCTGGCTGAGGACAACCCTGGGTATACAATACTACTCTAGACACCCTCCTGGCTGAGGACAACCCTGGGTATACATACAATACTACTCTAGACACCCTCCTGGCTGAGGACAACCCTGGGTATACATACAATACTACTCTAGACACCCTCCTGGCTGAGGACAACCCTGGGTATACATACAATACTACTCTAGACACCCTCCTGGCTGAGGACAACCCTGGGTATACATACAATACTACTCTAGAGACCCTCCTGGCTGAGGACAACCCTGGGTATACAATACTACTCTAGACACCCTCCTGGCTGAGATCAACCCTGGGTATACATACAATACTACTCTAGACACCCTCCTGGCTGAGGACAACCCTGGGTATACAATACTACTCTAGACACCCTCCTGGCTGAGGACAACCCTGGGTATACATACAATACTACTCTAGACACCCTCCTGGCTGAGGACAACCCTGGGTATACATACAATACTACTCTAGAGACCCTCCTGGCTGAGGACAACCCTGGGTATACATACAATACTACTCTAGAGACCCTCCTGGCTGAGGACAACCCTGGGTATACATACAATACTACTCTAGACACCCTCCTGGCTGAGGACAACCCTGGGTATACATACAATACTACTCTAGACACCCTCCTGGCTGAGGACAACCCTGGGTATACAATACTACTCTAGAGACCCTCCTGGCTGAGGACAACCCTGGGTATACATACAATACTACTCTAGACACCCTCCTGGCTGAGGACAACCCTGGGTATACAATACTACTCTAGACACCCTCCTGGCTGAGGACAACCCTGGGTATACATACAATACTACTCTAGACACCCTCCTGGCTGAGGACAACCCTGGGTATACATACAATACTACTCTAGACACCCTCCTGGCTGAGGACAACCCTGGGTATACATACAATACTACTCTAGACACCCTCCTGGCTGAGGACAACCCTGGGTATACATACAATACTACTCTAGAGACCCTCCTGGCTGAGGACAACCCTGGGTATACAATACTACTCTAGACACCCTCCTGGCTGAGGACAACCCTGGGTATACATACAATACTACTCTAGACACCCTCCTGGCTGAGGACAACCCTGGGTATACATAAAATACTACTCTAGAGACCCTCCTGGCTGAGATCAACCCTGGGTATACATACAATACTACTCTAGACACCCTCCTGGCTGAGGACAACCCTGGGTATACAATACTACTCTAGACACCCTCCTGGCTGAGGACAACCCTGGGTATACATACAATACTACTCTAGACACCCTCCTGGCTGAGGACAACCCTGGGTATACATACAATACTACTCTAGACACCCTCCTGGCTGAGGACAACCCTGGGTATACATACAATACTACTCTAGACACCCTCCTGGCTGAGGACAACCCTGGGTATACATACAATACTACTCTAGACACCCTCCTGGCTGAGGACACCCTGGGTATACATACAATACTATTCTAGAGACCCTCCTGGCTGAGGACAACCCTGGGTATACATACAATACTACTCTAGACACCCTCCTGGCTGAGGACAACCCTGGGTATACATACAATACTACTCTAGACACCCTCCTGGCTGAGGACAACCCTGGGTATACATACAATACTACTCTAGACACCCTCCTGGCTGAGGACAACCCTGGGTATACATACAATACTATTCTAGAGACCCTCCTGGCTGAGGACAACCCTGGGTATACATACAATACTACTCTAGACACCCTCCTGGCTGAGGACAACCCTGGGTATACATACAATACTATTCTAGAGACCCTCCTGGCTGAGGACAACCCTGGGTATACATACAATACTACTCTAGACACCCTCCTGGCTGAGGACAACCCTTGGAATACATACAATAACTACTCTAGAGACCTTTCTGGGTGGTTGATTTTTCAGGGCAAATATACTATATATTTATATACTCTCACATTGAGCTCTCTTGTTGCTCTAAGAATAATAAATCACACACCTGAGGTACAGCTCTTCTGTATCCGGTGGACCAGAGAACCACTTAACCTGTTCGGAGGATCTATTTCACATAATATTTTTGTGACACTCTATATTCTTTATTGACTGTAATATGTAAATTACAAAAATCATATATATCTCCCGACCATGTCACAACGGCACATGGGGGTTATGTATAAATCAAACGAAATAACCATACAATACATGATATGGGCCATATCAAGCTATTCAAATCGTTGCGGACGGGAATTTTAGAGAGTTTAATTCAATATTTTTCCTTAAATTCATGTAAACTTCCTGATTTGGCTGTTCTATTTCATAGATATATCATTCTAAAACACTTATAAAAAAGTTTGTTAATTTTTTTTTGACAAAATAGTAGATTTTAATGAGTTTCTTGCTGTTGCGGACGGGAAACTCTGCGACGGAGGTTTTAAATACCCTCACAAAAACAGAAATCCTTCTTCAAATACGGAAGAAAATTAAAGTTTTGCATATGTGCAATGTAGCCAAGATCCTCAACTATCTATTTCTGCATGTATATCAAATTTTGATCATCCCATTCAAATTTTGGAGAGTTAATTTATTCAGTGTTGCGGACGGAAAATGCATACTGTTGCGGACGGACTTCAGAGAGGAAGTATTCAGTACGTAAAACATTTGTAAGAGGTCAAAATTTGATAGCATCACTCAAAAAATGAAAATAGTCATTTATAAGACTGACATAAGAATGTTTTATACAACATTATTCATAGGTCAGTAGTCTAAATGCTGAGCTACAGATAAAATGATACCTGAAACTAAATTTCATTGGATTTAGCTCAGAGGCTGACTCTCTTAATTCTAGGTTCTTAAATTATTGTGGCTTAAACATTGAAAACACTCAAAACAAGAAGTCTACATTCTTTCTATTAGAAAAGATAACTATAAACAGCAATTTAAGCAAGTTACGAGAGGATTCTTATAACCAGGTTGTGGAGTCACTCTGGTGCTCCAAATTGCAATCTAGGGCTATATACCCAGATCTTAGCATGAAATCTTAAGTGCATTTTAAAGCATACTAGCAATGCTAAACTACAAGTTTAGATATACCACTGATGTTCATGATATGTATGCTTGGTTAGGACTACTAATTCAGTTCATATCCAATACTGGATATTAATGCACACCTACATAAATTCTCCATTCACCCAATAGACATGTTAGATCTGAGCCCCTCAAAATAGCCAGCTGTCCATCAGATCAAATATGTATGAATAAAGATATCACATAGGTATTTTAAAGTATTTAGCAAACTGGACACTCAGTAACTACACATATTCCTAAATCATTCAGAATACAGATACTTTGGTATCATTTAAAGCAACTTTCTCAGGATCCTTTCTGTTTTTCTCAACTTTTTCTGGAACGCTCTGTGCCTGATGCCATGTTGATAATGCAATGAGGAGAAATGATTTAGCTTTCTACCTGCTCATTTAATTTGCTCAGCTGATTTAGCTAATTTATTAATTTTCATAATGAGTTCTCATAGCTTCTAGCATAGGTCTAATACTAAATGATCCAACCAATGTAGAAGTGTACACATTCAGCACTGTCTAGACATGAACCTTCATCCTGTCTGCCCGCCCCCCCCCCCACCCCCCCCCCCCCCCCCCACCCCCCACCCTACATCCTGAAGCCACCTAGGTGATTCAGGGATAAATGCAATCTCCCCCCAACTCTTTCCTCCCTCCCACAACTGGAGAATCAGAGGTAAATGCAATTTCCCCCTACCCTATTCTTCTCCCCAGACTGGAGAATCAAGGTGTTGATGAGAGGGGGAAGTGAAGGTAAAACAGAATCCACATTGTTCGGGCCATACCAGCAACCTTGATTTGTACAGGAAGTGATTAAAACCAGGAAGTATAGAATTATTGTTCCTGTTAAAACTGACCAGGTGGTGAGTGAAAACATCTACCTCTGAGAACATAAACTAAATTATGCTTTTCATAACTTTATCTGCTTAATGTTCTAAAGGAAGCATCACACCTAAGTCAGTTGGAACTATTATGCTGAGTATGTATGTAAGAAACAGAGTGGTACTCAAATTTTGCTCATACCTCCAAGGCCCATTACCTAAGTGTAATCCTCTTTTCTGTATATTATACCATTAAAACAACAGAGATCTCTTTCTTTTGAAAATTCCCCAACCCATAGAGGGAAGATGGATGTGCCTTGAACCTTTTATTTCTAGATGAAAATCCATAGCTGCCATTGATCACTTGACTTTTGCCTTCCAGTCATACTTCCTGTCCCAATCACTTCCCCATCCGAAACAGCACTAACTGTTGCGGACGGAAAATTTTCAAACTCCATTTTTACAAGTTATGTGATTTATTTTCTTCAATTTTTTTACATTAATAGATATGCATTATAATGAAGTAAGAGCATTCCAAAAACGGTTACATTATCACTTAAAATGAATTTTTTATAGAAAGTTCAAACTTTTCAAAGTTTTTTGTTGCGGACGGGAAAATGGCTATCAAACCAGTTCAATACCTCATTGATCAATAATCACCAGATCAAATATGTTCAGTGGTAATGTACTTCAGCCTCACACCTTCAAAAAGACACCAAAAAAGTGTACTTCTGACAACCCTATCAAAAATAAAATGATTTTAATCACTTTTCCGTCCGCAACACTAAAAAAATTTTTTTTTAGGTAAAAAGTCAATTTTATGTGAGGTGGAGGGGTTTCAGATCTGCTTTTTTTCATTTTTGTACACTTTAGGATGTCTATTTTCAGTACGTCTTCAATTCATATTGGTAAAATGAAATTATTTTTTTAAGTTCTCCGTCGCAATTATTGTGATATGGCCCATATACAAACATCAAAAGTTGCAAGAACACACTCTACTGGTGCATATTCATACTCTCATTTCCCTGAGCATGAGTAAAGCTTAAAGATTAACTGAACAAGGTAGAGGACTTATTCATCGTACCTTAGACCTTAAGCCTTCAGAGCCACTAACTGTTAATAGCTCTGC
The DNA here is from genome assembly GCA_963942565.1 of Maea johnstoni. Lineage (NCBI taxonomy): Eukaryota > Metazoa > Annelida > Polychaeta > Spionida > Magelonidae > Maea > Maea johnstoni. The sequence continues at coordinate 34,963,747 of OZ012700.1, forward strand.
TAGGTCTAAGATGATAAATGGGGTGGCACAAAAATATTTGGGTGTCCTAATTTTGTCCCCTTCCTCTGCCTTTCGTTTATCTGTATATAACTAGTACAATGTACATGTAAACACTGGATGCCATTGATGAAATCCTTATTTAACACATTAATGCTTGGGAGTTGCTCTTGAAATTGCCGCCATCTGGATCTCCCGTATGTGCATGGCACAAAACATATGAAGGAGAGTTGTTGGTAATGTTCAGATTAACATTTCTCCTTCAAATATTTTTACGACGTATCCTCACTATCCTGAAAGATAAGTTTGCCAGGGCGATTTTGCCATAAGGATTAAAGGGGAACTAAAGGGTCACATACATATTAACTTATATGAAAGTAATACACTTCAAGAATAGGATGCTGTCCTCCTTTTTCTCTCAGTGATCCCATGATGGGAGAATTTTGCGTATTGCCACTAGCCTGCCCAGCCCCCAGCAGCCCCTGGTAGTAGCCATGTTCTTCAACTGCTATTAGCTGTGACTCAACGAGTGGCAGCCCACTTCCTGTCCCCTAGCTCTGAGCAGTGTATCATAGACTCATTAGACTGTAGTGCTCTACACACCAACTCTCTTCGAAAGTTGCATAAAAACTTGTATAAGTATCAAACAGGTAAATGGTAAAATCATGAGCAGCAATTGGCTGTACAAAAAGACAGGGTGGTAGAGTTATTTTTCATATATTTCCTCAGGCCTCAACGCTAACTCAAAATGATACTGGCCCTGCAGGACCAGTAACCCCTAGCATCTACTGGTCCTGCAAAATGTTTACTGGTCCTACATTTTTTCTGTAACATTACAAGAAAGAACATTGCATAAGATTCACCACAACATTTATCTTTATAAATTTAATCTTCATTTATTTCAAAAATATTTGGGGACATTCTCGGGGGGAAACTTTTTAACAAGAATGTCTCCAAATATTTACTGGCCCTGTAGGACCAGTTGAGGTCTTTTTTTACTGGCCCAAAGCTGTTTTTGGGAATTTTTACTGGCCTGGGGCCATAGGTTCACCCTTAGCGTCCAGCCCTGTTCCTGTTGGTAAAGTCAGACAAAAACAGTGGCTAGCATCACTGAATTCAGGGTGGAGATCTGTGTGACAAGTGTTATCAAGGCCTGTGATTCTTGTGACAATGACTTTGGAATTAAGATTAAAGGGGTCTCAGGGTTCGACTTGCCCAGGGGCCCAGGGGCATATGCCCCTAGATTTTGCTGTGTGCCCCTAGATTTTTTAGACTAGGGGCACGAAAGAGTATGTAAAATAACCAGAAATCCTGTTTTTGACCACTAATTTTTATCAAAAGGCCTTTTCGGGCCCCTAGCCTGAAATCTAAGTGTCAGACCCTGGGTCTGAACCAGGGTCTTTAAAGCCTGTCCAAACAGCCATTCCAAAATTTCTGTCCGTCCAGATTCAGCTACTAATCTACTTCAAATCCTTATATCAACTACATTTATTGTGTCAAAGAAGGCAATTTAGGCTTCAGATATGTCCTCGAAGATGGTTTGTTAGGAAAAGATTTCTAAGATTATTATCCCCCAAATCTCAAAATCGGAAACTCATTCTAGAAATTTTTGCCTGTCCAAAAAGGAGGTTTTCAGGAAAGTGCCTGTCGAAAAGACTGGCAGGACGGGTCCTGGCGCAGCGTCCCTGGTCTGAAGTATGTTTCCTAAATTCACAAAGGTAGGCTTCGACAATAGGGCTGGTTTTAGAGGCTTTTGTTTCTAAGAATTTCAGGCATGAAAGGGCTAAAGAGTTACTGATCACCCCTGACTTGTATTAAGTTACGATTATTATCACTTGAGGTGCTTCTCCACACTACAGGCAATAAAGGGACTGGTTATAAAGCTGTATATGTATGTACAGTAAACCTCGCTTACCTCCGACAAATAGGAACCAAGCAAAAGTGTACGAGGTAGCCGAAATCTGATTTACGTTTCTAACATTCGAGTATCTAGATAGGAATGATTTTGGACCATTGATTTTGTCTGGGATATATTTAAGTTTCAGGTATAGTAGGGTAGTCCAAGGTAAGTGAGGTTCACTGTACATACTTAAATATTTACATAGTATTGGTCTTGAGGTGGCTGATAGGATCCCTAGGGCTAGGATTAATAATGAACCACTTGTCAGGAGGGCCACAGCCATATGTGCAGGTTGATTATTCATGAATGCTCAGGAGTTCCTCTAGAAATTATCGTCTGGATCTATAAAACTAATGGCAGTAAATTTTGATATAGGTACATGTTTACAAAATATTTGAAGGAGAGTTGTTGGTAACGTCCTAATCAACATTTCTCCTTCAAATAGTTTTCCCCCTTCGCTTTCTCCTGTTAGATTTCATTGAAACTGCCAGGCTGCTTTTGGCCCCTGTGGGTATTAATGGGTTAATTGTAATCATGTTTATCAGTGTCATGTCCAGCCAGCAGCTGCTGATACCAGTATATTTCACAGGCTCAGAATTAACCCATTCATGCCTGCAGCTCCCCTAGAGGGCAGAACTTACAAGTGTATGATCTGCAGTGTATCGGTGTACTGTATATTTCACAGCTGCAGAATTAACCTATATTTAGTACAGGGTCTGTAGCACAAAAACATGTTTGTACATATCTTTCAATCTTTAACTATCAGTTCACAGCTGCAGAATAAGCTTATTTAGTACATGTAGCACATGAAAACTCACTGTTTTGTACACATCTTTCAATCTATAACTATCAGTTCGTAGCTACAGAATTGGCCTATTTATAGGACACTTTGATAATTATGTTTTTGATGGGTTGAAGGTGGCCCATTTTTTCAACACTCCCTTCTCTCATTATCTAGCTATCTCTAGCACACAGAAAAGGCCTGTATGTTTGCTGAATAGTGAATATTCTTTCATGTGTATATATTAGTAGTGTATTTCAGTGACTCAGAATAAAGCCATTCATGCCTGTAGCTACTCATAAATACCCTGAACATTTAGATCATATTTTTTGATGCATCAATATTTTTGTTATTAAGACTTGGAATTTATCCATTCAGGCTTTCCCAAAAAGCCTTGACTATTTAGGCCTTATTTTTCAACACATCAATATATTTCACAGACTCAGAATTAAGTTGATTTACTCAATCCTGCCAGTAGTCCCCCAGAGAGTGCTATTAAGTACATATAGTTCAATATAATGAAATGATATATATAACAGTAGATTTGAGAGGGTTAGTATTAATATTTAGCACCCCTAAAAGATATGACTAAATTGTATTCATATCATTCAATGTAGGTTCATATTTCATAGGCCCCAAAAGTGACTGAAAAAAAGTAACTGAAAAAAAGTAACTGAACATTTGTTCACATCTCTCAATGTATAGCAGTACAGGGGGGATGCAAGAGTTCTGTATTTGGGGGTTGTTCTGTGTTAGGAAGGTTCATTTGAACAGAGAAATACATCTCTTAGCAAGTGACATCTCACGAAAACTTTTATAAATGCTAAATTGGAAAGGGGAGCAAGACAACTTTTGATAAGTTAACCCATTTATTACCTGTCGCGCCCTGACATGTATGAAAATCACTCTGTATTAAAGCAATATTTTGGGAAATATTCAAAAGAAAGTTGTTGGGTGTAAAGTCACTCTTTTGATGAATTTCTTAAGTTAAGGGTGTGACTTTTGATATTTTTCTAGATTGTCCCCTTGGCAATCTGACATATAGAAGCATTGCCCACAGGAATTTCCGAGTGCCCCTGGGCACATCCTGCAAGCAGCATGAAGGCATATTTACACAAGACTTTAAAAATGTCATTGCATGAATGCATGGTGAATGTAAAGAAAAAACGTTAATTTTCATAATCGTTGGGAAATTGTAAGTGAACTGATGCATTTTATTGAACTCATCGTGTAAACTCTTAATGTTAAATTGTCCATGGGGCTGTTACATTGGCAATTGCCAGGCCATGGTGTGAAATAACCTGCAGCCCATGGTTGAGATGAACATTTCAACATGATTGATATTGGTGGTAATTAGGGGGTAACAGTGTAATCATGCAATATCAATCCAGTTGCAAACATGTTTAAAAAAAAAAGGAGTAGTGGTTGCTCTCCGCTAATATTCAATCACTTATTATTTATGAAAATAACGCTGTGATATAATATGAACTGAGCATGGCCAAGGGTACAGTGCTCAGTGTTTGCTGCTCTCTGTCAAAGAGAATGAGGTGAAGATAGTGAAGATATCTAGTGAGTGGTGAGCCGTGCAGGTCAATCAGTATTATAGAGAGAATTATGGAGCATTAGACGCAGCAGCAGCAGCACCATGCACAGTGTGTGTCAGCCGGTGCACAGCCTTTGATTGGCCTTAACACATTCACAACGGCACTAAACAAACAATCTGGTACCTTTGAACATATAACTCACAAAATACAGGAGCATTCAAAATACTTCATGAGTAATTTTTAATTTCAGCAGCCAGAAAGGTCAGCATTTAGTTGAATTTTTTCTCAAATATTCTTACGTAAACAAGATCTGTGAATGGGTGTAATATTAATTTACGCTCCAGATGTTGAAAGGGTTAATCCATTTCTGCATCGGCTTCCCTTTAAAAAGTGTCATCTCCAGTCTATACTAGATGCTGTGCTGCGTTTGTACTGATGGCTCAGTAAGCGATGTGCCATGAGGCGTTCCAGTTACCATGAGATAAGCCCATACATTGTACACATACCAGTCAGAGAGATGGATACACAGAGACACTACATGTAGGAGTTAGGATGGAAAAGAGGTGCATACACCCTCATACCAAGGTCCAGCATATCCTGAACTTGTGCCAAAAAGGGTATTGAATTCTCTGGGCTAACAATTGTATTGACGAAGGGGATGGGTGGCCAGGTTAAAATCTCCAGACAGCCCATGCTAACCTACTGCTTATATAATGAGTTGGTCAGAGCTCTGATGAAAAGGTAATTATACAGATCTTAATGGGCATTTGTGCATCCAAGCGGATGCTAGACTAGCTCCTAGTCTATGATTTACTTATATTGTGCATTTTTCTGTTCTGGTCTATCTTTTGTTCAATATTTAGGTGTTAGTTTTAGTTGCTGTTGATAGATGGCACCAGTGGTGGTCACCCTGGTCAGTCAGAAATCCAAATAGACCCTTGCTGGCCGCCTGGTGAGCCAATATAGAACTAAATATGGGAAGACATTTTAGAATGGTATATAAACATTAGGTGAGTTATTAAAGAAGTGATAAATTTTCTTGGCCTAGGACTAGGCTAAGTGGATGCAGACATTAGACATCTTTGCATCCATACCACTTGGCTATGGTTCAAAAGTATATGTGGAAGCTGTTGATCATTATCATCATCATCATCGTCGTCGTCAACATCATCATCATCATCATTGCCAATTAGAAGAGATTGGTAACTGGATAGGCTACACCTTGATATTATTGGATCCAGGATTTCTACGTAGGGGGTTGTTCTGCATTGGGGAGGGAGGGGGGGTTGTTATTTGTTTGAACAGAGAGGTATATCAACGTTATTGCTTTTATGCAAACTGAACTGTAGAAAAGCATTACTTCTTTGCAAGAAAATCAACATTTTGTATTGTAAAGGGGGTTAATCACACCTCTGTATCCACAAGTTCTGCATTGTACCGGTCAGAATTCAGAGATCGATCAGTGTGCACAGAGTGGCAACGATGGTGGCAATCAGTAATCAGCTGAGTCTTTCCTGCCACACTCACTGGCCTGAGCAGAAATTTGCTCAAGTGCTAGTAATGAGCATCCTGTCACATGATAACTTGAGCTCTCCACTCTTTACAAGGGTGGTCAAGTATATTGATCAGTCCTGGAGCACAGCAATTTTGCAGGCCGCTGTACACACCTAAGTCAGCTGAGAAAATTGCCATATGAGTCCTATCATCAATGACGAGCCTGGATCAATCAATAGATAAAAATAGAAATGGAGTCCTTAACCCATTAATGCTCGCAGCAGCTGGAAGCAGACCGACCACTTTGATGAAATAGTGCAGGCAAATGTATAGTTATAGCTGAACATATTTGATATAAAAACGTTCATCAGAACCAATAACTCGCCTCATTTCTTTTGGTTAATCTTTATCAATTCCAAACTTGTAGTCAAAGATATATAGGAGAACTGAACAAACCTGTGGGTATCAGGGGATGACGGTCCCCTGAAGGACCAGGTAGTCTGGAGGGGCTACCTGAACCCAAAATAAGGTAGTCCTGCCAGAATTTTAGGTAGCTCTGCCATCTTTATAGCTACCATTTTGTAGTATTTTAGTAGAGAATTTCCCCAGGATTCAGGTAGCCCTATGGGACTACCTGAATCCAACTGCAGGTAGCCCCGGCGACAGGGCTGTTTTTGGAGGTCAGATGAGTCCCAGGAGATGGGACTTTGCTATTTGTCGAGCCTTGGGTATAAAAATGTAAAATGATACCTCTTTTAAAGCCTCCATCACATTCTTGTTGCACTCTTTCTAGCCAGTGCAACAGTTGGACAGCCTTGTATTTCTTACTGGGCCAGGTTTGTTTACCTCTACGCCTGTAGCCACTTGTTCTAATCTGTATCAACTTAGTGGATTAGATTTTCTCCTTTAGTCCTCATGTTGTTATGTATGAGTTGTGACGTACTTCAGTACTAAATCCTATTCAGTATATATACAAGGATTGACCTTGATATTTTAAGAGCAGATTTGAATTTAAGAGCAAGTCTATAAGTTGGGCAGCATGCCAGAAAGTTTCTGCCACAGGTTCATTGTCCAGGCTAGTGGATTCCTGGGGCCTGCTTCCCCTGGAAACTTGGGAAAATAAGTGCTCTCAAATGCATTTTTGGGCAAAGAATAATTATGTATTTTGCTATTTCGTCCATTAATGCTCTGAGCAACCACAATAGCAATCAAGACAGTTTTGATAAAATCTTTCAAGTGAAAGTATAATTAAGTAATTAGAACACCTCTGACCTGCAACAACTCTCCTTCATGTATTTTGTGAAATCTTTTCCAATTCTCAAGTTATTGTCAAAAATATAGATCCAGATGACCATTTCTAGAGGGTTAAGTACCATATGTACCTTTATACATGGCTGTCATCATTCATCACAGAAAGTCACTCTGGACGGGATTGTACAGTTAACAGTTTAGGACGGGGAACCTCACTGTGCTGAGGTGGCATTAACAAAAGGGTTATGTAACCATTGTACAGCAAATGGAAAGCTGCTAATATGCCCTATTGTAATAGTCAAATAGTGTCCATGTTGAAAACAGCTGTGTACTGTAAAGTACTGTATTCTAGACCCAAGGGACATCTTTGAATAGAAAATGCCCCATTGTTTGCCAGGTGGAGTGCTTTCTGGCTTAGAGGCAGTGACAGTGTTTGTTTGTGCCTTTGTCATTAAGTATAGTGTTTAAGTCACACATGGGAAGGCATCTGGGCATTATATCGCCCATTTTTGCTGGCGGTACCAGAAGCATCTTTTTTGAGCAGAGCATATTTTGAAAAACAAATTCTGATGAAATGTTCACCAAAACCTAACCAACAACTTTCCCGAAATATATTGTGAATTTATGCTTAACACATTTATAAATCATGTGCTTAACCCTTATCCTGCTGTATTGCTGAAGTGAACCTACCATGACAACTGCTTTGTTTTTGGTTGCCGGAGACAAAATTGACCATTGAGGGTTTTAGGGGCAAAACCTGAATTTTGAGGAGTTACCCCCAACTTGCCACATATCAAAATGAAGGTCTAAGGGAGGTCTGTAAAGTGTGGCTGCTTTAGGTCATGTACAGGCATTTCGATGTTGCTGAGCTGGCAATCTCTATATTAGCAATACATCTCCCTATACTGGTCATGAATAAGATAAGAGTTTTAATTTAATTTAATTTCTTCCTGCCATCAGTTACTGAATTTTCATGCCGGGTAGTTTTCGGAACAGTGAACAGTACATCTGTGACAAAAATAGATAAAACAGAAAGTATCTGAGAGACACAGCGGGCTTGGATGCTGTATGAGCATCAAACAGTGTAAGTCAGATTTGGCCTGTCAAATGCATTGAGACCTCTGTCGCACATATGTGCACAAGGCGGTAACCTCTACTTATTTTTTTAGATAGCGTTTTGCTCAACATTTAGCCTTTAATTTATTTATTTTTGATAAATGCCGTAATCAAAATGGTTTCACCAAATTAGCCAGGAACTCTTTAGGTGCCACACTACCACACAGGCATAAAAAGGTTAAAGGTATATATAGCCTAGTGGCATAAATCGTTACTATTCCTTACATTCACAATTAGATGCAATAAACACTGATTGAAACCCACCCAACAACTATAGTTCCTTTAAATATGTGAAAGAATGTATGTTCTCCTCCTGAGATATCCTAAAAAATACCATGTGTTGCAGCTATCACAACTCAAAACATTTGTCAAGATTACTTCTGGGCATTAAAGGGTTAACATTCACTTAACAATATGTACAATTAATTACCCCCTGGTGGCAAAACTCAGTACTGAGTTCAAAATTTTCCATTTGCTGCAGTGCACATGGAATAATGGTGGAGATGGAATTTGATATGTTTGTGTTTGATATATGTATGTAATGACCTTTGAGTCATAGAGCATGCCTGGGCTGTGTGAACTATTTGATGACAGCTGTACCCTAGGTCAGTAGAGCAATGCCCTCTTCTATTGTCATCAAACCAAACATATGCACCAGGGGACCCCACAGTGATATAGGGTGCAGGCTACTTGCTAGATAGGGATTGGCACATTTTTGCAATACGATACAATATAGATATTTCCTTAATGATACACTATCTTTACAATATTTTGAAGGATTCTGCCTGCCTCCCGGGGACATAATTTGGTTTAATAGAGTGAACTGCCTTCATTTGGAGAGATTCTGGTAGCATTAAAATCAATTTGTATGTATTTTCAATTTTAAACAATAAGATACTTAACCTTTTTGATATGATACTTTTTCCCATTCAATATTGGTTATTTGATATCATATCGAGTACCGGTACTTATGCTATGGTTAGACCTGATTCAAGTAGGGTCTAATTTGCCAGGGTTTAGAAACTGGGTGCTTTTACTAAATGCAGTTGTTCTTGTTTATTTCTAAAAGCCCTCTTCAAATAGTTGAATGCAGGCTACAGAAAATTGTGTTGGGCTATAATGATATTTGCCTTTGTAGCCCGGCTGGCTACAAAGGCAATGATATATGTTTATATTTTCAACATAAACCCCCATTTTATCTCTTAAATATCCTGTACAATACTAGTATTCCTTTCAAAAGCTGAACCAATAAATGAAATAGATTTAGGACAAAGTTTATTAGAGAATACAACATCTTTTTTTTGTTCATTATTCAGTCAGGCTATAAGGTTTTCAGTCGGGCTATGAGTTCCTATAGCCCGGCGGTCTTCAACAGTTACCAGCCCAAGCCTGACCCCTGTCAGTACTGAGTGAACCACACTTTTTGTGAGTAATTTCTTAAAATGTCATTTTCAAAAATATAATTTGAATTTTTCACCCCAATATAGTTGCTGTGACATTACATAAAGATATTGTACCTTATATCCATAAGTAAGCACATTGGTTTATGGTAATAATCTGAGTGTATTTTCGTCTCCTTTGAAAAAATAGGCCCCAAAAGTTTTAAAATGGACAATTTTAGGGACCCAGTTTCTAAATCCAGTCTAAGACCCTTACGCTTAACTATTATTTGCACAGAAACTTCATTGGTCAGTCAATTATTACTCAAAATATTGCTTTGTTATCAAGATAATATTTGCCTGTGTCAGAGGATCATGTGTATGGTCCAGGTGTAAATGGGTTAACCCTCGTGAGATCAGGTTGTAAATTTATCCACAGATGTCCGATACCACAAATTGTCATGGGGATTATTGGCCAACATCCAGCTGGCAGGTTGTTTATGTTTGACTTTCCTATAAAGCTCTGGTCCACATAGTCATGTGACATACCAAATTGAACCTGACTCATCAAGCGTAATATTCGAACAGCCAATAACCTCACTTTCAAGCTATGTAGAGGAGTCTTTTAGATTGGAGAGTCAGGCTTTACTTTAAAGGATTTTTCTCATCTCTCACACATTTATGCGTACATAGCTCTCTAGGTTAGTGTTGCTACAAATACATGTATGTGTGGGTGGCATTGGAAGGGTTAACCCTTTCATCTTCATTGTTCCCTTTGTAGAGTATTGTCAGGATCTATTTGGTGCTTTTGAAAATAACTTGGAGATAAAGTACAGATTTGTTATAATCTTAAGGGAGCATTATGGGATCTGCCAAACATTGTTCATCATTTTTTCTCAAATATGTTTTTGTTATGAACAAATTCTATAATAGATTTTTTTCTGGTTGCTACAGGCTGAAATGTGTTAAACGATTGCCAAGTTGACCTCTTTGTAAACTTGGAGCCAGAATTGTTTTATGTGTGATGTCTTACATGCCTCTGCTGTCAGCACTCCGCAGGTGACATCCACTTATCACAGGGGATGTCACCACGACACACACACCACTGTCCACACCACACTACAACACAACAACACACTACCAGAACATCACTAAAGAGATCAGGGACTTTGCCAGGACCAAATCAGTCTGTTTTATGGACATGCAGTCTTCTCAAGAAATAACATTTTCAGACAGGCAACAATCTCTTTGAAGATTTGCAATTTTGACTTTTTGGTGTGATATTTACTAAACTTGTACAAACAAACCCGGCATGACTGAAGTGTAAAATGCCCTTTTTGACACGAAATGTAATTGGTATAAGGGTTTACAGTAGCTGGTTGCTAGATCTGGGTGGCAGGAATTTTGTGATTGGCTGGAAATTTTTGAATCCAGGCTAAGACCCTGCACAAGGTCACTGATTGTGCAATATGGTGCACTGTTCCCGTCAGCCTTCAACACGGGGTCTGGTCTGAAAATGGCTATAGAAGTGGCATAAGTCAAGGTCTGGGCTTTACTTAATATGGCAGCATGGCAGAGAGGTAACATTGTATGAAATAGATTCCAAATTATTAGCCCTTTTAGCTCTCTACAACACAATGTGGCCTGACAAATATGGAAGAAAGGAGGAAGAAATTGGTCTTTACATTGCCTTCAACAGCTTAGGTCATATTGCGATGAGATAGAAACCCTAAACCGGGAAGAAATTACCTTCTCTTCTCGAAGGATTCTAAGGGGTCTTTCAGTAGCAGGAGTACCATAGACTATCCTCTACAACAGCCCACATTAACTAGTATAAAGTGACCAGGCCAACCCGCTAATGGGGACCAGAGGATACTCGAATCTGCAAACTCATGTTTGGGAATAAGAAATATAGAAATATCTCACTAAATGAGAGAGTATTTTGAGAAATATCATACTGAATATTGCCCATCCTAGGGCCACTCCTAGGTTTCACTCTACCTCTTCTAGTGCTTTTCAAATATTTCTCTGTGACTGTGATGAATACTTTTTCAAGTTTTCAGGGTATGATATGTGTACCTCAGATGGATATTAAGATCGGTTATAAATCCAGGAGTTTGTGGTGGTGTTTTCTCACTTTTGTAGCCATGCAGCCTGCAGATGACGCCTCTATGTGATGAATACTTTTCTAAGTTGTCAGGGCATAGTATGAGTACTTCAGATGTAATGGCTAATAGGGTATAATTCCACCTGTTTGTGATGGTGATTTTCTTACTGTTGCAGCCAGCCTGCAGATGACGCCAGTGATGACCAGGAGTCGAAGGCGGTTCACCAGAGCCGCTGGAAGTCTATCCGCATCATGTACCTGACCTGTTTGTGATGTTGTTTTTCTCACGTTTTCAGCCAGCCTGCAGATGACGCCAGTGATGACCAGGAGTCTAAGGCGGTTCACCAGAGCCGCTGGAAGTCTATCCGTATCATGTACCTGACCTGCTTCCTGGACAGCGTCAGTTTCACCATCTGCTTCTCATCGCTATGGCCTTATATGCAACAGGTAAGTAGGCACCTTGATTTAAAAACTTGTGCCATACAATGCACACTTGCACAGTATAATAGATATTTCCTGAACAACATAATACCTTAAAAATATTTTTAAAGAAGCTGCCTGCTCCCTATTTGCATTTACTTTTATGTTGTTTAGTCCACAGTTTCGTATCCACATATCTTTTTCCTTTAATGTTGATTCAGATTAAGAAGCTGACCCAGACCCTTTGGGCTGGGTCCTTGCAGTGCGCAGTCTCTTTCAGACAGTTTGCCCTTTTACCCCATTTCCTAGAGTTGGTATCCAGGTATTTTAGGTTAATTTGGAAGCCAACCCTGTACTCCTGGGCTGGGTCTTTGAAAAGTCTTGGTGTTCTTTTACCCCGTCTCCTACAGTTGGTAGTCAGGAGTCTTTGTACTTCCAGGTTAATTCGGAAGCCAATCCTGTACTCTTGGGCTGGTGTCTTTGAAAGGTCACTGTGTCCTTTTACCCCATCTCCTACAGTTGGTAACCAGGAGTCTTTGTACTTCCAGGTTAATTTGGAAGCCAATCCTGTATTCTTGGGCTGGGTCTTTGAAAGGTCACTGTGTCCTTTTACCCCGTCTCCTATAGTTGGTAACCAGGAGTCTTTGTACTTCCAGGTTAATTTGGAAGCCAATCCTGTATTCTTGGGCTGGGTCTTTGAAAGGTCACTGTGTCCTTTTACCCCGTCTCCTACAGTTGGTAACCAGGAGTCTTTGTACTTCCAGGTTAATTTGGAAGCCAATCCTGTATTCTTGGGCTGGGTCTTTGAAAGGTCACTGTGTCCTTTTACCCCGTCTCCTACAGTTGGTAACCAGGAGTCTTTGTACTTCCAGGTTAATTTGGAAGCCAATCCTGTATTCTTGGGCTGGGTCTTTGAAAGGTCACTGTGTCCTTTTACCCCGTCTCCTACAGTTGGTAACCAGGAGTCTTTGTACTTCCAGGTTAATTTGGAAGCCAATCCTGTATTCTTGGGCTGGGGTCTTTGAAAGGTCACTGTGTCCTTTTACCCCGTCTCCTACAGTTGGTAACCAGGAGTCTTTGTACTTCCAGGTTAATTCGGAAGCCAATCCTGTATTCTTGGGCTGGGTCTTTGAAAGGTCACTGTGTCCTTTTACCCCGTCTCCTACAGTTGGTAACCAGGAGTCTTTGTACTTCCAGGTTAATTCGGAAGCCAATCCTGTATTCTTGGGCTGGGTCTTTGAAAGGTCACTGTGTCCTTTTACCCCGTCTCCTACAGTTGGTAACCAGGAGTCTTTGTACTTCCAGGTTAATTCGGAAGCCAATCCTGTACTCTTGAGCTGGGTCTTTGAAAGGTCACGGTGTCCTTTTATCCCGTCTCCTAGAGTTTGTTATCAAGATATCTTTGTGTTTTCAGGTTGATTCAGAAGCTGACCCCGTGCTCCTGGGCTGGGTCCTGGCCTCGTACAGTCTGGGTCAGTTTGTTGCGGGCCCCGCGTTTGGCGCTCTCAGTATCCGCATGCGTCAGACGAAGATGCCGCTGATCATATCACTCGTCATCTCAACCGTGGCGGCGTTTCTCTACGCCTACACCGAGTTCTTCCCACCACGCAGGAGCTTTGTCCTGCTCGTCTCCAGAACCTTGATGGGCATCAGGGCAGGTATGGTGTATTTACTTACCCTTTTTGGGATTCAGTATCGTCCAACATGCTGACATGATAACTTGTTGTTCAGCGTAATTTAAAACCATATCAATGGCAGCTATTGACCATGCACATTTCTTTATATGCATATAATTAACATGATAGTATTTACTTCCCCCTTCTGGCCATCGGGGCATACCAAGAATATATACTGACCCCTTCAGGGCATCAGGGCAAGTAGATTATATCTAATTAACCCTTCTGGGCATCAGGGCAAGTAGATTATATCTAATTAACCCTTCTGGGCATCAGGGCAAGTAGATTATATCTAATTAACCCTTCAGGGCATCAGGGCAAGTAGATTATATCTAATTAACCATTCTGGGCATCAGGGCAAGTAGATTATATCCAATTAACCCTTCTGGGCATCAGGGCAAGTAGATTATATCTAATTAACCCTTCAGGGCATCAGGGCAAGTATATTTTATCTAATTAACCCTTCTGGGCATCAGGGCAAGTAGATTATATCTAATTAACCCTTCTGGGCATCAGGGCAAGTAGATTATATCTATTTAACCCTTCTGGGAATCAGGGCAAGTAGATTATATCTATTTAACCCTTCTGGGCATCAGGGCAAGTAGATTATATCTATTTAACCCTTCTGGGCATCAGGGCAAGTAGATTATATATATATTTAACCCTTCTGGGCATCAGGGCAAGTAGATTATATATATTTAACCCTTCTGGGCATCAGGGCAAGTAGATTATATATATTTAACCCTTCTGGGCATCAGGGCAAGTAGATTATATCTATTTATCCCTTCTGGGCATCAGGGCAAGTAGATTATATCTATTTAACCCTTCTGGGCATCAGGGCAAGTAGATTATATCTATTTAACCCTTCTGGGCATCAGGGCAAGTAGATTATATCTATTTAACCCTTCTGGGCATCAGGGCAAGTATATTATATATATTTAACCCTTCTGGGCATCAGGGCAAGTAGATTATATCTATTTAACCCTTCTGGGCATCAGGGCAAGTATATTTTATCTAATTAACCATTCTGGGCATCAGGGCAAGTAGATTATATCTATTTAACCCTTCTGGGCATCAGGGCAAGTAGATTATATCTATTTAACCCTTCTGGGCATCAGGGCAAGTAGATTATATCTATTTATCCCTTCTGGGCATCAGGGCAAGTAGATTATATCTATTTAACCCTTCTGGGCATCAGGGCAAGTAGATTATATCTATTTAACCCTTCTGGGCATCAGGGCAAGTAGATTATATCTATTTAACCCTTCTGGGCATCAGGGCAAGTATATTTTATCTAATTAACCATTCTGGGCATCAGGGCAAGTAGATTATATCTATTTAACCCTTCTGGGCATCAGGGCAAGTAGATTATATCTATTTAACCCTTCTGGGCATCAGGGCAAGTAGATTATATCTATTTAACCCTTCTGGGCATCAGGGCAAGTAGATTATATCTATTTAACCCTTCTGGGCATCAGGCCCATCTGATCAGGCCAGCAGAGAAGACAGTAATATGGTAATATGGTATGATTCGGCCCACTTTCAAATTATTTTTTTTTTGTGAAAAATTCTGATTTTGCGATGTGGTTTTCATTTGGTAAAACAAGCTGGCTTTCGATTGCCTGCTAACAGTTTAGATGCATACATAAAATGGCTTTTGTTTTGCAAAATAAGCCGGCTTCTGTTCGACTGATAAAAAGCTATGGTGTCTTGGCAAATTGGCTTTTGAATCTGAACTCTGATCGGCTCATCAAACAGAATAAATGTTTCAGTTCTTCTCTGTTTCAGGAAACATGGCACCCGTGCGATCGTACATCTCGGCGGCTACGACCATGAAGGAGAGGACTGGAGTGATGGCGATCCTGACTGGTGCTCAGTGCATGGGCTACATCGTGGGACCAGGTAACAAATCAACGCTGAAACTGAGGCCCTTTTCAGGATTGGCCGATAGCCTATAATATTTTGTTTCCTACATCCGTGAATGATTGATTGTTTTGCCATAATGGATGGTATAATCAGTTATAGAAAAAATCATCATCGCAAATCTATCATTGCCCAAAACACAAATATTTTACTTTTCACTACGTTTTCTTACCGGAGACCCAATATAAGTCAAAAAAAGTTAAAAGACAACAAAACAGGAAGAAAATAAAAACGACAACATAGAAACCAAAAATTAAAAAAAAAAAGAGTCAAGAGGCAGAATTTCTTTTTAAAAAGAGGCCACAAAATAGAGATCTGAAGTCTTCGCCACCATCCTAATATCATACAACTGACACCAGTGGCGTTGCTCTTGTTGATGTCTCTGTCGTCTTTCAGCCATCCAGGCAGCCTTCGTACCTCTGGGCTACCCTGGACCTATACATGTTCCGGGCTTCCACCTGGCGTTGCTCTTGTTTAATGACTCCGTCGTCTTTCAGCCATCCAGGCAGCCTTCGTACCTCTGGGCTACCCTGGACCTATACATGTTCCGGGCTTCCACCTGAACATGTTTACTGCGGCCGGATTCTTCGGAGCCATTCTCTCCATCTCAAACATCGTCTTACTGGTGACATCATTCTCAGAGCATCGCGTCTCAGATACGGGCAGTAGGGAAGAAATTGGTAAGTTTGATTGGTTGAAATTGTTACTCTTTGACCTACGATACTTTAGGCAATAATTTTTGAATTAAAAATGATTTCACAAAATATTTAAAGAATTGTTTCAAGAGTTCTAATTTATATTTACCCTTCAAATATTTTCCCAACTATGCTTTCGGTTGAAAGATTTTATCAAAACTGTCAGGCGACTTTTGGCTGCTATGAGCATTTAAATGGGTTTCAATAGTGTCTAATTGAATGGATAAGAATATTATATGTATAATGCAGGTAAGGAATATACGGAAACGTGTCTTTGCTTGTCGATTGTTATGCCTTCTGATATTTAAGATTAAGTCACTGTCTCTTTGTAATTGGTGGAGGAAACTGGAGTCCCCAGGTAAAACCACTGCCTACATCCATGTCACGTTCACATTCCTTGCATTGATGAGACCCAGCCATGAAGGCAGCCCTCTGATAGAATGTATGAAATATGTGACTTGTAAGGCATTTTTCATGTATGACTACGGCGCTGACTGAAGGAAAATGTAATAGCATTTACTATTTAATATAGAAATATAGTTTGCAAAATATATATTTTTTAAATATTCTTGAAAGAACTTAACTACTAAGAGGATAAAACCAATTACCATGTAACACTTGGTGTCTTCTAAGATTTTTGAATACAACAAAATTTTCTTTTTGCCTGGTTAAAATTATGACCTATGGGGGTTTGATTTTAATGTGGGAAGAGGTGTGTAGAGTAGACTAGTGTCAGCATTCAGCCAATCTGATACATCTTTCTAAACTGCCAAGCTGAGAAATACACAAAAGAAAAAAAACATTTTGTATGACTCATAAATTTAATTTTTGAATTATAAAATAAGAAATAAAATTTAAATGAAGGATATAATCATCAGTACAGTTCTCCGTTTGTTCAAGACAGCTGCAGCTCTCTTAAATAGAATTTTGGTATTTTGTTCTTTCTTTCCTAATGAACTTTAGATAGATATCCTAATTTGATCATTTTCTGTTTTCATATTTTTTCAGGGCGTACGTACTGGTGACATATTTTTGACTGATATTTGTTTGTTATTTTTATTATGTTTGTTTACCAAGGGGTGCTCTGGACTTTCAAACAATCCTTTTCTCCTCTGTGTGAATTTAATCAATACCCTCTTTGTCTTGAGATTAAGCTTTTTTGGTAGGAAGAATTTGCAGTTGTGAATGATGAGTCAGCACCTGATAGGTTTAAATACACTAGGTAATGGTTATTAGTGTGTAAAGTGTTACGCAGGAAACTCATTCCCACCCCCCCCCCCCCCCCCCTCCCCAAAATAAAAATGATAATTTTATATTTATACAGTATCTAATATTTGTTCTATATTAAATGAAACTAATGATACTCTAAAAGGCTTGGGGCTGCCCCAATAGCTGAGTGGTCTAAGACTTTACCACTGACGTCAGGGACTTGAAGTTAGTAGGTGGTTTACCTGATTTTCACAATTATGCCTTATAATAAAGCCTCAAATCCAAGTTCTTGGAGAGTGTTTCATTATGGTGTAGAGCCTGCTCTGACGGCCGTCTAAGGCATTGCCGCTGGCTGTAAGCTGTCTCTTACCATTCCCCCATTTGAATCTTGGCCAGGGCATTTGGGAAATATTTGCCACTAACATTGGGTTAGGCAGTGGTTTTTACCAGCTACTATGGTTTCCTCCAGATTAATTTAAGTTAATTTACAACTCGCCAGTCACAACAGCCGCAATATGGCAGAAAAGTGACAAAAATTGAATTCTGTTGTTTGAGTAATACCTCAAACAGATATTGGCACTCTCTTGAGTTGTATATACTTCCGCTTCCCTTTAAAAACAAACATAGTGGGAGGGATATATTAACCAATTAGAAACCAATAGCACCTACCCATTTTAATCCTGGGTTTACCACATTGGCACCATTAGACCAAAGCTGACACAGGTTTATGTCAATTATTCTGACCAGTGCTAGCAGTAGGTCTGTGGCTGGACTGTGGTGACTAATATCACTATTCCACCACGGGTCAGCCATGTATCCACCATGATGTGTGGGTCAGCCATGTATCCACCATGATGTGTGGGTCAGCCATGTATCTACCATGATGCATGGTTAAGACATGGTAGGTATGTGGCATTGTCCAGGCTATGTGTTCAGTATGTGCAAGTTACATTGTAGTCCCCAGGACCAGTGTTGACCAATCACCAGCGACTTGTGCCACGGAACAGCCTGGTTTCAGCCTCAGGTGTGCCATAAATTGCTACAATTTTTGTTGGGGCA